>VSDK01023995.1:64200-82788 GCA_009767595.1 Symbiodinium kawagutii
GGCCAATCAGGAGCTCCTGGAGCTCGGTGACGAGCTGAGCCTCCCCGAGCTGCTGGTGACGCTGGAGGCCGCGGCCGTCCTCCCGGCCGAGGCCAAGTGGCCGTTGGCCAAGCGTCCCTTGGTGCCGGGGCGACCTGGGTGAACCAACCAGGGCGGAACCATGGGGAGCCATGGCAGAACCATGGGGAAACATGGGAGAACCATGGGAGAACCCAGGGAATCTCGTGAAATTTCACGCATGTCAAAGGGTCCATGTCACCGAATGTCACCGAGATTTTTGTCAAGAACCTTCAGGTTGAGAAGCTGTGCAACTCCGGGTGCCATTTTGGTGTTGATTTTTTCGATTTCAACCCGGAAAAACCGGAGGTTCAGCTTCATCCTGCCTTACTCTCTCATCGCTGCGCCACTGCTGGCTCAGATTTTGAAGGTGCTTCCGTCGCTGCATCCTCCGGGATCGTTGATGATCAAACAACATAAAATGACCAACGGCAACCAGCAAGATCACTAAATTGTTTTAATTTCTCGACTGGTTGTCATTGCCTGTGGCCTTTGGACCTTTCCTGCCTTCACCAACAGACCCCGGCGCGCAGCATCATGTCCAGCTACAGCCCCTTGTCTTGGCAGTCCACGGACCCAGAGGCACCCGCCCAAAGCGCGCCAGAGCCTGTGAGCGCGTCGAAAAACTGGACTTTTCGTGCCTTGGAATGGCGAAAGGTGGTGGGACCGCGGGGGTCTTAGAACCAGATAGTTGACCATAGTTGAACAGTTATATGAAATACTTTCCAGAATTGGCTACTTGTATACCCTTGTCTACATGACTGGTTCAGTTGAGGTTAAGCGGTGTGACTTCTTGGATCTTATCTCAGTATGATTTTTTTGTTGGTCACATTTTGAGGCTTGCGACTTACAAGATCCCCCCACAAATACCGGTACCCACCCAGCAATGTGGTAGCTTCCATGGCCGAAAGATGAGAGACTTCAGCCCTTGCCGACTTCATGGCTGCAAACATGCCAACATATCTATATGATATTCTGAATTTTCCAACTTTATATAAAACCATCGATATTGTAGAAATTTATTTATATAAATAAATATACCCCCTTGGCATATCTGTCAAGTGCTATCATTTCTGAACCCAAGAATCATTGGCCAATGCAAAGCCATGCATTCTCTATATCACTATCCTTTGATAGCCATTATGGCCCTGCTATGAACCACCAGGAACCATCAACAACGGTAGGGGCTACCAGGACACCCGGCCAGGGCGACACAACGGCCCAGGCATCATCTCCGGGCTCGTGGTCTCAGCCTGCCTGGTTGGGCTGTGCGCCTGGAAGTTGCCGGCCTTGGCTGATGCGAATGTGCCTCGGGGAAGTAGAGCGGGAGCTGGTGACGTGGTCAAGTGGGGGGTTCTGAAAATGTTGGAACCCCCAAATGGCTGGGTTTATTGCGAGAGATGGTGAAGAAACTGGATGATTTTGAGGTTCCTTATTTTGAGAAACCACCAGTGGTAAAGCTTCCAACGAAACAGCTGAGAGTCAATTGCCAAGAAGTTGACGCATGGCCCAAGAGGAAGGGTGGAGAGGGCTTCGATTACCGAGGATAGTCGAGGTCCTTTTGGGTGACCCATGTCATGCCACTGAGTTTGTGGTTCTGGAGATGGTGTGGACCGCGTTTTCCCTTAGAGAATTGTCAGGGGAAACCCACGGAGTTATCCATCAAGATGTTCATATTTATGGTTACACCTCAAGCTTATATCTCGAGTCATCACTTGCCAATTTCCACTGTAGTCCCACCAGATGGCTTGTTGGCAAATGGCCCCCAGCTGAGATCCCAATAGACAGTGTTACATTTGATGGAACTTTGTCAACCAATGTTTAAGCAATTTATTGATGTGGGTGTTTAACAAATTTGTACTGTAGCAACAAACTATCCATAACTTTGGGGTCCTCTATTTTGAGAAACCACTATGTTGATTAGGATGTTGATTGGAATTGCGATCAAGCTGCATGATCTATGGAGCTGCATGATCTATGGCATACATTGGGAGTACCATCATTCATCATTATCCACCGCAGCAGGTTTCCCTTTATTTCCCTCAAACCCAAAGGAAAAAAAGCGAGGATTGATAGCAATGGTAGATCCACATGATTAACCCTCCAAAAAAATGCCCCAAAATAGCAGGTGAATGCTCGTGACGTATCCCAAACATGGGTGGCTTCTGCCTTACGGATCCTATCATTCGCTGCTGGCAGGTGGGCGCCTCGCAAATGAAGATGTCCAACTACTATTACCCGGCCTGTCCCACGGGCACCTTCCATCAGTGTCCCGAATCCTGGGATGCAGGCGCTGCCTGCAATTTGATGGGGAAACTCGCAACTTTCACATGCAAATACGCCATGCACTCACGTACAAACGGGCAGGGGTAACGAAGGATTTCCATCACTCGCACGCCAAATTATGTGACTATAACAAGAAATGGTTGGGCTTGTTAGGCCGCTCGTTCGATGAAAATGCAAAAGAACATTCACACAGTCCAAGAGCGTGTCAGAAGGAGCATTGCATATGTGTACTATTGGACCGCCCTTCATGCAATAACCTCATTTGTCTTGACAGTATTCTGCAAGTTTGGTCAGGCTACCATTGTCTTCACGCCATGGCCATGCACCATGCAAAGAACTACGAGAAGTACAACTGCCGCCACGCCAGTGAAGGACCATTCCCGCTGGCCGAATGTTCAAACCAGTGTCGCATTGGTCACTTTGGAAAGGGACGGTGGGCTCTTCATCCCTACGCAAATGTGCACTACACTGATGGCGACTACGTGGACGGCAGCGAGTATCTGAATGGCAAGGGCTCTGTCCCAGTGCAGTTCCAGTCAGATGGCAGCGACTACGTGGATGCTGCCATCGACTACCTGAAGGGCAAGGGCTCTGCACCAGTGCAGTTCCAGACATATGGCAGCGACTACCTGGACGGCAAGGGCCCTGCACCAGTGCAGTTCCAGACATATGGCAGCGACTACGTGGACGGCACGGGCCCTGCACCAGAACAATTAGTGGGGAAAAGCTTGGGCATTTGAAGTCTATCGCTGGAGGAGGACTGCGTGGCTCAATGGCGGGCTTGTGAAACCATTGCATGCTGCTTTCGAGTCTAGTCAGGAAGGATAGTCAAGGGTGAACAGACCCTATGGGGACCCCAAAGCAAAAATACTGGAATACCATCAGTGGATATAGTTGGTCACCAAACCAACCACCAAGCATTTTATCGGACCACTAGAGAGATAGCAGACCTGGTTACGGTTCAGAAGGATAGGCCCAATAACCCCTACTCCCATATATCTCCATGCCAGCTTCTATAGCTTCCACTGTTTCCGTTGACTGCTGGCGGTCATCCTTGATGGTGACCCTGGCTGATGAGAGGACCCTGCACAAGTGCAGTTCCAGCGAGATGGCAGGGACTACATTGATGGCAAGGGCCCTGCACCAGTGGCTTCCTATGTTGCGCAAGGCCGCAGCATGTTTGCTCATGTTTCATGATGTGTTTCTGTTTGCTAGACTGTTCTTTCTCTTTTGTTGGGCTTTGAAAATTCAAGAGAGGTAGGCTCAAGCTTTGGCCAGGTGAATGTGATAGCCTTTCTAGCCATGGATCAACAGTCACATTTTCTAAAGCCTGAACACCTGTGCGAACATGTTTTAAGATTATATTGCCCCACTGTTGGTTGCTTGCTAGATGATGCTAATATTATGATCTTTTGCTTGCACTTATGTGATATATTTGGACAAGTTTACTAATTATGACTAATTCAATTGTTCACATGGTTCACGGGATTGTTGTAGTCCAAGATAATTAAGAACAGTTGCAACTGCATTTGTACAGAGCGGAAACAGCGGCTGATGCCTTTGTTGTCCTTGCTGCTATCTTTGAAGTTGGCTCTAGTTTTTTTCATTCCTCTAGTATTATCACATTGTCATTGTTGTTGTTGCTGCTGTTGTTCTTGTTGTTGTTGTTGTTGTTGCTGCTGTTGTTGTTGTTGTTGTTGTTGTTGTTGTTGTTGTTGTTGTTGTTGTTGTTGTTGTTTCTGGTGCTGTTGCTGTTGCTGTTGCTGTTGCTGTTGCTGTTGCTGTTGCTGTTGCTGTTGCTGTTGTTGTTTCATTGTCAGGCATTAGCCAGAGTACCTACCCACTTGAGGCAACGATTTGATGAGAAAACAAACAACCAAGTTTTGAGGGCGAGCAGCTGGTATCGCGCGAATGCCAGGGACATACAACCAAAAATAAGAGGTCCACCAGCAGAAACGACAATGGTCAATCGCCCCCAAGGTACCTCCCACGCATTCAAGCTGAGAGAACAAGACCTTGTTAGTTGATAGTGGTTTGAAGCCGTTTTTTCTACTTGTGCCTTTAAGGTGAGACCCTCCAAGTAAAGCAGATGGCTATTAGGCTATTGGCCAATATCAACCGTCAACCATGGGGGATGATAACAAACAACATTGTAAGATCTGAAAGGGTTTTGGCCCAGAGCCAAACAGTCTTTGAATGTTTTTGAACAATTCTTGGTTGGTTTTTTCCCGCGGGCCACGAACAATATTAACTACTAGTGTGTACCATCAGCGCTTAGCAGGTGTCATTGACTAATGAAATAGCATTTCATGGCTCATGGGGGTCTATTAAGAACATGGAGGTCTATGCAACATGTATCAATCAACATATATGCCAACGTCTAATGAGCACTCTGGGGGAGACCAATGCCGGGCGCAGCGCTGTGGAAGAAGTCAATGGCGTGCAAACGTCAACGATGATTCGTAGGACTTTATTGATCATGATTTTTCCACTTGGTCATCAGCAATTGTTGTGAACATGTTTTTCCATGGGGCAGATTGCTTCATAATGCTGGGGAATGCTTTGACATTGTTGACACCTTTTGAAATGGATGTTTATTTCTGTTTGCGGCTGAGAAACTGTTGTTTCATCCTCCGTGAGCCTCAGGCTGACTTCACGTGAGACCAACTTGGCAATGATCTCATCATGGAAGCGACCAATTGCCACATGAGCAGCGTGCAAGGATGTTTTATTAGAGGCATTCATTGATCAATGTTTACGGTTTTAGTGATGTTTGATGATAGCAAATTGATTAAGAATCGAGTTGATTGGTTAGTCGATCATTTTTTCTGACCCACTTGATTGACCAGGTCAATGTGGTGTTTAAGGAAGGTCAATGACGTGAGATTTTGCTCGGTTTAAGCATGTTTTTGCATATGTTTTTCGGTAGAACTGAGACACTTCGTGACATAGCGGACATCTCTCAATATATTTGTATATATATATATATACTTGTATATTTATTTACATATATTTATTCATTCATTTATTTATTTATACATGAATGGATTTATACCAAGGCGCATCCATGAATTTATCATTTACACTCGGTCCCAAAATCATCCTTAAGATGATCACCGTCGTATCGGCAAGCCAACCATGAAAGGGTAACTTTGTTGCAGGAAGCGACCATATGAGCTCATAAGATGATGGCGCATTTACTTGGTCTGTAAGCCTCATACATATAAGTATATATAAAAACAATTACTAAACCTTTTTTGTTTCTGATTTGGGCTGATCATCCATGATATAGATCCACTACAAACCCCTGCTGGCATCATGATTCAACCAGTGTGCGGTTCATTGATGTTGCAGTGTGTCCTTCCCTGTCATGCTAAGCAACCAACACTATTTGAGCGATGCGGACCTTTCTACATTTAGGAGTTTGATTTTTCATCCGTGTGTTGTTCAATGGCCGCAATTGTTGCGCTGTCCGTGCCATGCTTAGAGAGGACTTGGGGACGGTTTGGGTACCCTATCTATAGATATGTCCATTCTAACCTCAGTTAAGTACCATCCAACAACCAGTTAACCACTACTGTATCAACCATTGCAGGACCTAACTCTTGGCCCATTCGCAACCACCTATTAACCCATTCATGCCCCATATGGACAATGATTCTGTCCCTGGCTGTTGGTTCTCAGCCATCACTCAGCATCAATACCCACATGAACCATTCCAGAAAATCCTCCTGACAAGACAGCTTTTTGCACGCTGATCACCTGCATGCCCGGTGCCACCATGAACTGTTCATCAAGTGACTAGTCATGGTTGCCATCCTTGGAGACAGTCCATAGATGCGCCAACTGGGCAAAGCTTAGCATCGTTCATTTGGGTACTCCCCAAATAATCATGGTCCTGGTCTTGAAACAACTCATGTTTTTGATGAGTTGGTCTCTATGGATGATCCAAATGTATCATTGATCCATCCTCCATAGTTGAGGAGCTGGATGCCGCAGCAGCTGTACGGGCCGACCTTAAACCATTTAAGGAGGTTGGTAGGGCTGTCTGGCCACAGCTATAATGGCTGTATTTTGATTGGTGATTTCAGCCAAGGCTAGCTGAAACCACCCCTTCTCCCTGCAGCTCCCACAACGGGAGCGCTTTGTTGGGATTGATTTGAGAGAACTTGCAGCAGCCACCTTCCTGCCCAAATGATTGGTGGAGCCATTCCGGAACACACAAAACGTTTGAACCGCCAATGATAGAAGGGGCCATGTATGTAATAGATGTGTGGGGTGCACGTGTTGGCAGATGTGATGAGGTGTACGTGTTGTTTTGCTGCATGTGTACTCTCGTATTGTTTTCATGTTACAAGCTGTTTCTCATAAAAGTGGGGTTCATGGCAGGGTATGGCTTAGTTGTCCCTTGAATACCATGATAATGGAGCCATGGAGCCGTACCATAAACCACATCCCTAATACTCATTGGTGTTCCTTGAATTCATCGTGTTGCAGTGGTCCGGTTCCAGCGGAGCCGAGCCATCGGGGGAGGTTTGCCACCAGCTATGTGGAAACGCAGCGGGTGGCGACACTACTGAAACGGCTAGGCCGGGTAGGCATTTCCCAAGCTAACAGGGCGACCAGAATATAGAACAGCGCCAAAACACGCGGGAAATGCTGGTGAAAATCTAGAAAAGAGCTATATTAGAATAGTCCTTCCCTCGAAAAAAACTGCTGGTGGATCTATTCTATAGTCCGTTGGAAGAATGTTCCAGGAGAGACAAATCTCGATGATGCCGCGGGGATGCTCCACAAGCCTTCGCCACTGCTCAGGGTTCGGCTGGGGGAAGCTGCCAATCGTGGGGTAGGCCGTGGTATATAGGTAGTTCTCAACGGTTTCTTGCTATGTTTCCCGCTCAATATTGATCATTGCCCATCATTCCACCGTCATGCAGCATCCATCAACCTTCAACCAAACCATTCATCAACCATTAGTACAAATTATCAAGGTCAATGTTTTGCTGTCAACCCTGAATCAGCCGTTAATCAAGCATGAATCAACCATGAAACAACCATTAACCAACCATGAATCAATCATAAATCAGTCGTTAATCGCCAAAAAATATTCGGTACTCTTTCAGCCCATTATCCAGGGCAGTTTGGTCCACCAGTCATAGGACAGCTGGCAGAACTGCAGGCGCCGAGAGGCTCAAAATGAAAGAAGCTGCGCAGGTGGGATGGTTACAACCCATGGTCAATATCCAGTGGTTACAGTACCTGCTACTTGACTATGGTTGGTTGTGGTTTATTGTAGTAATGGGTGTAGAATAATGCCTGGTTGTGAATACTGTAATTCAATGGGTATACGATCATGATAAATGATCATGGTTGATTATGGTTAATTATGGTTGAGAAACTTTCCCTACCAGTGTCATAATGGTTCCGACAAGCATCCCAACGGTCACAATAGCCTAATGGCTAATTGTGTTTTCAATAACCAATGGTCACTTCCCCGTTTCCGGAGATTCTGACGTTACGCCCTTCCCCTGGCTCAGACTTTGAGATACGCATCACAACAAGCGTGCTTTCAGCTTCGATATGACCTTTTGAGGTGATTTGTTCAGCCAGGTGTCGTGACCGATGCATGGGTCAGTAGATATCGCGCTGGAATGACATGGCTCCTGCGCACCTTTGCGCTACACCTTGTTGCTAATAGCAGTTCAGAATGCTTAAAGACTTGTACGAATTGGTAGTGGTGGCCTACTGCAACACAAACAGCAGAAAGATGCATAAAGATGTGGTTGAAATTAGTCTTTCAACGTTAGGAGGTGTGGCTTGCGCAGCACCAGTTGAAACTATATCGTTAGCAGTTTTCAAGGCACCAGCACTTGTGGGTATGCCATGAATTTGGTGGCCTGCTGAGCTACCTGCGTTGTTAAAAAGGGTCACCACCATGTTCAAGAAACACAGGCTTGACAACCATTTGTATGGTTCGCTACCACCACTTGTTGAGTTTTGTTGAGATGGCCACCATGCCTGCGTTCATTTCCATCAAGGGAGTTTACTTGTACTAGCAAATCCCTAGTGGACCTATCACTTCTCCAGCATCACCACAGGTGGATTACGAGATCATTTGCAAATTCAGCAGCTTCCAAAAGCCTCTGCTGGGGGAGCGCGTTCTGACAGGTGGCCAATAGTGACTGATATTGACTGATAAATTGATAAAGTTTTGCGCCCAACTAACGGAATCGGTCCAGCTGCAAACTCGCCATAGCTACCTTGAAACTTGAAAGTCACCGTGAGGTTCGACGCATTCCCAAGCCTCACTTTCCAATCCACTGTGTTTGGCAACAGGTTGCCAGCGCATCTGGTTGGGCTATAGCCATTGCTTGTGTCGGTTGCTTGGCATATCACTGGTGCCGTTGCATCCCAAGGCTTCCTGGAGAAGATCAAAGGTCGGAGACTTGTCGGATGCCAACCGGTCACAGGTGTGGTACAGGCCGGTGCTTAAGCTAGGTTTCAAAGAAGTAACAGTGGATACTAGTTGATGATAGTGGTTACTAGTGTTTGTCAACCAAGCAACATCATAGAGCCAACTCGACTAGACTGTACAGTTCTTCGTGTTGGTCATTTGAATTTTACAAAATCATCACTATCCGATCTATCCACTACATGTCGGACTGGTTGATCGTTGGGATGCAATGACTAGGAGTTGACGTCGGGGAATCCATAGCAAAAACAGGGGTGCCGGGGATCATCCACCACCAAATTTGGTCTTTTTGCTGCCTGGTTGTCGCGTATATACTGTAGAGGGATGGATCAACTTTAGATGTCAAATAGGACGGAGCATTTGGGGGCGTGAGCATGACTAGTATCGACTAGAAGGAACCAGTTGTGCCACCCGTTATCATCGCACAGGTTTGGTTACCAGCCACTATCAACCATGTTCATTAGCAATCACCATTAAACACTATTAGCCAATGGGCATTGCCAACTATCAAGCACTCTTTAGAATGATCATTGATGACTGTTGTTTACCGTTGCTTGTCACTGGTTAGTTATTTTCTATCGCTATTGGTACACAGGCCAAACTTGACATCATATATAGTCATCATTAGAATTGCCAACCATCATCAATCAGAATGCTTATCATTCATATTTCAGAAGCCATTGTCGCCACTAGGACGTGAAACATGATAGGCAGCATGGCAATTATTCACCACTTTTGGCCGTCGCTATCCATTATTGATGGCTACTTCCCACTGTCAAGCATCAATCATTATTCGCCCGGCTTGCTTATACCTACGAACCATTGTGAGCCATTGTTTGCCATCACAGCTATCACTAACAACTGATAGTTACAGTAACCATTGACCATTGAAAAATAGTCACTAAACCATCATCATCTAAGTAAGAATTGATTAACCATGGTTAGTCCTCACTTACCCATCATCACCCATCAGTTCATCACCCGTTCACCAACATCAACCATCATGAGCCAGGCTCGTCAACCAATCTTCGTTGCTTGCTTACCATCCTTCACCGCTATGCATTGGCCCATCAACTCATCAGGATGGAACCAGCATCAAGCATCGCTAAGCATCAATACCTGGCTGGTGGTTTGAAACATGATTACTGGGTCTTCCCTAATATTAGCAGATGGATCATGCTTGTTTTCCCCTAGTCTTGACAAGGTATTAGCAGATGGATGGTTCATGCTTATACAAATGGTTGGTTGATTGACAAATATGTTTCAATGGGGTTGAAACCACCAAACAGGTACCGATTATCAACCATATTTTCTGGAGTTATTTACAATTGATCATCACTAATCATCAACCATCATCAACCATCACTTTTACACGTTTAGCCCGTAGTGCAACTCGAAGAGATTGCTGTACACCGTCCCGACGAAGTGTGAACGATGAACGCACTGGTAAAATGAAAAGGACCAGACACATGAGAGGATTGTACAAGACATGTGAATGGAAAAAGAAAAAGGCCAGCACACAGCTGGCGCCCAAGCAGATAGAGAATTACTGTAATCATCATTCGACCTATTGTTTTAGCCAGGAGACTCCGGACTACTCACCAATTCACCAACCATCCCTAAACATCACTGATCATATTCAATCATCAGTAGAAGGGGCTTGGACCCAGCAAATCAGCTCCAAGTACAGTCTCACAAGGTATTTGGAGCACTAGGGACTAATCATCATCATCATCAACCAAGGCTTTTCGGGATCATCATTGGGTTTATCAACCTCAGGGTTTTAGGGATCATCCACCATCATCCACCATCCACCATCATCCACCACCATCCAGCACCATCCAGCACCATCCACCACCATCCACCATCATCCACCATCATCCACCATCCACCATCCACCATCCACCACCACCCCTTGGCTCACCACGATCGTTTCCCGAGGATTTCCAACCTTGACCAGCTGAAGCTCCTCATCCGCTTGCTGAAAGCGGCACCTGATGTGCCATCCAGCTGCTTGCAGGAGCACCTGGCGGCGGTCAGGCGGTCACGTTTCGTGGTTTGAAAATGAGTGAAGGGTTAGCTGGTTTCTGGATGTTTCTGGTCATTTGAATGGTTAGCTGGTTTCTGGATGTTTCTGGTCATTTTTTCCCCTAGTAAGTAAATAATGACAGGTGGTTGGTTGACGAATGTTTTTGATAGGGGTTGTTCAACCACTAACCAGTTTACCATTGGTGTACTGTTGCTGTTGGTTCCAAAATTGGTTTCATATGGGTGAAAGATTTTTGGAATGATGGTTATACAGTCATGGTTGACACATTGGCAAAGGTTAAGAAGGGTGGATGGTAGTGGTTCAGGACGCTTAAACGTGACCCTTGAAACTGCTGGCGATCCCTCGAGTGTTTGCCAGAGGGCAGATGAACATCGATGTTTTTGGCTTCGGATTGTGCGGATAGAACTGAAATCATTCCAGGCCTTGTCTATGTAGAGTGCTCCCCATGTCCAAACATGAGGTAGGTATTCTTGAGTCCGTTGGAGTTTGCTAGGTTTGGTGATTCCTTTTTTGGCACCCAATCTATGGGCACTTCCATGTTTCAATTGCTTTGTGCGATGACTCTGGCCTTGTGTCCATGCAGGTGGTCGCTTCCAGCGGTGACTCTTCCACTATCCCTGGGGCTTTGTTCAGCAGCAACCATTGGAGTAGCCTATGAACCCTTCAATTTTGATTTCGGCAGGCATGACTTGTAAGACCTTTGCAAAAAGTGGTGGCATTCATTGGCGGTACCTTGTCATACCTTTAGACCATTTTAGACCACTGCTTTTGAGCCCGGCTTACGGCCATCGGCGTTTTGGAAATTCCCCCAGCGTCAGGAGCCCTTGCAAGACACTCGGGCGGTTTTGATTCCAGCAGAGGTGGGTTTAAGATCAGAGGTGAAGAGTCAGAAGTACGGATGTGAAACCCGCCTTGACAGTTCCTTTCAGTTTTCTCAAGAATGAATGGGTTCCCCTTTGTGCCCTGGATCCGCTGGAACCTGTTTTTCAAGTTGGCCATGATGATGAGGTTGTTGGCTGGAATCTTGAAACAGGATGTTGCTTCCCTAAAGCCATACCAGCAGATTGCAAATGTGGTCATTGGTGAGGAGTGACGCCAACTTGGACAATAGATGATTGGTTGCAGCCTTGAGGATTGACTTCCGTGGATATTGTAGGGCTTGTGAAGGATGTTGATGATTTACGCGTTACTTATTCCCAACCACACCTACTTAGATCACAACCTTCAGCAGCACTGCTATCAGCCACCGCGCGTTGGTTCAAAGGGCTGCCCAAAATATCATGCTGGCTTTGCAGGGACTTTCTGTTGGACTCCCCAAGGCCCCCAGATGATCACATAAGGGCTGTACCCTCCAGGGACCCGGACGCCCCGTACTGCCTTGCCATGTACGATATCAACAAATTCAGGCTTGCGTTTTTCTCCTCCCAGCCCCAAAGCTGAACAGGGTTGGGACTTTGGCAAATAGGGCGAATTGATTCAAACTATAGAGAGGTCTTTGATGCGATTTGCTTTTTTTCAGCTGTAATTCTATCCACTTGGGCTCCCCATTGCAACTATTTTTTTGGAAGGGGATCAGCAAGGGCTGGTGGTTCCTTTTCGAATGATGGGTGAATAAGATTTTAGCAACCATTTTTTCGAATTCCGAACCAGCGTCACCATCATTTTCACCAAGGTTTTAACAGCAATTCTCAGGCCAT
This sequence comes from Symbiodinium kawagutii, assembly GCA_009767595.1. Classification (NCBI taxonomy): domain Eukaryota; class Dinophyceae; order Suessiales; family Symbiodiniaceae; genus Symbiodinium; species Symbiodinium kawagutii. The sequence continues at coordinate 76,763 of VSDK01023995.1, forward strand.
TCGCTAGCTTTATCCAGCTTGTCAGCCAGCCCCAGGAATTCTTGGCTGCGTCGTTGCCTTGCCATTTGGTTGCCGCCCTGCACCTGCTGCCCAAGTGCTGCCAGACCTTAAGGGACGGTTGTCAGATGCACCTGGAGCGCTGGTGCAGCGGCACCCTACCACAACGGCGGATCGCTGGAGGATGGGGACGGCAAAGCAGCAGTGTGAAAGACCGTTGGGTTGCTGTGAAAGAGTTGGTTTTGAGGGTTTTTGCTTGTTTGCTCGATTGTTTGGTCGTATTGTTTTTTTGGTTTTGATTTTGGTTTATTTTGACTTGTTTGGTTGATTGTTGATGATCATTGACTTGATTGCTTGGCTTAAGTGGTTTCACTGGTTTGCCCTATTTTGTTTGTTAATGAATTGGTTGCTTGGACCCAACTGCAGAGCCAGCGATGTGCCAGGCAGGTACCATTCACTGCTGTTGCAGGGCGGCCGAGCCATTGCTATCGGCCTGAACGGTCAAGGGGAAAGCTCCGTTCCCCCGCTGCCGGAAGATGTCAGATACGTTCCTGGGCATTGGCACGGTTGAACAACCAGGGTTCGGTGCGAGATTTCCCGGGCGAAATGAGATGCGTTGGCCCATGTGGTGCTACACGTTCGGGGGGTGGATTCTGGGGTGGCAGAAGCCCGGCCACTGGATGGCAGTTGATATGTCACATCATGGGCTTCCCAAAGCATCCCCAGGTGGCAGTGGCCGCTGGAGCGCAGCATAGCTTGCTGCTGCGCAGTGATGGCGTGGTCAAGGCCATGGGTTTGAACCTGGACGGCCAGGCACAAGTCCCATCCACCTTGACGCACCTCAGCCTGAGGTGATCAGGTGACTGATTGGCAACCCCCCTGGGAGATTCACTGGTAATGCTTGCAATACGGTGATTGATTATTGGAGTATCAGTGAGTTCTCAGAATAGGGGACCCCCAAATCATCCAATGTGAACCGTTTATAGCAATTCAATAGGCCAACCATTTTTGGGCTACCCCTCTTTTGAGAAACCCCCATATGGTACATGGTAGATTGATTGTTGGAGTAATTTGGAGTATCACTTCCAGGTATAATACCCTGGTAGAGGCAGAAGTGATGTCGGATCGAAGATCAATCATTTGCTCTCCGCCTGAGTTTGTGAATCATCCTAGCGCTATGGTCCCAAGTGGTCGCAGCAATGGTAGTTGGTCAGCACTTGGCATGCTGAAAGTTGTAGCTTCCCATCCGTTAGAACTTAAATCTCTCCAATGGGTGTTTCTCAAAACAGGCGACCCCCCAAATCATCCAATATTAGCCACTTACAGCAACGAACCAACCATTTTGGGGGCACCTCTATCTTCAGAAACCACCAAATGTTGGCTCCCAGATCACCCGAATCACCTCTGTTGGTTCCCATCATCGCCCTGAGAGGGACTCATTCAATGCTGGCACCTCTTAGCTAAGGCAGCCCATCGTTGCCGTGGCGGCTGGTGGCTTTCACTCCGTCGTGTCCCTTTGGCGGAGAGGGTGTCACAATGGATCCCTACCAGTACCCCTGACGTTGCCTTTCCAATAGGTTACCAGATGTTGCCAGGTGGCCATCCTCAAGCAGTTTGTGCAGCAACCCCTCCTACAGAGTTTATACAGAATACTGGAAGGCTTGGGTATGCGAAGATGTTCGACGGAAAAAAGAATCACCAGCAAATCATGGGAATCATTTGGACAGCATGTGCTCGCTGCCAGCGAATACCAACCGGTGTTGGTTAGCACCCCTATGATCCCCTATGTCTTATGATGTTTGCAACAGTCCTGGGAGCAAAACCAACTATGTATACCACGAACAATAGGGGTTTGAACCAACCATGGTGACGTACCACTTGGTTAGAGGCACCCAGCATTCTGGCTGGTGCTTTGGATGCGAATCCAGTCGTCCCAAGTCTCTCCTTTCACCCCCGTAGAGCGCACCAAGCTAGAAAAAACTGACGGCGTCGACGAAGGTTCGGCCGGTCACGTGAAGCTTTGGTTTTTTTTGCTATTGCTAATAGGTTAGCAAAATTAAGTACAGTTAGCTAAAAGTTACCAACCAGGTCTATACCTTTGTTTGGTGGCAAAGAATGCGGATATTTATTAGTTGACATGCACGGTATATTTTCTATCATATTCTATCATTTATCCATTTACTCATCCTACATCGATCTATCAATCCTGTCATTGAAACTTTTTGGGTGTCTCCCACTTTCAAGTGCCTGTGTTGACCCCTTGGCGTTCGTAAGTTTCCCACCTACAATGTACGCCCCCAACCACTCATAAGTTGATTTATAACTAAGTTATGCAGGGTTAACTACCAGTTAGATGCTGTATAACCCAACTTCTAAATGCCCAGGGGGCACACCTTGTAGGGGTTGAACTTACCCAACCTACAACTGCTGGGAGCCCACCTCGTAGGTTGGACCATGCGGGGCACTGCTGGGCTTTCGGATGCAACGCTCAGCACCAGTGCGATGTGCCGCGGGACCACGACGGCGCTTGGCGTTTCGTGACCTGCGGGCAGCACCACACGCTATGCCTCCGGGCCGATGGCATGGCCTTCGCCTGCGGAGCCAATGCGGATGGGCAATGCGATGTGCCGGCACCTGGGATGGCAGCCAAAGGTGGGGAGCCGCAATGGAAAACCACGGAAAAACTAAGAGATGAAGATACAACCATTCGGCGTATGACATTGTATATTTGTATGGGCTATAGTAAAAAAATCTGAGAAATGAATGGAAATGAGGCAGCAACAAGCTGTTGATCATTTAGGAAGGTCAGACTGCCGAGTGGAAGATCACAAAACAAGCACCACAATCTTCTCACCTGGCAGCTGCTCAGATGATCACTGGTCATCCACACCGGTCATTAGGCTTCGTTGAGGGAAGCTATTGTGAGTATCTTCCTCTCTTGGTGCTAAGATACTTGATGATAAGTAAAAGGTTGTAATGGTTTGGAAGGTATTGCCGGTTTACATGGGGTTTACTTGCATAATTGTGAACGTGCGTGTGCAACATAGGTTCAGGGCACAGGGAACGGCTTGTTTGCGGGCTAAACCTATTCATAGGGTGCATGGTAGAAATGAGGGAAGAGGCCGAACGTTCCACCCATGATTTGCATCTCAAAATGCTTAGGGAGAATTCGATCAAACCTGCCCCCGTCACAACAAACCATGGCTTGAGTGGCGGTTTTGTATTAAACCAAACCGTGTGTTGTTTGACTCCAACATGTCACCGGCTTGAGTGGTGAAAGATAGTCATATTGGCATAATTTTTGCTGTTCTGCAACCTCGGGCGTTTGCCAGTGCATGGCGGCATAGCTACCAATTTGTTCAAAGTGTCCAGAGACATGATTTTCCACAAGCAATGGTTGGTATGTTTTCGTTAGTTTGACAAATCAAAGAGGGATGATCGACCAGATGTTGTTGTTGTTGTTGTTGTTGTTGTTGTTGTTGTTGTTGTTGTTGTTGTTGTTGTTGCGGTGTTCAGTCCGTATCCCCTCATGTTTGTTATAATCCATCATCGCCGTTCTTAGTGGAACATTAGCCATCGGTACTGAGCCTTTGGTTGCTGAGGACCTTTTTTGGGACGCTGGGGCCACCCATCCATTGAAGTACATCACCGGATCTGCGGGGGCTCGGCACACAGTGCTCCTGCGCAATGACGGCAAGGCGAGCCGCTTGGGACATCTTCGGGCAGCTTCGTTTGGTCGTGTATCCAGGGATTCCAACATGGAGTCCTGAAACATGTTGAACTCAATTCTCGTCCCTTAACCTGGCTGAGACAGAGCTAGAGAGGGAGAGAGAGACAAGAATTTGGAGGCTTGGGCAACCAAACAAATCACTTCCCAACGCTGTTTCGAGTCGGAGGTTCCTGAACCATAATCCTTTATCCTTGCCATGGAAGATTGCATGGGGGTTGCTTTGCACAGGGGTTCACTTGCGACGAAGCAGGCACAGGGGTAAGCTCTGAATCTGCCCATGACCCACCTTTCAACTGCTTTGTTCGTGAAGTCAGCAGAGGCATCAACGGATCCATGACACCAACGCACAGGCCGTCGCCTTTGGCTCCAACTTCTACGGTCAATGTCGCTTGGCGGCGATTGGTAGTCACACTTCCGTGCCACGGCCCGACTGATGTTACATGTGGCGAATTGCAGCAGCATAACCTGCGGACTGTGATGATGATGATTATGATGATGATGATGATGATGATGATGATGATGATGATGATGATGGTGATGATGATGATGGTGATGATGGTGATGATGATGATGATGATGATGATGATGATGATGATGATGACGACTATGGAGAGAATGCTGCGCATGTTGTATCAAGACGGTTTTCCATTTGTATATATAAATGATATATGATACCTGTACGTATACTTCCGCACGTGTCCCTATGTGAAAGTGACTTGATGACCAATTGAAAAATGATCATGGTCAAGGCTTGTAGCAATCAGGCATTGACCAGTTTTGGGGGGAATCAATGATTGGAGCAAGATGTTTGTTGAAGAAATATCGGAAAAAACATGGCAAAGCCTTGGTGAACCATTGAAAATCCAGCTGACCCATGGGCATCCACGGGTTGTACTGCAGGCGACGTGCCGCCACGTGGGGAGCGCTACGCCGCGGTGGCTTGCGGTGACCACCACAGCCTGCTGCTTCGCTTGGACGGCCAGGTGCTGGCGCTGGGCGATGATGGCTATGGCCAGTGCCAGGCGGGTAGGGCGGATGGTTTTTTGTTTAATGAATGGTGGATGGTTAGTTGATGGGTAGTTGATGGTGGTAGGTTATGGATGGTGGATGCTTATAAAATATGAATGGTGGATGGTTGACTTATGGATACAGAACTGAAGGGTTGAATGGTTATTTTGAGGGGATTTGCATCCTTTTAGTTTGGGGAAGATGCTTTTCTCGTATATTCACCAGGTTCTTGTCAGTGACAGGTCTGGTTACTTGATGTTAATCGATGGGTTGAATGATGATATTGATGGATTAAGCTGATGGTTGATTGATGGTGGTTGATTGATGTTAACTGATGGCTTAAGCTGATGGTTGATGTGATGAGCATTTGAATGGTTGATGATTGATGATGGATTTATTTGAATGGTTGATGTTAATGGTTTCGAATGCATGAGGTCAGCCCCCAGCGTTGAATGCTTGATGGATCTTGATGGTGAATCAATGGTGTGTAAAAGTTCATGGCTGGTTTTTGGTGGCAGAACATGTTCACAACCATTGCTTTTTCCATCTTTGGACGCATCATAGTTAAGATGTTCAAGTTTACCATTTGTATACATGTGTGCACGATACGCGTGACTGAATGCTATTATTGACACATCTGGACATGGTCCAATCTACCTACAAAAGCACAAGGGATCATAATGGCATCATAAAGAAAAGAGCAAAAAAGAACAGGAATCCGATGAGCATAAGGTTCTGCTGCTAAAGGTCTTTAATTTACTTGGGGCAAACCCCCTGGATGCCCCAGCAAAAATGAGCATAAAACCTCAAGGGTTTCATTTCCAGATTTCCATTTGCCAACCCTTGGTCTGCCCCACGCCCAGATCCCCACCCTTCCGCCGACTCTGCGCTACCTGGCCATCGCTGCTGGCGCGCGCCATAGCCTACTGCTGCGCAGTGATGGGCGAGTGCTGGCGCTGGGGGATGATGGCCACGTGGCAGATATATCAGCCCCCGTTGTTAGCAGATCACTAGCCATGGTTGGTTGGTTGGTTGGTTGGTTGTGTCAAATGTGTGCATCCTGGAGTGCATCTCACACCATCTCACATCATGTACTTGCGACATCGTGGCTCATCAGGGCCCTTGAGCTAGGCTCATCATCGAGCCTGAGCATCAGTGGAAAACATCTCAGCTGCTGACATCAGGGGAGCATCTAACCCCTGATAAATTAACATGGTAGCGGAGCAGTGATCCCTGGAAGCATCCAGAGGTGAGCTCAACATCGCAAAAGCAGATCATCCATCATCTGATC
>VSDK01023995.1:88093-149644 GCA_009767595.1 Symbiodinium kawagutii
CAGACATCCTCACCAAATACATCACAGCAGAAGTGCTACGTTGGCTTTTACCCAACACGGGTATTAGCCACATCAACCATTGAACAACATCGGCAGCAGGCAGTTTCACCTTGGTTCTCATACCATTTTGTTTCACATCATTTCCATCACCACGAGCATACCGCAGACATAGCATCCAGCCATGGAGTGCAAACAGCGGCAGCCATCAAGTTCAAGGATAACCTCAAGGGTTCATCATCCTGAAGTATCACATCATGACACAGTTTGAGTACTACACGTATCTACATCATATAGTTATATGTTCACATCGTTGGTTTCCGGTGGTTGACTCGTTTAACATCCTGGACATCGAGGTTTTGGACATCTTTTGGACATCAGTACTTTGAAATTTTGCAGTGCATCGATTTTGCATCAGAGAACTTGAGATTTGGTGACATCAAGTTGTCATCATTTTGCTTTATCAGAAATTCATCGTTTCAAGTGCATCAGTGAATTCATCTGCAGCCATCTTTTGCATCACATCAGTGACGATCTCATCGGGTGAGTTCATCGACCGTCATGTTCGAACCCATCGGAGACATCAGCAGCATCAAGATCGATGCCATCCCTGAGAACATCAAGTTCAACATCTTGAGAGAGAATGACACGATGGAAGGCATCGAGTCATCGGAAGTGGCATCTATGCAGCATGGCCAAGCTGTTTTCATTCATCTTTTGGCCGAAGAGTTTCATGCTTTGCGTCATCAGCGTGAAGCCATCATTGGCAATCTCCCACCAGTGTGTATCAAGGAGTTGCCATCGGTGCTGAGAGCACCATGGGCCCATCTCAGTCTTCACCACAAGGTGTCAGAAGCCATCGGAGACACCATGTGGTTGTGCTCAGAAGGGCGCATCGCCACATCGCAACCCCACATCAGTTACCTCGTTTGCTATGACTTGGACATCTGGGGAGGATACCATGATCTGTTGCAACTCAGTTGCATCAGCGCATTTTCGCGCCATGGTTTGACGCGAAGCCATCAGATCAGCAACAATGCCACGCTCCATCTCAACAAGGCAGAGCTCACATCTCAGAGGGTGTTGTGCCTTCAAGGCAACATCTTCACCTTCTTCGACCAACATCTCTGGAGAGATGGTCGAGCTTGGGACTATGGCATCCCATTTGATTTGCATCAAGTTCTGCATCATCCTGAAGTTCATCGATTCAGGAGGATCATCAAGGATGCAGTGAGCCATGGAGGCTCACATCTGGTCACATCGGAAGGTGGTATGCCAGCATCATTGCGGCAGAAGTTGCAGGACATCACCCATGACCTGCGCATCACCATCCAGACACCAGCCAATTCAATGGCCAAGCGCTATCGAGGACATCATGAGCACAAAGCTTGGGTCGAAAGCAACAATCAGTTGCACATCGCAAAGATGCTGAACATCGAAAGGCCAGGTGGATTGACATCCATCTGCACAACAGCAGATCATCTGGAGCATCGTCAAGAGGACGACATGGAAGGCATCGTCGAGGAGGCATCAGCAACCACGCCAGCAGGTGCCATCAATGCAGAGGCATCCAATCTGGCATCTTGAGCCTCATGAACATCAGTGAGCGCATCAAGCTTTTTAATGTGGATTGTTGACCATCCTGGTCATCATCCAAGGTGGGGTGTCAAATGTGTGCATCCTGGAGTGCATCTCACACCATCTCACATCATGTACTTGCGACATCGTGGCTCATCAGGGCCCTTGAGCTAGGCTCATCATCGAGCCTGAGCATCAGTGGAAAACATCTCAGCTGCTGACATCAGGGGAGCATCTAACCCCTGATAAATTAACAGGTTGGTTGGGCAATAGTTGGTTTACAAGCCTTAAGAAGCAACAATAGTAGGGATATATCATTAAAGTTGGGCTACCATTTACAGCAATTTTTTTGGTGGTTGGCAGTGGTTGGCCATGCATCTACCAATATAGCTGGGAGACCATAGGTTGTTCATATGGATCTACCGTGACAAACTTCTCATTCTTGGCAAAGACGCACATCATTAAAGGTGTGTGCCACCTTTGTGTTGCGCCAGTGTTCTGTTTATTTTGGATAGTGGGTTACCATTGGATGTGCCACATGAGCAAAACATGAGGGATGGGATACGTCACAATGGGTGCTTTCCAGGTTGGGGAGTGCAAGGTCTTGGCCCCCAAAGCTTGATCCTCTAGGCTATAGCGCATGGGGTAGCAACAAACTCAGCAGTTTGGAACCGCATGAGTATGGCTCTGATTTTTTCTTTTGTATGCACGTGTATATACATACCAGTGCTTGTAATTATGTATTTGCTTATATGTGAAAATGCATATATATATATATATGTTTGAAAAATTTGATTTTTTTTACATATATATATATATAAATTGATGCTTGGATCGATGTAATTATAGATTTGTTTATGTATATATTTATTCATCAATTCATATACATTTTTACTTGTTTATTTATTCATCTATTTATTTAAAGTATACGTATATGCCATTAGCTTCCCAAGTTGGTCGGCCCTCTCAGCCTGCCAAGGTGAAGGTCAGTGTGGGATTCCCTTGGGCCTACACTTCGATGACAGCTGAAGGGATGATGCCAGGCTGCAAGCTTGGCCCCGGAACTGGGATGTGCCTCTGGCAGCTGCGGCCTTGAAAGTCTGCCATGGTGATGGACTCATTGCGGCCGAGGTCGCCAAGAATGGCCGGGCAAATCCCATGGGTTGCTACAAATAAGTTGAGGATGGCCGTGACGGTGGAAACTGGCCTTGGACCAACAGACAGGGCCTGAAGACGAAAGCTCATCTGAATTCGGACTTGTTTGCAAAGCGCGCTGCGCCGCCTGTTGCACAGCATTTTTCACAAAACCACTGGCGCCATCTTGGAAGAAAAGCTGACACCCACCAAGCTTGAACTACCGGCCTTGAAAAAACTGGCCAAAAGTCTGGACACTTCCCAGGTGCCTTGAAACAGGCCGGGCTTACAAACTTTGGCCCGACACTAAGAAGAACAAGAAGAAGAAGGAGAAGAAGAAGAAGAAAAAGAACTGCACGGAGGTCCTTGACGTGCAGGCAGATGTGGATGCCATCAGCAGCACTAGCAGGAGCGGCAGACTGTTGCCACCAGCCGAGTTCATGGCGCAACTGGAGGCTTAGATAACTAGGGATACAGTAACATGCGGGAAGCCGTGCTTGCTGGTGATGCCAAAGCCTTTTTTTGTGGTCCATCATCCTTCGGCAGCTCAAAAGATGGCGAACCAGCAGCAGCGGCGTCCATTTGCAAGTCGCCCATGGTGAAGGTTTCACTACTCGACGGCCCAGCAGGGCCCAGCAACCTTGTGCTCCGTTCAAAACGGCAAGTTCCTTTGTTCCCCCGTGCCAGCTGCGAACAGCGCAGCTGGCAGACTGGCAGCTCGTTCAGAATCAAAATGTCAGCTGCAGCGGGGCAAGGGAAGCAGACTTGCAGGCTGTTTCTTGGATCAATCACAGCCGCTGCCCCTGACACAACACAATGCTACTATATCTACTATGCCTTACTTCCATCCAAAGCCGAGGTGACATTGGACATTGAACTGTTTTTCAGTCATGCTAACCCACAACCGTACTCTGGACTTTTGAGCGATCATCCCAACAACGGCTATTCTCTATCACGGTGGTTCCTCAGATTTCCAGCAAGGGCCCAACGGGGCCACCCAGAACCATAGATGCTGATTAAAAATTCTAGTGGGTGAGGTAAATCCTCTTACTTGACAGCGCGCAGCATTCCAAAAAGTAGATCATGGTTCAGTGCGTTTGACTTTGTCCGTGAACATTTGTTCTGTTTATTTGTTGATGGGTGTTCAGTCTTCAGCCCTGGGTTATGGTCAGAGCAAACACACAGACCAACCTATTAGAAATATTGGGGTCAACATCCACCATATGCGTGACATGCAAACATCACCTATGGCAAATTTTGACGAGTCAAGACATTTCAGCAGATTGCTTTACAACGACAGGGTCACATATCAACGCCCAAATGGGATCAAATGGGCCTAGATGAAGTGCTCGCAGTGGGCCTAGACGCTGATTCAGCTGCTGGCTTGGGATGATCAACCAGTTGCACTAAGCTATTCACGGCAGGCCATGGACACACGATGCATTGCGGCAAGCGCTTGGCTCAGCTGTGCGGCTGGGCCGAAACACAGCAGATGGATGCAGATGGTTGACCAAAATTCCAGGAGGTCCATGGAGGTCCTCATTGAACATCAGATGGAGAAACCAATGACCGGAACTTTTGGGTTTCTGCATGAAGGCGTGTTTGTATCGAGGATTGGCCCGTCCAGTTGACCCAAATGATTGTGAGACACATGGACCCTGCATGGATCTCACTGTAGAGCGGCTGTGCATTGGCATGCTTCCTATCCGTATGACAGCTTTGAAGCATATCCAGGTTTGCCATCTTGGAGGTGACTGTAGGGCCACCGTGCCACAGTGGGTTTCCTACTGGGGCATGCACTTTTTTGGCAGATCCCAAGACATTCAAAGTCATCCAAACCCAATGGCAGAAAAGTCGACGCCCACGGCGAAAATGGCCGTGCTGGATCGGATTTCGAGCTGTTTCTTGGTATAGCCAGGGATTTTCGTCGGGGATGAGGCCAGGGATTTGGTTCGGAGGGAGCGATTTCGGGGTTTGGGGGTTGGGGTACCCATGTGCATCCTTTGGAAGCTGCCAGGTCGGAATCACAAGAACTGAAAAACAGATGGGTGCGACATTCAATGTCCAAAGGGGGGTGCTCATGATCAACTTTACATTGGCACTATGTGTGGTGCCAATGTTGCACCTTTTGGAGTTCATCAATTGCAGAATCATCCAAGCTTTTGGAACCAACCTGCTCGTCATAAACATGTCGCATTGTTGGGTTCCGAATCATGTATCCTGGATTATCCTGGGATGTCCCAGCTGGTTTCCAACACTGCTTTATCAACCATACAACTAGGGCGGGTTGAATGCCCAGCCAGCTGTTCTTACGACGTTTTGAAACGTGTTCAAGGGTGACATGTTTTAACATGGGCCCGGCGAAGGAAGACATCCCAATATTCCACATCCCATTTTGTGGTCGGCTCGTTCTTTGGCCGGGTTGGTTCATTCAGTTTTCATGTGGCTATAGGGATGTCAAGGATCAGTCCTGAACCAACAGCCTTCACCAGTGGACCATCCCATGTGGTGACGTGTGATTGGTCGCCACCCAGGCTTTGGCCACTTGAAGCATTGCTTCTCTTTCACTGCACCGGGGGCCGCCCCTGCACTGCCGGAGGAGGTCAAGGCGCGGGTGGTGGTGGTGATGCACTGTCGAATCAGCGTTGCTTCACTTACCAATCACCCATTAATGAACCCTTCATCAACCAGCTAAGCATCAATTAGCCATTAGCCAAGCTGCAAGTAGCAAAATTTGGGTTTTTAGTGGTTAAGGTCGGCGAAAAACTGTAATGGGATTTTGGAGGTCATGCAATTGCCAACGGTACATGAGTACAGTGAGCATGAACACCTGGGCAACTGGTGAATAACCTTGATGAATATGATACTGTAACCAAACATGTACTTTCTTCTAGCTTACTCAACGGTTTATACATGGTGTTAAGAAGTGTTAAGTCTTGGTGACTACTTTCTGATAGTACACCTAGCCGTTTTACATTTACGCGGCTTCCAAACAAATCCAAGACGTGCAACGTCAATGACGCGCAGATTGATGCTCTTATCAGCCTACATCTAGGGGCTCCCCAAATTGGTAGTTGGAGCAAATTATGCGTTTCCCGCAGCAAAAATGACCACGTGCACCTCAAGTCTTGGAAACATACCCATCACTGGATTGGTGACAGTTTCCGGGACTCCATGTCAATTCTGTTCAAACGCAGTTTCGATTGGATTTTGGCATTGACCAATCTAGTGAACATGCGATGCAACCATGGTATGGTGCAACCATCGTATTGCTATGTTGCAAAATAGGCTTCCCCCACAAGTAATGAATCCGATGCCCCTAAAATAGGCCATTCACCCGGATGTTCATTCCAACATTTCTCCCAAGGAATCATCGAATGTCGCCAAACAGTGAACGATATATGAACCACCAGCCATTGAAAACTATCATTCCCCATGATGTTGGTGATGAGCCATTGACAACTATCATTGACGACTATCATTACTACATGAACTACCAGCCATTGCTACCAGTACCATGTTGAAACTCATGTTTTTATCGGCTCATCAACATCACAACTTCTTCGGTTTCAGTGGTGATGAGTCGCCTACCCTCCGAGCTCACGTTTCTATCAGCAGGCACCGATGAGAACGGCGCCAGTCTTGATGCCACCCAGGATGGTTCCTTGGCAGCCCAGTGACCTCCAATGACCACTGCATTTGAGGTCTGAAAGATTTTGAGACCACATGAAACCCTTGGATTTGATGGGCATTGATGGGTGTTTGCCACATTGGACAACAGAAGTGTGTTTGGCAAATGGCAACTTGGCAACTCAACATTTAAAGGACTGGAATTTGTGCTGGTGCGGTGAATGGTCAACACATGCTGCAAGTTTCAATGCGTGGGCGTTCTCACCATGTTGAAGTGCCCGTAGCTTTTTGGGCTAGGAGTTGTGGAGAAAATTCTTGGAGATGGTTTCTCTTTGGAGTGTCCCAAAACCATTCTCCCCCCCCAACTGTTGTGTTACTGTCGGTTGTGCCGATTCAGGCTCCCCAGAAGCAACATTTATCGCCAATTTCGGCCGATTCTTGACAAAACACGCTGTATGAGGGATGAGCATTGGCCATTTGAACGCGCCTCACTGGCTGCGGAAAATTGAACACCTACTGTTTCTGTGTTTCATCTGTTGTTCGGCAGCACACATTTCGTCAATCCAATTTGATGCCAGGTTCATGAATACTGATGTGATAGTTTAGCATGCCAGATCATGCCAGGTCCGCCCCCAGCAGTTACAAGTTGGGTTTTAAGTTCTAACTAGCCAGCTGACTTGCGTACAAATCAACAGCTGTAAGAGGTGTAGCAGGGGTGTTAGGGGCCCGCATTGGAAAGGTCCAGCTGTGGTTGTTTCCAATCAGAACATTGTTGGCACTGGGAGTTGTAGGCTTCATCGGCTTCCACTCCACTGCCAGCACCATCGGCTTCAGGACAACCGTACCGCAGCTTCGCAACGGCAGGGGCTTCAGGCCCGGTGAGATGAAGGGGTCGCATTCTTGGACTCAAACTTGTATTCTTCTTGTGTAATTACGATAGAGAGAGGAGCACTGTGTATAAAAAGCATCTCTAATCAATGACACTGTTATCCAATGGTCTAGCAATGTAAAGTATTTTTAACATTCTTGTTCATGTTTGAATGGATACGTTTATTCAGTCATCTCCGCGATGGAGAGTGGGACATCATACATCAAGATCTTGCTCCTCGAATTTGGCGAAGCGATCCCCGTGATTTGTTCATGGATACACTCTGGTAAACCAACCTGGAAGTGGAAATGGCACCAGTATAGTTTACCTGTTAAATGTACTGGATTTGAGCTTCCAGCTTAGTTTGCCAGAGAACTAATTCTTGCTGAGCTTCCCAAAGCATAATAAGAAGCATCCTTATCCCAACGAAAAGCGACGTTCTGAGAAGGATGAAACCTGGGCCGTTGATGAGCCCATGTCTTGATTGTTTATGAACCCAAGTAGTATCTCCTGAACGGGTTGGTCAACTAATCCTGCTGGTGGTCAACTAACCCTGCTGTTGGTCAACTACTTTCAACTGTCCCCGCCGAGCCTTTGAGCAACATTGCCAGTTCGGGACATCACTGAGGGATGATCATCAGCGGCATCCACCAGATACAGTGGTGAAACAATTGGATCTGCTGGGAAAATCCCATGGAAATTATGACATCTTACAACTATAGCACTAACCACTCAATGACAGGACTTGTTCCATGATTTTCCTATCAAAGAATCTCATGTTTCTATGGTTTTCTCGGGTTTTCGGTTTTCCCATCATATCTGTAGGTTTTCCCATGGTTTTCCCACGGTTTCTGGCTGGTTTCGCTAGGACTTGGAGGAGGATGGCGTCCACTGGCTCCACATCGGTGATGGCTGGCTGCCCCCCATGGTGGAGGCCAAGTTTTCTGTGGCACCGTCACGGAGGGTACCCACGGATCAGTGGCTGGATGCTTGGCCACAATGATCTGTTGTACAGCTGGATCCACAAGTAGGTATATGAGGGTATCGGATGTGGCCACGGATCCATAAGTAGGGATTTATGGAGTTGATTGGAGTTGCATATCTAGTTGTAGCAGGGATAAGCAGGATTTTGACACTTGCAGTTTTTTTTGAATGTATATAAGCGACTTAATCATGTATGAATATATGCATGAATCTTGCTGACTTTTTGTATGTAATCTATGTATGTGTAGGCTCGCTAGTATTTCTGGTTGGTGGTATGCCGCAGTATGCCCCAAAAGTTGAATACGTTTGGTGGGAAGCAACTCTGGTGGTTGCAAATACTGTAGTTGTTATTGGTGCAATTTGGGCTGGGGCCAACTGTGACCCACTGTGGAAGCTATTGAGTAACCTAACATGTGAGGTCATTCACCATCAGTTGGTGAGAAGTTGGATTACTAGTTGTAATAGAAGCTATATGTGATTATTTTTTGACATATGAGTATACATTGATATTGTTATATTTGTGTAACTTGTGTATGTACACGTCCTTGGCATTGCTAGTTGGATTCGGTAATCAATAATTTTCAGCACTTTCCAGCAATATTGGGGTCCCACGGTCAAAGTGGTGCTCACGGCCAGGTCCCATTGCGCTTGACGGTGGGGGATAAACAATTCAGGACTTGGCGCTGATGGGAAGTAGCTATCGAGCCACCTGTGGTGATGCTTTGACTGCAATTCTTTCTAGATCAATTTGCCTTGATGGAAAAAGGATCAAAAAGACCGAAACTCCAAGGTTGAGCAGTGGATCTTGACTTGAACCCGCTTTCTTTAAAATGCATCCCCAATGCGTGAGAAATCATGTGGCATTGTGATTCTTAGGGTTTGAGGCCTGTGCATCATGCAACCTGTGTTGGAAGTTGCATTTGAAGAGGAAGCCCGTGGCTCCTCCGTGGGGTTCATGTCCATCACACGTGATCATTCCCTGCAGGAAATTGGTGAAACCACCCACCGTGGAAGCCTTGTGGGATTGGTACGAGGACACCAAGGGTGATGCGTTGATGCCGCTATGCTGACCTGCAAGGACGTACCTGCCATGAAAAGTGAACTACAGTTTTTTAGTCATTTGCAATGGCTACAGGGTTCATGGTTTAACTATGTTAACTGTGTAACCAGCTCATGGTTTTTGCCATCTTGTTTAGTTCATGGTTGGACCATGTTTAACTGATAAGCCAAGCATGTATAACATTCATCAAAACAGTATCAACGCTCATAGTCTGACGAGCTACGCCTTTGCTGCAAATTAGCAGCTTGATACCCTTCCAACAGTGCAACAGATGGATACCAAATTGACTCTCCCACAGCGCCTTGATTGGTTGTGTTTTCTGGGGCGTCATGCATTGTGTGTTTTGTTTGGGGGGCGGGGGCCGCTGGATTAAAAGAATCACCATATAATCCGACGCCATATCCGGTTCATGCAGGTTGTATCTCAACGGGGTGGCCCGCACAGCATCGCCAGTACCAGAGGATTTTGGCTGGAAGGCTGCAGCAAAGGTTAGCATTTACAAGTACAAAGCCAATTGATATCCGCCATTAATTATTCAACCATTATTGACAGCTATCAAACATTCACATCAAATTATTTTCATGATTGTCAATGTCACTAGTAATAGTCACTAATGGCAAGGCTTACCTTGACCATGAATCATGTATGTTTTGCCTTTGTCAACCAGTGTTAATCACCAAGCATTCACAAGCATATCACTCATTCGATATCTCCTAGAGATCCTGAGATGCTCCTAAAGTCAACCAATACTTCAACCATGATATCATCAAGGCTGAACTCCTTGAGAAGGCGATGGAACAAAATCACAAGGTGAACTTTGAGCACCAACTTCCTGCGCCCATGAGTCGCAGTCGTTCCCCACCACGTGCTTTGGAGTCCTATGAGTCATGGCTCAGATCCCGTGGTGTCACCTGGGATCCCCGGCTGCGCCTGCAGCACCTGGGAGTCTCCGGGTGGGGCCTGGTGGCCTCTGAGCACATCGCCAGCGGCCGGGCTCCGGTGATCTGCGTGCCCAAGCAGGCGGCCCTCACCTGTGCTGCTGCCACACTGGGTGGGAGATCTTTGGACGACGTGCTGGGTGAGAAGCTGCCGGAACTCGCGAAGTTCGATGAAACCAGGGATTCGCAGCTACCTTTGGTGCCTGGAGATGGTCCAGGAAACTTTTTTTGGGACTGTTCTTTTTTGGTGCGCAGAAACTACGGTGGCGTAGTCTACATGGGTGGTCTCCTGGAAGAGAACCCCACAAAGAATTAGAGCCCGCGAAAACTCCAGGGACAAAATCAGCCAATATCAAAAATGCATAAAAATGCAACCCCTAACAACTCCTACATAAATCCCCCATTTTCAGAGGTTTCATTGGGTTTTTCCAACAAAAATCTCCATTTTTCCGGCAAAATCTCAGGTCTTAGCCTTCCTTTGGGCGGACCCCGCGTGGCGTCCCAAGCTGCGCGTGGCGCCTGGGCACCTGGATCTGCCCTGGAGCTGGCGCTCGCCCTTGGCCCCGCAGCTGCTGCGGGGCACGGAGCTGGAGCCCCTGGTGGCGCTGAAGCAGCGGCGCCTCAGCGAGGAGCTGCGGCAGCTGGAGACCCTGGAGGCCTTCCATGGGAGGAGCCAAGCACATGGCAAAGCCGTGGGAGGAACATGGAAGATGGTGACTGAGATGTTGGTGACTTCGATGTGATGTCAGTGATTTCGAGGTTATCATGTGTGAGGCAAGGGGTAAGGGTACTATTCAAACGCAGTTGCTTTGGCACCCGCTCGTTCCAGAAAGTTAGGAAAACACCTGGGTTAGAATCGAAACCCGAGTTAATTACGTTTATAAGTGGCGCGACCCAAAGTCGTTTTGATATTTCCGTCATGAAGACCGCTGCAGCTACACATGGCTTTAGGGGAGTTCAGCAGAAACAGTTCTTAGGTAAGGGATGCTCAGCGATACCCAGTTGTAGTCTCAAGTACTATGGTGAGTATACCTGTTGACATGTTGGAATGGAAAGTGTGTCAGGAATGACCTTGTATTCAGCGATGCTTCTAGCGATGCTTCTTGATGCCTCCAGCGATGCCCAAGAGCGCCCACAGTAGTCAGGTACCCATCCGTTGGCAGACCAAGCCACTTTGGCACGATCAAAAACATCAATTATCATCAGAGTCCTATCTGTCATTATTCCTTCACAAAGACCGCCGCCTCTACATCACGCGTTCAAAAGTTTGGGATCAAGATTCACACACAGGGTTTTGACTAGAACCCACCTCGAAAATTCCAAAACATTCCCAATGATTCCAAAAAGTTCCAAAACATTCAAAATCATCACCAAAAATCCGCTCAAAGTTCACAACATGGTTCCTAAATTACTTTTAATTCACCAAATACTTTGCCAAATATCTTTGGAAAAGATTTCAAATATTCCAAAACATTCCAAAAAACTCTAAAACATTCCAAAAAAATCCAAAACATTCCAAAAAAATCCAAGACATTCCAAAAAACTTCAAAACACTCCAAAAGACTTCAAAACACTCCAAAAAAACTCCAAAACATTCCAAAAAATTCCAAAACGTTCCAAAAAAATCCAAAACGTTCCCAAAAAATCCAAAACATTCCAAAAAAAATCCAAAAAATCCTCAAAATTCAAAAAAACAAAAACATAGTAGATAATTCAGAAATATTGTTGATTATTTGGAATGATTTGGGATTAAGTGGAATTATATTTTCCGATTGTCATTTGCAGCCAATAGTACCCAAGATGGATAGTATCCCTGGGGTTATAGAAGAGGTTAGATGGGTGACTTTGATGTCAGTCACTTCCATGTTGGTGACTTCGATGTTAAGTTGGTGATGGAAATTCTGTGTACAGATTTCGGCCGATGTTTTGGACATGTATTTTTTGGGACCTTTGTTGGTTGAATAGACTATACTCTACGACGCAAGTAAAAGGTGGTGACGATTTGTTGCCATTTGCTTTTCTGGCTGGGTAAGTCGAGATAAGTCATAAGCATGCATTTATAAGTTCTGAGATGCCAGCAGTTTGGACAAGGTTCTTTGCCTAACAGCGGTGAACTCAAATTTTCTTGGGTTGGAATTGCTCGATGTGCATCATGGGAATGTATACCAAGCATGGAGCTATATTCCATAGCGATGGTGGCACCCCCGGTTACCATCCCGAAGTAATTCAGAGCAACAACACCCCATATTGCATTCTGCAAAAGGATGTGCCTCCCAGTGGTGTCATTGGTTCGTCGCTGGTGATTGGGTATTTTGAGATCTGAGCCGTAGTTGAAATAGTTGGAAAACTCATTGTGTTTGATCAATCATGAATGTTGTAGCTAATGAATGGCAATGATGGGCAATACTACCTGGTGCAGTACTGTATCCAGTCTTATCATCCACGAGTCATTTTGGAAATATGCTTCATGTATGGTATGCTGATAAGCCGAACACCTCTTCGCTCATATTTTGTTTGAATGTGTGGTTGTATCTCCTTATGGTGGGTCAAAGGACCACAGGGCACAACAGCTGATTGGATTCAGACAACAAATGCGTTCTTGCTACTGAATCCGTGGTTTGTTCTAAGATCCCCAGGGTTTCCACAAGAAGATCCAAGGTTCGCTTAAGCAAAAGTTCTTGAGATGAGCTTCCCCCACTGGTTCGCTCAACAAATGGTTCCTGAGCTGACAACCCACTGGTAGCTCTACATCTTCCAGGCTTCCCCACTATTTCCCACTAACAGATCCAAGCTTCGCCAGGATCACCTTGGACCAATACACCAGCGCCTGTGCTGTGATCATGTCCAGGATCCAACCCTGGTGGGGCGGCAGCTTAGTGCCCTTCGTGGATCAGGTGACAAGCCTGGTGCTTGCTGCGGTTACGTGTGGTTACCTGCTTGCTGCTTAGGGCAAGCTGGTTGTTTTGGTTATTTGGTTGTTGTTTCTTTCAGTTTAACTGATGTTTGTAGCTTGCTGATGCTTATTGTTCTTTTGTTGGTACAATCGTTGCTGTAGTTGAAGTCATGAGACAATTGGGTTGTTGCTGCCGATGGTGTAGTAATTGGACGATAGTAGTTGCTGTTGATGATTTTAGTGGTGCTGTACTTGTTGTTCTTGTCGCTGTTGTTGTGGGTGTTGCTGCTGCTGTTGCAATAGATTTCTAAATGGGTATACACTATGGACTGTGTTACTGTCTTGATGGCTGAGAACTGGGATTCTGGGGCCCAGTTTTCGTCATTCCGATGCCAATTCTTGTTGTGCATAGGACATCATACTTTAAGTGGTTCGAACATTTGTTTGCTGGATAGTTTTTTCATTGCCTTTGCACCCCTACTAATGACATGAGAATCAACACCACCAGGATGCTTGACATCAAACTCATCGAATCCGAGGGTAAAGATGAATGGAAAACCCATGAAAAACCCATGGAAAAACTGCGGAAACCCGTGGAAACCCCGGGAAAAACCCATGGAACACCTCCCCAAAAGATGGGAAGCACCACCGGTCACGGCAGCGACGACCAGGTGAACCACAGCAGCGATCCACACCTGGAGTTTCGCTTGCGCAAGGGCAGAGTCGAAGGTCGTGTGGTGCGTGACATGGCGCCCGGGGAGGTCTTCCAATCCTATGGGGAGCTGTCCACGGCAGATTGCTTGTATAGATCCTTGGCTGAAGTAATAGTATGTAAATGGTTGTAAGTTGTATAGTTATATGCATAGTTTTATGGCCGAGATGGATCGAAATGGAGATCCTTGGCTGAAAGGTAGTTCTATGGCTGAAATAGGCAGTTCGCAAAGAAAGTTTTCACTGCGTGGGTTCACATGTGCCCACCCCAGAAAAGATTGCAGAATAGATTTACAAGATTTCAGGATTTTGATGATGTTGACCGACCAAAGTCTGGTGAGATGTGGGCCCGTCCTGGCTAATGGTTGCTACTACTGCTGCTTGCGTTCAATCAGATCTCCAGGGTCAGAGGGCCTTCGTAGACCTGTTGAAAATTCAAGCGAGAGATTGATGAACTCATGAACAAAGTTGTCAAAATCTTTGGCCTACATGTCCAAATATATTTTGGTCATGTTTGGCCAGAATCAACTCATGAACCCATGTTTTGGTTTTGATTATAATCATTTATTGAACTCATATGGCCAAACATGACCACAATACAAAATAAAAACATGAACTCGTATTATAATTAAACCCATACTATTATGTATCATAAAACATAACCATAATACAAAATGTATTATAGTTGCTTTGAATCATTGAACCCCTTCCAGTCTCCCACGAGGATATGGCTTCGCCGGCTCTGGTGGCGCGGAGGATGGGGTGACCATCACGTGGCGCCCCCTCGCCATGGCAGACGGACGGCACTTCCAAGGAGGACGTGTCCAAGCGCAACAGATGAAGCGCTTGGAGTTGCTGGAGGAAAGTCCTTGGGATGGCCTGGAGGACTGGGATACCATGGGGGGATGTGATGAGTTCAATGAGTTTAACGATGAGCTGGAAGCAGTTGTGGTTGTGCTTGTGGTTGTTATTGTTGCTGCCGTTGTTGATCAAGATCAAAGCCATTTCGTGCTCTATCCCAGTAACACCCAGCTGGAATGTGTTTGTAGTATGCAATCGGGCATTGATGGGATGCCTAAGAGCAACTATATGGTCTCTTGATCATCTCGTTTTTTTTTGAACCGGTATATCATCCTCTATCATGACCCCATGGCTTCCTTTCGAAATCCATGGTGATCTCCACATCCTCCCCATCCTATCCTCCCGAAATCCATGGCCATCCACAGCCATAGGACTTGGGTCTCGAGCTCGCCTTCAGTCGTCGTCAAGGCCCTGCTGCTGGCGGCATCAAGGGCCTGCGTCGCCTCTGGGCCCTGTGCCGTGTGGCGCTGGTGGAGGATGCTGCATGGCAGCAGGTGGCCGGGGCGAAGCCCAAGGAGCAGTTGGAAGCCCTGGGAGTTCCCAAGAAACCAGGTGGGACCACCGGTGGCTGGGAGCTGATGATGATGATGATGATGATGATGATGATGATGATGATGATGATGATGATGGTGATAATGGTGAATGGTGAATGGTGATTGTTGATAATGGTTGGTCATCTGGTTTGTTCAGAATGAGGCTTATATATGGTTGTTCAATGCGTTTTGGGAATAGGTCCGATGTGATCACCTGCAACAAATTTACCATACCTTTAGAAAAATGAATATTTCTCGTTCTGAATTTAGTTCAATTTTGTGGGACCTTTTGGTACCCCACCTTTTTTGGGCCTTGGCTGTTTCTCATCTGAGTGTACCAACGCCAAGCGTAGAAGCTGGGGGAAGCCCAACAACCATGGACCCACCAATTCCCGTGGAAACAAAAACTTGAGGTGTCATGGCATATAGGTTCACAGTCTTGCACACTAGTACTGCAACGTTGCTGTCCTGAGACGCCTCAGGTGTTGATTGGGATCCTGGCCCCGCTGCTCTTGCACTTTGTGTCAGTGTTCTTCAAGCACGCTGCCAAGGTTTGGGAAGTGTGGCAGATGAGGAGCGCGCCTATGATGAGGCCGTCAAGGAAGGAGTAGAGCCCATCCATTTAGGATTACAGATGCTCCGGCTCGTGGAAACTCGAATCTTGGAACATGCCTTGAACTATGTTCAGGGCTTGGTTGCCGCTCCCCCCCAGGATGAACATGGATGAGCTACAACTGAAGCTTGACACAGCCTGAGACAGCACCGCTTGTGGGCCCGGGCGCTCCTCCCTCGAGCGACGCCATGGCCAATCCCGGGATGCTGCCGATCGCCGCAGAAGCACATGACATCAGTACCCCGCGCAATACCCCTCCGACCTCGGAGAGGTCAAGAAGCAACGGAATGTGGCTTTGCCTCCGTTGCCTGTCGCGCTTGCGCCATGGTCACATGGATTCTCCAATCGTGGTCGACCTGTGATGACGCCAGCCGTGCCCTTGACCTCGTGATCACTGGATGCAGGCCCTTGATGTTCGACAGGGTTCCATCAGCACCGAAACAGTCCTCGTTGATCCCCGCAGCATCCCGAAACGGTGCCACCCGGTGCGAGCTTATGCTGAGCCAGGCGCTGTGCCGAACAATGGCAGACACTTAGCGCCCTCGGTTGATACAAAAATGGGTTTGGTGCGCTTGTTGCCCAAGGGGGGGCCAACAGCTGTTGAAGATGCAATCAGAAACGAGGTTTCTCAAGACCAAATGATCACATTCCAAATGATCAGATTGTGCAACTTGTTGAAGCACGTTTTGCTGCACCAGGATGCGCTAGGGGTCTCAATTCTCAACCAAGTCTTGCAACACGCCCCTACCAATCCTATCAGACGTTGTAGTCTAGGGCCAGGGTGCTGAGACGAAGCGCACCCATGACTCAAAGACGGTGGATCGACCACTTTGTTCAGACTTCGCCACAAACAGAATTGGATGATCTATGATATGTTTGGTTTTTTTGTTTTAAAGTTTTTCTTTTTACTGATACATGTAGAAAAACATATGCTAGTTCCAAACTTGACTCAATTTTGCACCGGGTACCGTCGATACCAAAGAGCGACTCAAAATTGTAGTTTGGTTGACTTCAATCCTGTGGCTTACGGGTCAAATTTGAGAGGCCCGCACATGCGTTGGTTTCCTATGTGGTTTGGCACCCTGTGGCTGGCTTCAGATCATTTTAGATCCCTTGTTGTGCAGGCATCAATTGACCAACGGCGCCACTAGTCTGCAGTCAGGAGCATGGAAAGTCATCAGCCGATCCTTCTTGGGCACAGGCTGGCTGTGCAGGGGTGGCCCCGAACAACAGATATGGGCCTGGTATGGGTCGTGATTGGCTTCAGTAACAGCAACTTGATGGTTGTCAATCGATCATCCGTGGCATTAGCCAGTAAGCAACGGTTGAGACTTGAGTTTTGTTCTGCACAGTTGTTGGTTGATAATTGGATCAACGTGCCAAACCACTACTGCATGTATGGTACTTCTGGTCGATCTTTCTGAGCATTGGAAAAGCACCAATGATTTCGGGCAAGTCATGCATAGAATCGAAAACTTCTGGTACTGGGGCTGCCAAAAAATTGTAAACATGGCAGTAACTCAGTGATTGCCCTTTGGTCAATGATACCAGTTCCTACTTTGGTGATTCTGCTATGCTTGTTCCCCGCGGTTGTTCCCCTCATGGTTTTTACCTGTTACTACTTGTGATAATTCTCCCATGGGTGCTATTGCCCAATGATTCCCCCATTGGGTGTTCCCCTATGATTCCCCCTGATTTTCCCATGACTCCTCCATGATCTTCCCATGATTCCCCCATCATTCCCTAGGATTTTCCCATGATTCCCCTATGGTTGTTACCCTACCAGGCCCACTGACATAGCTTACCCCCCACGGTCAGGTGTGGCCCTGTTGCGCCGCGCTGGTGCAACACTTGGCGCAGCACCCCGAGCTGGTGAGACGGAAAAGGGTATGCGAGTGCCTGGACGCCAATGTGTTTCCGCTGGTGTTTGGACCGTGGTTCACAGAGGTGGTAATGGCAAAACCTGTGGTGGCAACCGCTCCATATCATGGTTAACCATTCCATATAATGGTTGATAGGTTGGGAATACCCATGGTTGATCAGCTGGCTACCAATAGAAACCAATGGTTGGCGTTATGTTGCTTAGATCATGGTGAGAACCATGGTTGATAAAGCATTGTCAATGCTTCTTAGGTTGGAAGGGTATTGATAGTGGTTGTTGAATGGCTGCGATGAAATCACTTTGAGGCTCTTGGATGGAAATGGCTGATTGCCAACTGTGGAACAAAGTCAGATGGTGGCCGATCAATGTTTATATATATATAGATGCCTAGCAGAGGTTTACATTGATTGACGATTGATTTAATGGGAGCTACTGGTTGAAGAATGAAGGACAGAATCATGCTGGTGAAACGGTAAATCGTGATGACCCAACCATGTACCCTAGACATCCCTAGACATTGTTGTTCATTGCTATCAGCATTACATAGCTATGTTTGAATATGTAAATTTACTTTTATATATATAAATATGTTTATATTTATAGGAGATATCGTGTTTGACTCCAAGTGACCAACCTCATTAAACTGGTTATTCATTGGTTATCATTACAACTATCACTTGTTATTATCATTGCGAAAAAAACCATTCCTATTATAAAGGGACGCCCAAGCAAAAAGATTATAAACTGATTATTAATAGGTTGTTATTGCAACTATCATTTTTGACTAGTTATTACGGCAATTTCGGCCATGACTTCGGTTGCTCCCTGCGCCGCGCCAAGGCTGGGCGCTGGTTTGGGCGCAGCCAGCATCGCGGCAGCCCTGGCGGGGGCTCGCGACGTGCTGATGCTGGTGCCTTGGCCTTGTTGGTGCTACCGGGCCTAACCAAATGGTACTCTCTGGTAAACTAACCTGGCAATGGAAAATCCACCAGTTCAATGGATGTTTTCCCAGGGTTTTCCGAACAAAATGGTAGATTTTCCATTGCCATGTTAGTTTGCCAGAGGGTAGTATGTACATGTATCCACAGTCCATAGTTATGGGCTCTCCATGGGAGGCTATGTTGACATGGCTGAATGGGTGAGATATGTTGTTCTTGCTGGTGGTGAGTTTGAGTGATCAACTGTTGGTCGCTAACTTTGCTGGCACGAGGATCGCCATGCTGTTGCGTTTCGTTGTGCATGACAGTTGTATGACTGGGAACATGCAAATCATGCGGGTGTACCACAATAAAGCATCAATAAGCAGCCAACCCTGCAGATGGAACCCGTGCACTGAGATCCGGTAGTCATTCATGCCGACTGGTTCGTTGCTTTGTTCACAAGATATTCTTGGCATGTCCGGACAGATGGATGTGCTTTTCCAGCCATCCAAAATATGACACGCCGCAGGAATGAGGCCTACGGCATGCAGAACTTTCCCTAGCAACGATGTCATACCAGATGCCTTCAGTTCCCGAGAGTAACTGAATGGCTCCCAGATAGGAAGCCACAAGTTGGCAGCTCAACTGGCACCAAAACGTGCGGGTAGGGTGGCTGGGCACATAGATAGGATGTCAACCTTGCTGTACAGCAGCTGTATCTCAACATCTCCGTTCGGTCACCCATTGAGTGTTCATCGTGTCTTCCATTGGTGCTGGTGGTCAACACTATATTGCCACCATGTTTTGCGTTCATGATTGGCATTTGAAGAGTGGGGGAAGAGATTTCAGTCTCCAATTGATTGACACGAACTCGTCATTATTTTGTTCATTCGCGCTTGGTTATCACCTGTGCCTATGCCATCCTATGCCCCTGCCATTGTTGGTTGACATCAACATCAATAGCTCCCTCATTTGCTGGTCGCAATGTTGTTGGCATGTCACCTTAGCACCTCCCAATCCACCGTGATCATGCTCAATGGTAGGCACAAATTGGGGATGCACATCAGTTCAGGAAGCGCCAACACACATTAGGTGAGTCCCAGAACTATCAACCCAATAGAAGTGCTCAACTTGGTTGTTCCCGGGGCTCTGAGCCGCGTATGCAATATATTTTGACGCCTTGCTTGTTGTGCTCCATGAGCGTCATTTGTTCGCCAATGTGTTGATGTTGGCTTTAAGGTCAATAACCCTTAAACAACCCTGTATTGGTCACAGCCGCACACACCTTCATCAACCCTCTAAACGGATTATCCACCGTCGATGTCAGTTATTTATTTCAACCCCTACCCCACAAAAAACAAGTTGGTTCAACCTTGAGCGCTGCTGATTCATTAGCCCCTTACGCCAGCAACAACCCCCCCTATGGACCTAGAACCTCCCCTTGGACCCTCAAGGACCGGGAGCCCTTGGCTCTGCACTGCGCTGCCTCCACAGCAGCATTGCATGACCTCCAGGCGCCACGGCTGGGCGGACCCATCACCGGCTGGACATGGTACGCCCATTTGTTAATAAACCACCATCAGTTAGTACCCCTAAGTAGGTATACCGACGGACTGAGAGTTAGAATGCGCGTTTGGGGTTGGCTTTCAAAAAACCCTGTGAAAATCACTCGCTAACTTAGTCGTTTTTTTGAATTTCACCGAGGAGGAGTACCCACAGTAAGAATGTGGAAATAGCCAATTTTGGATCAATGTTTGAATATAGTCGGTAAAATGCTGATAAAAAACGTTCTACGTATCGCTTGAATGGCTGTTTAACCTGCTGCACATAGAATGCGGTTGGGGGCCCCCCAACAATACATGATATATCGTTGATGTTGTGTTTTGGTTGATCTATTTACTTGGTTCAAAATCGTTATACGTATTGCTTGAAGGGGTGTTACAACGACTGAAGTTAGAATGCGGGGAGGTTGAATTTGTTGGATATGATCCGTCAACAATATATGATATATCTTTTGATGTCATGTTTTAGTTTATCTATTAACGTTAATGTAAAAAGTTCAACGTATCGCTGAAAGGGGTGTTTCACCGAGTGCAGTTAGAATGCAACCGTTCCCCGAGATAATAAGTATATTTACAGGGTCGTAAGAGGTGAAATCAAAGGGTCCTGCCCGGCGGGTGGGTTTCCACATTCGCCAGTCTCGCTTGCCAGATGGCAGGCGCATGATTTTACACGTTTGCGCGGCCCAAGATAGAATGCTGCATTGAGAAACAGAAACCACGCATTCAGCAGACAACAACGAAGGAAGTCTCGCGCAACAGCTTCGTGCCGGCGACGATCTGTGTGATTGCTGTCATTTTTGCAGGTTGGCGCATTGAAAAATGAAGGAAGTCTCACACGACTTTGGAGACGATCCCTGTGGCAGTTGTTATTTTTTGAAATTGACAAATTGACAACACGAAGGAGACGATCCTTGTGACAGTTCTCGCTTCTGTCTGCTTCTGTCTGCTTCTGGCTGCTTCTGGCTGTTTTTGGCTGCTTCTGGCTGCTTCTGGCTGCTTTTGGCTGCTTTTGGCTGCTTTTGGCTGCTTCTGGCTGCTTCTGGCTGGTTCTGGCTGCTTTTAGGCTGCTTCTAACTGCTTTTGAGCTGCTTCTGCTGCTTCTGGGCTGCTTCTGGCTGCTTTTGGCTGCTTCTGCTTGCTTTGGCTGCTTCTGGTTGCTGCTTCTGGCTGTTTCTGGTTGGCTGCTTCTGGTTGCTTCTGGCTGAGCCAGAAGCAAAAGCAGCCAGACGCAGCCCACAAGCAGCCCACAAGCAGCCCACAAGCAAGCAGCCAGAAAAACAGCCAGAAGCAGACAGAAGCAAGCAGAAGCAGCCAAAAGCAGCCAGAAGCAGCCAGAAGCAGCCCAGAAGCAGCAGAAGCAGCTCAAAAGCAGTTAGAAGCAGCCCAAAAGCAGCCAGAACCAGCCAGAAGGAGCCAGAAGCAGCCAAAAGCAGCCAAAACCAGCCAAAAGCAGCCAGAAGCAGCCAGAAGCAGACAGAAGCAGACAGAAGCGAGAACTGTCACAGGGACCGTCTCCAAAACGAAGCTTTCGTGCGAGACTTCCTGTAATTTTTCAATTTGTCAGTTTAAAAAAATGACAATTGTCACAGGGATCGGCTCCAAAGTCGTGTGAGACTGCCTTCATTTTTCAATGTGTCAACCTTCAAAAATGACAGCAATCACACAGATCCTCGCCGGCGCGCACCTGTTGCGCGAGACTTCCTTCATTGTTGTCTGCTGAATGCGTGGTTTCTGTTTCTCAATGCAGCATTCTATCTTCGGCCGCGCAAACGTGTAAAATCATGCGCCTGACAACCATCTGGCAAGCGAGACCGGCGAAACCCAACCGCCAGGCAGGACTGTTTGATCTCACCGCTTACGACCCTGCAAATATATCTAACTTGTCGTTGAACGGTCGCATTCTAACTTCGGTCGTTGTTACACCCCTTCCAGCGATACGCTAAGCGTTTTTGATCAATGCTACTAGACCAACCAAAACATGATATCAAAACATATATCATATATTGTTGATGGGTCAAGTCAAACCGATTCAAGCCTACAGCATTCTAATTTCAGTCGTTGTAACACCCCTTCAAGCAATACGCAGAACGATTTTGATCAAATTAAAAATATCAACCAAAACATGATATCAAACATAAAATCATATATTGCTGATGGGCCCGTACAGCATTCTAATTTCAGTCGGTTTAACAATGATATAATAATGATTTAACAATGACATCACAGTGATATAATAACAAAAAATAATGAGATAATAGTGATATAATAGTGATTTAACAGTGAGATAATAGTGATATAACAGTGAGATACTAGTGATATAATAGTGAGATAGTATTGATACAATAGTGATATAATAGTGCCATAAAAATGATATAATGAAAATAAATAAATGATATAATGATATACGAACGGATAATATGATGTAATCATGATTTAAAAGTGATATGATACTGATTTAATAGTGATATAGTCACAATACAATAATGATAATTAAGAATGATATAATAGTGATCTATTGACCATTAAAAAGTGACATAATAGTGATTTAGTAAAGGAAAAACATACAAAATAATGTTTTAATGATATAAAAATGGTTTCGCAATGTGATAATGTTGATATAATAGTGATAAAATAATGATAGAGTAGTGATATAACATTTATGTAATAATCATTTACTAGTGATATAGTAAAGATATAACAATGAGATAACAATGAGATAATGATTATATAATAGTCAGATAAAATGATTTAATGATGATTTGATAAAGATATAACAATGAAATACTAATGACATAATAGTGATATCACAATCAAAAAAACAGCCACAAGCCTGGCTGGCTGCTTCTGGTTGCTTCTGGCTGCTTCCAGCTGCTTCTGGCTCTGCTTCTGCCTGCTGCTTCCAGCTGCTGCTGCTTCTGGCTGTTTTTGGCTGCTTCTGGCTGCTTCTAGGCTGTTTCTGGCTGCTTCTAGACTGCTTCTGGCTGCTTCTGGTTGCTTCTGTCTGATTCTGCCTGCTTCTGGCTTCTTCTGCCTGCTTCTGCCTCCTTCTGGATGGTTTTGGGCTGGCTGCTTCTGGGCTGCTTCTGGCTGCTTGGCTGATGAACGCCTGACCAAGGCCCCTTGCCAGCCAGGCCACCAGCCAGGCCACGTCGCCGCAACCCGGGCGCAGCCAAGCCCAGTATCTGATTAACATTTTAACAAATTCAAAAACACATTCTGCCCCAGGCCAAAGCCGCACCGCGGGTCGTGAGACCTAAGGCCTACATCTCAGATGACATTAATGTCCACCAGCTCCATCTGCTGAATGTAAGGTCCTATACCGGGCGTTCTGCCATGCAGGTCACGCCTCAAGTGGTTGCGGCAAGGTGCTTGCCGTGGGACCGCGTTCTTGAGAGCCTCGAGCGTTCGGACCCCAATCTGAACAACAGAAAAAATTCAAAAGCCGGATAAATTTTGAGGCCTCTGGAAGGCGGAGGCCTTGTTCGAGTTCCAACGCTGGACCACGTTCGAGGAACTCGTTCAAGCGCTCGCGTGAAACTTAGATACAGCAACTTGAGCCATTCTATCAATACAACGCCCAGGCTCTGGCAATGCAAGCCTGCCCTTCTGCCTTAGACCCGCACCGTAACCGGATTGCGGCATGGGTCACTCTCAAAAAGAGTCCGGCGAGGCCCACAACTCAGGCACAGTCCTTCTTCGATCATTTTTGAAGCTTGGCCGGAAAGTCATGGCATGAACACCTAAACTGCCCCTGCAGGCCATGAAAGAAAAGGCTGCCAGAGAGGCCAAAGAGGCCAAAGAAAAGGAAAGGGCCAAAAAGAAATTGGAGGCGGCAACCACTCCTCAGAAGGCAACTTTCATCTTGGACTGCGGCAGGCTGCTGAGAAGAAGTTGGCAAAGAGACGAGAGGCCGAGGCCAAAAAGAAGCGCGAGAAGCGCAAGGTGCATGTGTCCAAACACTTATCCTCGCACTTGCAAGGTGAAGAAGGCACGTTCGGACCAGCTCGAAAAGGACAGGCTGAGGAAGGCAGCCTCCAGGAAAAAGGCCAAGGAGGAGCAAGAGGAGCTCCGTAAGCTGGCGGAGGCAAGCTCCCAGCATAAGCCTCAAATTTCGACATCGCTGCCATTGACAGGCCAACGGCCTGCACCCTCCCACCAAGAGGGCGCGCCGGACGCGCCAGGCCCGGTGCCAGAGAACAAAGCAATTGTCAGCGCATCCCGCAAACTAAGGAGTGCGCAGCGGCCGAGGCCATCAGTGCAAGCCAGCAACATGTGCTCTTGAATAGTTGAGATGTTGAGATTCCATTTGTTTTTGACGGTTTAGATATGCATACATACAGACACATATATACCACATTCTTTCTCAGAAGTCTCAAGTTGATTTTTCCTTGTCACGGAGGCGGCGCGAGGCCTTTTTAACGTATCAGTGGGCAGATGTTACGTTGATTTTTTATGGTTTTACCAGGGGGTGTGCATCGTGGCGTTACTATACACAGTACGTACCATCAAAATACCCACTTTGGACCCTTCGAGTTAGAATGCGGTCGGCATCCCTATAGTTCATATTAGGGATACGTTTCAATTTTTGGGGCTGTCATACAAGCCACTCATCATTTTAAGGCACGTACCATCAAATCGGTGTGTTTGACCCCATCAAGTTAGAATATACCAACCATAATCCATTAAAAAAATATTTTTCCCAAGTTGGAATGAGCTCCGAAAAACGATTCTAACTTAGGGGGGCGTGCCGTCATTCTTACTGTGGTTGAGGAAAAATTTTGGGGTTGAAGTCCGCATTCGAACTCTCAGTCCGTCGGTATAATGGTCAGCAAACAGGGTACCCTATCAGTTAATATGGGGATCTCTCCAAATAGGGGTACCCCTAAATCATTCAGTTAAGTAACTACTGATTAAACTCCTATAGTAGTAAACCAACTATTTTGGCGGTCCCTCATTTTAAGAAACCACGATATAGCCAGAAGATAGCTGGCGATTTGCCGTCAAATAAGGGGCTATGATCATTGGTTGTCATGGCCGTTGTTGGCCGCACTTCTTCAAAATCAATGTTGTTTGGCCAAAATTGACGCACATTGATTTGAATAGAATATAATTTATATAGTCTGATTGACAATGACTATAAAATGATTCTATTGTATTTCATGACGCGTTCCGGACCTCAGCCCGTACACCTCCCTAGCTCCGTGGTTGCACCCATGGTTTTCGAATGAATTTCCGTTGGGTGTATCCATGGTAACGCTATTTTTCCGCACCAGCGTTTCGAGAGATCCATGAAAAAACAGCCTACTGAGGCTTAGACACCTCAATGACGCCATGAAAGCAGTCAACTACTGTGGCTTCACATGGGTATGGGTCCATATCTATCAACAATCATGGGAGGTGATGACCAATAATGATAGTGGGACAACAATGGTTTTTGATGGGGGAACCAGGGGTACAGGGTTTTGACCCATAGCCATAGGTTCCAGTGGGTTTGTAACTAGTATACGCACAACTTCATCGTTGTGGACCAGATGAAATAGCAACATATGTGTCAACCGTTTTGCCGCGATTGATGTTGGTGATGATTCGGGTGAAACCATTGCCGATCATGCTGTTCACTTGAACCATTGTGGTTTAGCTTGCTGGGTAAGATGATAGATACAGGATACGTGGATGATGATTGGTGCCAAATATGACTACACATGAAACGGAGAGAACAAATATGCAAGTCAATTCATACTCCTAATCGGCGGGGCTTATGCAAAGGAGGAAACAAGAGAACACCTGTAGCAGAAACAGGCAGTTTACGCGACAGAAGTTGGGACACCAGTGCACAACAGTAAATTAGGCACAAGATATGACAAGATGATCATGCATCAAAGCTATGTCGTATGCCACTGAATCAAGGTGATATTGCCAATTCCGCAAGACTAAGATGCTTTGACATTTTAGCAATGGGGGGATGCAGCTCACAATCAAGAATCCTTTGTGCCAGTCTTTCGACAACCACAGACTCAATTTTTGCAATGAGGGGATCCGACTCCTGTCGACACACGTGCCATCATTTGTCAGGTTGCCTCAGTAAACGACGAAAGCGCAGCAGACAATGCGGTGCGCTGTTTGAGTGGGGCAATGGAGATGTGGGACAGCTGGCTTGAAGTTTTTCCTGGGGATGGTGATGCCCAAACACTGCGGTTCCACGAGTCGCAACTACATGGTGAAGTGGCCCACAATGAGACAAGGATCAATATCATTAAGTGGTTTCAGTCGGCACTCATCCGATCAGAGGCTATTCAAACATCTCCAGGAGAGATGAGGGAAACTATGACTTGCGGCCAGTCGTGCAGGTTCAATTTTCTGTTGCAGGTTCGCGCAGCTGTCTATGACTGGGCCTCGCCTCAGTTGGTCACCAACGTTGCACCAGATGCAACTTGCCGAAACTGGAAGAATTTTGTGACCTTGGGAACTGGGATTTGAAGGGCACAAATTGATGCCGGGTTCAAGGCCAGCCAACTGACCCACAATAAATACGGACCTCCGGGCAACATCCCAATAATAGCAACTGTACACTCTAATTCCCTGGCGGCGAATTCATTTGATCCATGGCCATTTACTGGGTGTAGATGTCGATATTCTGAGCGAGGAATTCGTTTTAGATGTTGGCAGATTGCCAGATACCTGTGCAGGTCGCTTTTATGTAGACATGTTTTGTGCTTCCCGGAGCGGGCCTGGAAGTCACCAACTTGTTTGAGATGTTCTCAAAACTAGGTGGGTTTGGGATTTGGGATCGATATGGATCGATATTATAGGCGCCTATAGATTTTGAATTTAGCACGGGCATGTGTCGAAACTAGTTGGTTCACCATTTGATGCTGAATATGCCCAGATTGCTGCTTGTTGGTGGCACCTTGTACAGTTTTGACTTGTTGCAAAGAAGAATGCAACTGCTACCATGATACATTAGCATGTCAAACCATCAATAGGATTCAATTCTATTCCGAACAATTCCGGTGACATACATCGCGCGCGACGCACATTTGGCAGGAACAAACCCACCAACCAATCAAATGCAACCCAACCAAAGCCAACTCATCCCAATCCAACCAACCAATTCTCCCCATCTGGACCAACACATCCAACCAACCAATTCACTTCATCCAACCAACCAATCTACTTCATCCAACCAATGTGATCCAACACAACTTCTCCCAATCCAAACGAACTCAGCTCTTCTCTCAGGTCATCTTGGCCTCAGAGGTGCTTTACGATCCCCACGAGGCACTGGAAGTGGCCAGCGCCGCCCTACGCCTGCTTCGGCACACGAAGGTGCCGGCGGCGCAGCCACGGGGAACTGGGCCCATCACGGCATGTTGCTGCTGTTGTTGTTACGGTGATCGTATCCCTATTCCTGTTCCTGTTGTTCTTGTCGTTGTTGATGATGATGATGATGATGATGATGATGATGATGATGATGATGATGATGATTTTGGTGGTGGAGGTGGTTGTGGTGGTGGTGATGGTGTTGTTGTTTTTGCTACTGTTCTTGTCGACAGTGGTTGTCGACTGTTTCTGTTGCTGTTGCTGTTGTCGTTGTTGGTGGTGTGGGTGTTGGTGTTGGTGCTGTTCCCCTTTCGATAGGGTGTCACTGCGCGACTTTTGCATGGGAATGACAAGAGAATTGGGGACCGACGTGCGTTTGCAATGGTCCGCACGATCTCGCATGTGCAATTGTGAGCCTGGGGTTGGGGGTGGCGGGTGCGTTAACCCTTGCTCACAAGCGAAAGCTTTTGTGTGCTACATGCATGATTTGAAAAAATTGTTTGCTGACCCTTGTGCATGCTTCTGATGCTACCTGGACAATGTTAGCGTTCGTTCACCCTCGCGCACGCTTGGGATTTTGCGTGGATGGTGTTGAAGTTCGTTCAAACCTGTGGACGCCTTAATGCTGCATGGATGACATCTTAAGCCCTGGCACAGTTGATTTCAGCAACTGGCGCAAGCTTTCAGAATCCAGAGGCGCTTGAGACTGGTTGATGGTTGGCGGTTGTTTGTTGATGTTGGTTGGTTGCTTACAAACTTGTTTTGAACCACGAACCATCCACCATTCCGTTGGCGATGTTCCCTTGGACGGTCTTGGTCACTTGGCAACCTGGAAACCCAGGTATAAGATTGTTTAAGAAACTACGCCATTGTGTATTATTTTTAGCGTCACTTTTTGGAAAACCAAAGTTGCCTATGTTTGAGTGTCTGCAAATTTTGGTTGTGAGGTCCGGTTTGTTGATAATTCACAATGATGTAGGCACTTGAGGGTTTGTGAGCATCTCTGATGTTTGGCGCTGCTTGGAGTTCCACTTTTCAAATTCCGTGACCAAAGGGTCCTAATTTGAGTTTGGCACCGAATTTTTTTTACAGACTTCAACCTTGAAACGATTTGATTGGGTTAGCGTATTGATTGTAGCGATATTTTTTTTGGCTCCCCCAGCCTGACACCATCAGTTGGCCCCTACCTATCCCTAGTTCAGGTTTGTATTTTGGCGGCCTGATTTCCAAATTTGAGGCTGAAATATGCGTACATCAAATTGGCTTCTGGAGGTTCATAAGATAAACTTGGAACACCCAGCCTACAGATGGCAGAGCCACCACAGGCGATCAAGCGTTGATTTCAAATGAAGACCTCAATATAATTGAGACACGTTGGTAATTTCTAGTAAGGCCAGGCATGCTCTTTAGAATCAAAGCATTGGGTGAACCAGTTTGAACAGTTTTGAATATGGTGCATGATTTGTGTCTATTCTTTTGCGTTCTTTTGGTTCGTTTTAAGAATTTACTAGGACCTAAACCAGAGGGTTACCATTTTTAGGAGGTTTGGCTTGCTGGGTTCCCCAAAAATCATTTGGGAGGCCTGAAATTATAGTAGTGGCCATGTATGGATCTTGATTTTGCAAGGTGCATTTGTGAATTTGACCATGGGGCTAGGGAATGATTGCTACAAAATTGTCACCCCTTGGTGAGCTGGCACGGTACGTTTTCCTTCATTTTTGACATGGTTCATCGACAAATACTTTCGGGATGTCCAACCACCAACCAGGTACTGATACCACCTGTGGATGACAGAGAGCTAGTCATGTCATGACTGACCTGTACTTATGTTGTTACTCCTAGCGAAAATTTAGCTGGCATAGTTCATAGCCATCCATTTGGATCCCCCACGATCCCCTAGCCCTTGCACCAGGATGTGGTACAAGGCGCCTGGCGCCTGCTCATCACGGACCCCAGGAGGGAACCAAGGGCGGCACCTTGCACACCAAGTGGTGATTGCCAGGGTCACTTCGAAGTATTAACCGGCTGTGCTAGGCCCCTTTTTCTACACACTGGACGCCGTCATGTTGTATATAACGATGACGACAGCTGGCTGTGTTAAGTAACTACTATGGTGGATTGAACCCACCAGCACGTCAAAACCTTATTGTTGGATATCATTCCCCAATTTACAACCACGGTGAGCCAGAACTACCCACCATGACGATGTGACGAATAGGTTGCATAGCTCAAAGCCAACCAGATGGCGATAGAGAGAGAGAGAGAGCTCAAAGCCAACATTATTATGAAAACCACATTCAATTTGCCATTTTCATCAATACCATAAGGATGCCCTTGATAGTTCTGAGCCAACATTATTGCGGTATATTGATGACAGTGAACCATTTTCAAGGTACGATTTTCATCAACCATGGGCATGAATGACTAGCCATCATCTATGTACCATTTCTGAACCAGTAGTAGCTCTCATTCTCATTGGCATGCACCGATCAACCTTCACTAAGTATGACAAATTAAGCATGATAAACTCATGATGTTCAATCATGTGATGAACGATTACTATTACTACTTGTCATCATCATCAACCACATGGATGATGAATATTGGCTAATGGATGATCATGGTTCACCTGGCAGACTCCTAATCATTCACCTGGTTGATAAACCAGTTGAGTCGTGGAGGTGGGCCCGTCGTAAACCTCCGCAGTGTTTGCCTCAACAGTTGGGCAGAAACTGCGGCGGCATCCCGGCACCGCGCATGGCGCGGAAGCCGCAGACGTATGGGCGGCTTGGCTAGCGGTGAACAGCGATAAAGATTACGTTCAAGAGTATGGTTGATGATTAACTCGTGTTGTGACTAGGGGCCAACAGATGCTGCTAATGGTCAATTGGCGGCGATAATGATTCAATCGTAGCGGCTCATACCTGTTGAGAATGTTGTTAGAATGTCATTGGTGGCGAATGGCGAACATGAACTGCCCTCAGAAACCCTGGTTCAGTGTCCATAGACCTTAGAGGGCGCGAGGGGATGCCAGGGTATGGTATGGGGAGAGGGGATTGCTTAAGGAGCTGCTTGAACTGTGAGATGGACTGGGGCTGGCTTGCTCGAATTCGCCTGTAGAAAGGAAGGGAAGTTGGAGGTTTGATGCGTTTAAGGGTCATGTAAACAACAAAATGTGTGAAACTCTGGGCTCAATGCACCCAAAAATGCAGGTATCTTTAGTTACCCTCATGAGCCACGCCAGTACCATGGCTCTGCTGAGGCAAGCTGTCGCAAGATGATGGCTTGAAACGCAGAAAGCAAAAGGCGGATTCGGATTCCGAGGAAGAAGTGGGAGTGCTTGCAGGGGAGAATCTTGCTACACCGGTCACCTTGACAGTTCTTTGTTCAAACCCTAGCAGGCAAGGAGATTCTCTAGCAAGCTCACATGGAGACCATGGGATGTTGGAACATTGTTGTTTTAAATTCCTCGTTGATTGATTCATCTCATCACTGTTTTCAGGTTCATGATTCTTTCCTGGCATATAGTGGCATGGCATGGCATGGTTTGAATCCCCAATATATTTCTCCAAACTTCTCCAATATTTACATAGAGAGAGGTGTGTACCTGTGTGGTATTCAGATTAATTGCATGCGCACACATATTTGTGTTTTGTGTTTCTGATACGTTTTCAAAAGTCCTTGTGCGCACTTGCATATGTTGCATACGCGTGCAAATTCTATATTTGTGTTTGGTTGTAGCATTTTGTAGTGCATGTTTACATGCATAGATGGTTTACGTAGATTTTTTGTCAACATGAACCCTTCATCGATCCAAAAGCCCTGGCACCACCAGGAGGAGCAAGACGAGTCGCAGCTGTCCGAGCGCGAGCGTGCCAAGAAGAAGTGGGTGCCAAGCCAAAGAGATTGGTGAATCGTGGTGTTGGATTGGTCAGAACCATGGTTGACATAGTGGGATTCTGTAGTCATAGCTCAACTATGCTTAAGCTAGTGGTTTATGAATGAAGTGTTTTTTTAAACATAGCCAGATTTTTAGTTCAACATGGCGCGCTTGAAGTCATTCGGCACTGCAACTGTTTTGTGTACAGAGGATATCAGAAAAAGGTCCCCAAAGATGGACTAAGCTCTCATAGGCTCGGCAATGTCAATCATGGTGCTTATCCCTATACCCTTTCATGGGGGAGCTAAGGAGTTACCAGGAGGGTTCTAACCAGATGCAAGGAATGGTAAACAAATGTCAATAAACAATCCCGAGCTTCCCTTGCACAACTGATGACTTATGTCAAATATTCATAAGTATGGATGGATCAAACACAAAAAAACATTACTTGTTCTTTTTCACCTTAAACAAAGGCGATTGCAGGTTGTTGTTGTTGTTGTTGTTGTTGTTGTTGTTGTTGTTGCTGTTGTTGTTGTTGTGGTTGTTGTTGTTGCTGTTGCTGTTGTTGTTGGGATAATAATCTGGCCATGCTTGGGCTGGTGCTGACCCATCTCCCAGCTGCCAGCTACGTGCATATATAAAGAGTGATGGATGGATGGATGGATGGATGGATGGATGGATGGATGGATGGATGGATGGATATGCGCACAAGCACACATTACTTAACGTACATAAACAGTATATGGGCCGGACGATCCAAAATTCTACGGGTTGCAACTATGACTATGATCAACCCTATCGGCCCTATGTGATGAAGGGATGCTGTAGCACTCCCAAATGGAGCAATCCATAGATATCCATAGGTTATCACTGTAGTAAATAGAGGTTGCTGAATGGAACAGTCCCAAGAGGAGCAATGCATAGCTGAATAATGCGCTGTGTTGTTCAGCAATAAGTTTTTTGGTTTTGCATCCATGTGTCGCTTTTGTTCTTGATGGAGCTAACACCGGATGCGCAGCTTACAGGTATGCCATGGTACACCCAGCAAAAGACCAAGTACAAAATACACTCCTTGCTAACCTCAATTTATCCTCCACTAGAACAAACTGATAAATGTTTAAGATCGAGGTCCATTAAGCACTATGTCATGCTCTTTTGGCTATGGCTAAGGTTAGACGATTGAACTGGGTTTGGCGAAAGGTGACCGCTGCCTTCTGGGTCAGTGCTGCTTGTGGCCTGATTTGGTACACCAACTTTTTCCGTCTCTTGGCCGGTCGTTCAGCCCAATGAGATGTGACCAAGGTAGGAGAGGCTGCCGAACTTCAGAAAAGATAGACCAACCCAGAAAGCAGAATACATTTTTACACATGATATATCCAGCAACAATCAGCAAGGATGGGGATACAGTACATGTGGCAAAACCTGACTGTAGGAGTTGCTCATGATCTAGATCTAGTAGGCGTGGTCCATCAAGATTCTCAAAGACTATGCCCAGCCATCAAAGATTTGGTCTATGGTTGAAATCCACTGAAGGAATTTTGAACCAACTTCTGACGGAAGTCACTGATGGAAAATCACGGATGAAAATCCATGCCAAGTGAGTTGTTCCCACCATGTTTGGCATGGGAAATTTCACGATTCCAGGTCTATGAAATTTCCCTCCCAAATATGGACCGTGTTTTTCTACTTCCATATTTGGGAGGCACTTGGATTCTGCAGTGCTGGCCTAAACATAGTCATGCTGTTCCTTGACCTTCTCATTCTCTGAGTGGCTTTGGACCAGTTACTGTACTTATCTGAAGTCAAGCAGTTCGGATTTGAAGGCTACAGCTATACCTGCCAACCAGGCCACACAACCCTGCCGTCTCAAGGTGTGATTTGGGAATCGCCTTTGGTGAACCGAACCTACTTCTACTTAGCCCTGGCCTGCTTGGCTTTCAACATGACCATGCTGGCGTACCTGGCGATTTGGTGCACCTCCGTCCTGAAGATCGAGGAGCCATGGGAAACCAAACATCCCAAGGCCGCACCTGGGGGCGGATCGCCAATAGACGCTTTTTGGTTGGGAATGATTGCTGATGGACAATGATACGTACAGATGCCTCAGCTTGTCAGGCAGTGCCAGTGATGGCCATTGTGGGCTTCTCTAGCGTCACCAAGATTCGAAGGGCGTGGGAGTTGGGATGTGGGATGATTCAGGGTGGTGCCCCCCCAGTTGCTTAACTTAGGTTATAGCTAGGGAAACTACCAGTTATGGTAGATATAGCTGTGGTCAAATGGCTTATGAAGCAAGTCATAACTAGGGGCACCCTTTTGTTTGCAATGATTTGCGAGGATTTTGGAATGATATGATTTCTGATGATCTTGGCTGATTGCAAATCCAGAATGCGTTGGGAATGAGTCACACCTGGAGCAACAGTGCAGCTCTGCTTAGGCGCATGGTAGTCCCCAAGCAATGTGGTCCAGTTGCATGTTTGGCATGATGAGCATTGATATCTTGCGGTTGGTGGGGGCGAGTGGGTTTGATAAGAAGCCTTTGGGCCGCCCCTGGGTCACAAGGTGAGACAGTACGTGTTTGGCATTTTGAACTTTTCTGAGTTGCCATCCATACCGAAAAGGAAGACTACAGAAATGAAACTGAGAGGTATCTCTTTGAAACCATCCACTCTGTAAACCATTCCCCAAGCAGAGGAACAGTTTTCTGCCCTCGCAGTCGGGCATCGTCAATATATAGTAGCTCTGCAAGCTGGCTGAGGATCCTTGCAATTCTTGATGGGATCATTGGAACCCGGCTGATTCGATCATTGGAAACTTCTGAGGTTTGGCTCTTCTTCTTTGCCTTTTGGCCGGTGTACCTCGGCGATGCTTCAGGACGAGGTGCCGGCTGCAGCTACAATGTTTTATCATGGCTGGATGCTGATGCCACGGTGGTTTTTTTGAATAAGGTGTGTAGGCAGAATGGTCGAGCATAGTTTATGTTTCGCTATGTCGCGCTCAAAAACGACCAATTCTTGTC
The DNA here is from genome assembly GCA_009767595.1 of Symbiodinium kawagutii. Taxonomy (NCBI): domain Eukaryota; class Dinophyceae; order Suessiales; family Symbiodiniaceae; genus Symbiodinium; species Symbiodinium kawagutii. The sequence goes on from VSDK01023995.1 coordinate 122,474, forward strand.
GCAGTGCAGAAGGCGGAATGTCCGTTAGCTCTAGAAGTTCAGATTTTGATGCTGCCGGGTACCATGTGCCTTGCATGGCAGGTACTGAATGTAGTGACTATTTTCACCTTCCTGGAATTGTGTTCCACAGTTATCGTGGGAACTGAATGTAATTGACCTTGGGTCGTCATCATCATTATCATTATCCTCAGAGGGAAATTGCAACACAAAACGACATGATGGTAAAGCCGACATAAACCAACTCGATCTTTATATTCTTATTTACAAAGAATGCGCATAAAACATTGAAATAATGAGAATGTGTTTTTTCTTTTGTTTATTGTTGCGAATCTCCACTGCTTCATGTTTTGTTGGATGTGGCAGCCCTATCAGCAGAGGGGAACCAACACTGACTCGGAACAGGATGATTCCCACGGACCTCCGATTCCCATGAACGGGCTACGGCTATTTCAGCCAATGATGCAAGCTATGATTGGACCCATCACATTTTGTGTATCCACTCTTTTGTACTCCCCCAGAAATCGGTGCCTTTGGTTGGGGGTTACCCAAGCATGGTTGTAGGCCCATTGAGCTTAGGTGGGGCCTTTTGACCCTGGTCCTTCAGTTTGTTTTCTTCTTGGGCTTCGTGAGTGCAGGACCGGCTTCGTGCGGCGGAAATCACATGTTCTGTCATGTTATTCCTCGCTAAGAATAGTGATGTACGGCTCCATTCTCATCACTTCCTGATTCCTGAATTGTTTTTTATTGTTCCTCTTGTGGCCGTACCAGTGTAAGATGGGCACATTGCAGCACAATTAGTACAGTGCAACCGTGAGCAATAGTTGGTCGCTATCTTTCTTTCCACACGAACTTGCAGGATTGGCATCCACGTGGTTGCCACAGGTCAGCCAGACAGACCGAAACTAAAATGAACTCTGCCATCATTGCCATCATAGTAGCTCAGAAATAGTTGGCATCGAACACTTGCAGGACCCCCTTGTAGGTGCTTCAGCTTGGAATTGCTGTAGATTTTTTGCCATGTTGAGTCCTTCCGTTGGGTTTGCCAAAGGACACTTCCTACCCAGCGGCACGTCCCTTGGTGATTGCAGTTGGCCACCCCTTAGGCGGCATGGCCATGGCATGAAACATTGGGATCACCATGGAAGGCGGATGGATTTGGCTCTTATACTGCCGAGGATTCTTTGATCGAGCTGATATGGTTCACGACGAGCCCGAAATTGTCGATATTGGTTCTCTTGATATCCGTTATGCGAGCCATCGTTGTGTTTGTCGCTTCAAAGCTCCACAGGGCACTAGAGCGGTTTTGCGATCAATTCCGACTGGGCTCCGTGGTCATACTGAGATCGATTTCAAAAAACTCTTGGTGATCCCATCAAGTTTTGGAAACTCCTGGTGATGATTGACCATGAAAAACCAATGTTACTAGCACTCTCTGAGACGCTTTGCAGGCATTATATAGGCCATATTCAATTGATAATTATTGTCCACCACTAGTAGAGTGATGATTCGTTATCAACCCAAAAAGAATCAACCCATTGACCTGTTGATATTCAACATTCTTGACCACGATTAAACTATCATTATACAACCACCCGTCTCCACCACCACTACTAACCCTAAAGAAACCCAAAAATCCACCCTTCATCAACCACCGCTCCAACATGCTCTCCAAGCTGACCAGCAGTCCGAGATCTCCCGAGGCTGGCTGATTTGATGTTTTGATCATCAATCATATTGAACATTTTGTCGATTAAGTATTCACCATTTCACTAAAACATTCATGCTTAGAATGTGCAACATTCATTGCTTCAATGTGCACATTCTTATCAATGGCAATGGTAATTTATGAACCATTTAAAGAGATTGTCATTCACCACCACTCACTATGTCACCAATTCTTCGAACCATTGGTCACCATTGATATTGATATTCACCCCAATCATCAACCCTAAAAATCCAATATTAACCCTAAAAATCCAACCCTATATACTATATGAACCACAAACAAATCAACCAAGCTGGGCCACCATTTCCTCCCCCCAGGTTGGGTGCCGTTTTGATGTTCGTGATCTTCTTTGGCGCCTTCTTCACCAGTGAGCTGATCGAGCACGAGGGCCTGGCCCATTACACGCCGCGGCCCAGTGTGGCCCTGTAGGACCAGGCAGGTTGGGGGGCAGCTGCCGGCGGGTTGGGAGCGGGGCCAGGGGTAGGACCCGTGGTGGTCCAAAGGGGGGAGCTACCAGGAGCTACCAGGAGTGGCTGTTCAACAAAAATGGTCGTTGATTGATGGGTGTTGGTTGGTTCAGGTGGAGAATATGTGGTTGGGGTTGGTTACTATGTTCATGTGATTGATGGGTGGGTGGTGGGTGGTATGAAGAATGGTAGGGTTTCAAGAGTAGCGCTTCGCCATAAGCAGCCATGGTTGATTGGCTGATGAAGACGTCAGTGGCTACTGGTAAAGAACTACCACACCTGATGTATGGATTAACAAGCAGCAAGACCCGACTCTGGGGATGATTCCTCCCAAAGAAAGAAGTTCGGTGATGAATTGAGGGCAACTCAGCATGGACAGAAATGATCCGCGTAAATTCATGGGCATTGTGCATGTGTATATGTGTTGTGATGTGTTGTTTAATTACTATGACTGTTGATTCATATCTGCATTCTTATGTGTTACGTGTATTTATTTATCCCTTCATCATGGGCACTCGAAACGTGAGCTCCAGCGTCGATGATTTATATACCTCTGGGATGGTGGTTATGAATGTCATGTTGCTCTCCAAGTGACAGCTGGAATTAACTTGGAGATCAACAGCTCATGACGAACATCATACCGCTGCCTGTGATCACAACCATCGGCACCAGGATCATAAAGATCAGGGTGATGCCAAGGATAGCAGTGATGACAATTTGTAATTCTGAATGGAAACTACCAAGTAACCACCAGCAGTGGCGTAATCAGCGCCATATGCAGAGAAAAGTCACTGACTCTGGCTGGCTGAGCTGAAGGTCTTGCAGTTATCAATCAACCACCATGAGCCTATACAAATCACTCGCCATTTTGAATGGGTTGTGTTTTCTTGCCCTGGGGAAAAGGATATCGTAACCAGCAAGTCTCACCATGGTAGAACCAGAAAAACACAGCGGCAGCACTCATCCTTGAAATGGTTCAAAGATAGCCTGTAAACATCCACAAACAATCACCCCAATTGATGATGAAAACCAGTGTCTCCAAAGCAGAATTTTCCATCGATCAACCTAGTGCCACCCATCATTAGTGATCCAGTGGATGAAGGGACCTAGGTGGCGGATTCATATTTGAAAAACGTACAATGTTACTCGTACCAAGAATTGTCCAGGCTTCCGGTCAAGTCATAGGTGATGGTTTCTTACAGTGAGGACCTCACTAATCGACCATTATGAGTTGCGAATGCCACTATTTATTTGCATCCCCGTCTGAATTTGCCCTACAGATTGGTAGAGCTTATGCTCTCTATAAGCCTTGATTTTGGCAATTTTTGTAGGAAAAAACTGCGGTCATAGCCCAGCAATCTGTAGAGACCTAATTTTTCTTGGAATTCATTTCTACAGTTGAGGGTATGCTCAGTAATTTGTAGGAAGCCAATCGTATGTAGAAGGCAATCATGTTGAAATCACCATTGTAATTTGTAGGGATCATGTTGGTATGATTTGGTCAATTCCAGGAATTTATAGCTACCATAATTCCTGTAATTTGATGTAATTTGATGATCTTGTCGTGTCACTTGGGGACGGCAATTTGTAGCAGCCCTGTTTGGACCAAACATGGGGTTGTGCTCTGCGATTTGTAGGCGACCAATTTGAAGCAGGCAGTTCCTAGGAATTGCAATTTGTAGCCATAACATCTTAGTGTGTTTTCTTGGAGAATGACAATTTGTAGATGGTTTCCCTGTGTACCACATTTGTAGCCCTACAGATTGGGTCCCCTGACCTGACACCCTAAATTCCTACAGGGATTTATTTGCATAAAGCATCATAAAATCATAGACCATGATTGTTCGTCATACACTGGTGTAAGCCATTCCAAATCAATACCAACCAGTATTAACCACTACAAATGTCAGCTATGTGTTTGTTTGTCTGTTTGTTTGGCCAGGACCGCCTGGAGATGCACCGACTGATGCCCATGGAGATGCCATGATTCGCCACATGTAGCCATACATGAGTCGTCAGTAGCCATCGATTAAGCATTATTGACCAACTGTTGAGTGATGATTCAGTATCAGTCATCATCTTGATTGAGTTGCTTATACTGACTAAGCATCAGTTGGCTATGAATCAAGAAATCCACCACAGCTGTTGAGTTCCTTAGATTGGATTGGTTGGATGTTTGGTGAGGACTGTATGGTCCTCCATGTTTCTCACAGCGACATGACCAATTTAGTGCAGAAGAGCTTCACGAAGGGCAGCCGATGCCCACAAATGCATGCGCCCCAAAATTGTGTGGCCCATTTCCGGCCGGGCCGGTGTGCCCTGCAGAAGCGGGACACCACTGTGACACGCCACAAGTTGCGCGTTGGCAGAAACAAATTGGGCGGGGTCAGGTGAGCGATCGTCAGTTCGCAGTCGCTGATTGGCCCATTTGATGGTCAAGGATTCTGTCATTTGTTGGGCATTTTGCTGATGCCATCCATTTCTACGATAGGATTGGCCGGAAATGATGCACTTCTCATTTCTAATGAGGATCATTTGGGGATAGCTGGTGGCATCCCCATGTACGGGCATACCCCACCCACATGGATTTGTGGTTCTTTGATCTTTGGGTCATTCTTTTTCCAAGATCATGATGCAGATTTTCTGAAATCACGACCGTTGGATGAGTTTAAAAGATCAGAAAACGCGTTGGAATTCTGATTCCCTATCGGCAAGAAGATGGAAAAGATATGACAAGGTACTCAGATGTAATCAGATAGGTTCCTAAACTTTCACTCAGTCCTACTTGGATGCGCACCCCCACTTCCTAAGTGGCTACTGAAACCATGGTTTCTGGAGGGTTGAAGCTACCTTGTAGGGTTGATAAACCATGGTTATAGTCATAATCCTAGCTGCTCCCTTCCAATCAGGGTGCCATGTGGGGCCTCGCAGCACGAGGAGGGAAAGAATTCCTGGCACCCGGGACTCCCTGGCGGCGCATCTGCGCGATGTGGCTAGACTCTGGATGGTGAGGGCGACCTCAACATTTTTGAAGGGAGGGATATGTACAATCTGGGCCCCCCAACCCCTAGTAATTGTTCACAAATGCTTGGTCGACTTGCGCTATTTTTCATAGGGGTGGTTCAACCACCAACCAGCAGGTGTATTTGCCTAACTTAACGGGTGAAATCTACCAGTTCTAGGAGTCGAACTTAGCCAACGAATCAAACTGCTGGGGGCCCACCTTGCAGGGACGCGATCGGTGCTGGTTCATGAGAAGCCGCAGTAGCCAGGACATGGGAAAGTTGTGAACCAAAGAAGGCGAGATACTAAGAGGAGTGCATTCTGTGCATATATTCTAGTTGGACAGTGGGCGCACCCAAGCAAATAGTTGCTCCAAATTACACACATATGATTTGCACATGTGCAGAAACTAATTATGTATATATATAACTAGATTAAGTAACATAATATCAAACATCTATATACATTTTTGTGCACATATTTTGCACCGTTGCAAGCAAAGAGCTTGATTTTCCCAACCAGAATGAACTAATGGTTCAACACAACAAAGAAGCACTTATTCACATCTAACCCAGCCAGCCGCCCGTTGACAAAATCGCATTGATGGACCAAAGCCGGTATCAGGTTCAGTGTTTCGATTTCAATCCCCACAAATCAATCATGCGACAACCTACCAACTGTTGCATTTTCTTCCAATCAACAGTCTCACTGCCCACATTGCGGGTGATTCTTCTTACCTGTCATCATTAATTGAAACTAAAATCATTAACCTCCGGCTAGCCTCTTGAGACGGCGATGGAGAGAGAGAGAGAGAGAGAGATTATAAATCATTGCTGAGGTTACTAAGGTTGGTTGATCACAATTAACCATTACTGTGGCTGCTGATGAACCGATCAATGAGCCCATCAGTCGCATGAACATTTGTTTTGCCCATGGTCACATGGGATGCTTCCATCCTTAGATCATGGACAAGTAGCTTGTTTGCGGACCGCCGCGAAAAAGTTTTTGGTTAATGATCATGGTAAATCAAAGGTTGAAATGTCATGGTCAATAGTGGTCAATGGCCAATATAATGGTTCATAGTGACTCATGATGGTCAATCTTTTGTCAACCAATGGTTGGCCATTGATCAAGCCTTTTTCACTACCAATTTCTGAACAGACATCATAAATCAACTCCATCAATCCTAAATTTCACTACCAATTGATGAAAAGACATCATAAATCAACTCAGTCAGCCATTCATTAGCAACAACTAAACGGCCCCAGCAGTTTTCTGGGTACCAAGCTGTTTCGCTGGCAGCACCGCCATGCCGAGGCCGGCGCCACAGTGGAGATATACGAGGAACCACGGGCCGTGCATCCCGGTGGTTGGTAGTGGATTGATGTGGATATTGATTGCTAGTGGTTAATAGTGGATGGTGATGGTTGCTAGTGATTGATAGTGGATGGTGATGGTTAGTAGCGATGCTTGATGACTACTGATGGCTAATAGTGGATAGTGATGCTTGATGATTTCTGATGGCCAATAGCGGATAGTGATGCTTGATACTTACTGATGGTGAACTGTGGATAGAGATTACCGTATCTAATCATGAATAGCAAATATAGTGGTATAAATGCTCAATCGTGCCACATGGAGTAAAAGTGCGACTGGGCGATCACGGTGCATAGTGGTCAGTGGTTATGAATCATCATTGATCATTGTAAACGACCGACTGGTGAGGCTTCATCCTGCAATGGTTAATTGTGGTTGATGATCAATGGTGCCGAATGCCGGTTTCACAATAGTCTGAATGTTGGTTGTTCACGATAGTAACTTGCCCTGTTTCGTCATCAATGTGTTGCATTCGTTGAGCAACAGTGCAGTCCACGAGACGCCTGCCGGCTGCAGCCCTGATTCCACGCGCTTGCACGAGGCTGCCGCCATAAATTGCAAGCGCTTCCTCAACCACCGCCAGAATGTCCGAGAATGATTTTTGTCTAAAGCCATGGTAAAGCCGCCAACTTGTGGGAATGCACCATTTATGGACCCGGATGTGGTCCTTGATAATCCTGTGGAATGATGAAGTTTGCTTGGCGGCGATGGCTTGATTTGAACCTGTGCTTTCTTGTGCATAGGGTCGCTTGACCAGCACTCGGGGATGATCCGTGAGTTACTGTAGTGCTGTTTGTTTCCCATGCTTCATCGAATCATCAATCTTCACCATCACTATGTTGTTTCTTGTACAGTATGTCGAACCACAATCCTTGCTCTCGTTGGTCATTCTGTGTCATTCTCCCCTATCAACAGCCATCATCCAGCTTACGAACAAGGTGGTGGTTTTAAGCATTTGTTGTTTTCCCCAATGACTCTGAGATGCTTGGTTGATGTTTGACAAACATCTGTTTGGGGCAACCACCAACCAGTGAACCACGGTCAGTAGTCCCATCCCAAGCAGGCCACCACGACACCACTAGCCCCGCTCGAATCGTCCAGGTGCCAACGCCCAACTTGGGGGACGGCCTGGCTGATCAGGAGAACGTGGTGGGGGACCTGAATCGATATACGTGGCTTGGGCACCGGCACATTGTATCACCAGATATGTTACATCTGTAGCAAGTGTGGCACACAACTTAGCAATTCAATTGCCTGGTAGATGTTGCAATTGTCGCATACAATGTTTGTGTTGGGTTCTGCACCATGGTGATATGCACTTTTGATTTCAACGCGCGTTCGCACTGACCAGCAAGGCAGTGTCTTGAGCAAGTTCTTGTCTTTCTCAGAGGTAGGTTCTGGTAAGATAGGATGGAAAAGGTGCTGCTCATGGCGGCATGCAACTCGAGGGTTGATCCTAATGCGACTTTGGAATGGGATCCTTCATAGCCCATGAGGTGATTGGCAATGATAATTGAGTGGGACGATGCTTAGTACAGTGCTCAACAGACAGGATGGGCTCCAAAGGGATGGCAATGAGTACTCATTAGATCCTGCTGGTGATACAGCCATACCGTACCCATCGATACCCCACCATGAACAAATCGCATCGTTGGTCACCAGCACTGGGCATCTGCCACTACACCAACCTATGATCAACAATCATGGGACATATGAATAAAGCACCCTAAAGTTTGTCATAGAAAATAAGCTCCCAGCAGATATGCGGTACGGTATGGATCTATCGATCTCCCACTAGTAGGGAGTATTGTTTGTGATGAACCCCTGTGATTTGCCATGGGCAACCATGATTCACTATCATTAACAAGCTGATTCACCAGCTACATCACCGTGATGAACCAGCGTTGCTGCTGTGCACGCTGTGAGGTCCTGATCGACGCACACTTCGATCCACCGAGATGAGCGGCGATCCTGAACCCTGGTGGGTCAAGCTACAGGATCCAACGGATTTTTCCTTTTCGGAACCTCATCCAGTTGATTTCTAGTATGAATCAATTACATTGGCATTAGCTGCAGCAATCGTTCCATAATTTTAAGTGATCAGGGGGTGTTGATACTTATCTGTTTTCCACATGGCTTATAGCATCGTGCTTTTGAGCCAAGGCGCCAACTTGAGCCAGGGGGGTCGGGTGAGCTTCAAAGAAGTACTTGTAATAGAAAAATACTCCCAAGAAACGATTCAGTAGTAATCCATACCCCGTGGCTAGTCTCTTCCCCACATTGGATGGAATCATGAGCATAGATTCGTTGTCGGTTGGATGCGTAATCAGCGCCAATGATTGCCTGTTGGTCAAGCTTGAGCCAAGCACCAGCGTGTGGAAACTGCTGACAACAGTGGCAATGCTTCCCTTGAGCCCAAGGAGGCAGCAGGAGAGGTGCCATCAAGAAAGTGGAGTCGCGGCCTGGAAAGGTAGATGGACCATGGCATGGGAGTCCCTGTGAGTTGCGACCAGTGGGTAGATCTGTGATCCCCGCCGCAACTTTACGAGTTTAAGTGCGGCTAACCATTGTCAGAGGCATAAATTTACCATTGCTAACCATTCATTATGACATATTATAACCAGTACTCGCAATTATCAACCATGAGTGGTGGCAAACTAACTACAGACATCAAGTCGCACCAAGCCACGCTGAGCGACTTCGCGCCAAGAGGAGTTGATGGTTCTGCCAGCTCATCCTCCGGGTCGGGGATTCATACGTGTTTTCATACACAAACACACCATGTGTATCACTCGGTCGGGTTTTCATGGTCTTCCCACTTAGGATTACCAGATGATTGGATATGATTGATGGGCACACCGTGTGACGGATTCTGATATCAATGCCCATCACCATCATTAGAACCGACAGGCTAGCACTGGCTGACCAGCTGGTTACAAGAATGCTGGGTCGCATCATGTTGGTTCACCAATCGTGGTACAGATGCCAAGCATGACCACAATAGGCGCGTGCATTGGATGTTCATGGTCCAAGTGCCAGGTCATTGGCGTTTTGCGATCGATTACATTCGTGGTGGCTCAAGTTACCTCATGATAAAGTTATATATGTGTGATAAGCCAAGATGATTGTCAGATTCTGGTGGTGAATTCAGGTGCACCGGCATTTTCATCCGCGATTTATGCATCACTTGCATCGCAGTCACGTTCGAACAAAAGCCATCAAAGGTGGGGTTCTCAACGTGTCTACCTTGAGCCTGCGAGTTGGAACATAGACTGCGACCTGACAAGCCAACTCTCTTCCGTTTTTGTTGGAGCCATGGTGCCATGGAGGCTCCTATGGTTCCTGTGTTGCTCTCGCTGGGCCAGGGCTACCCAAAGCTGTGACGGGGCCACCGATGGCTGTGACAAAATAGCGATGGAACTGCTGCAGCGCAAGGTGCAGATGAACAGTTCCAAGCTGAAACGATCCCGGCCCAACCTCCTGTAGCCTGGAGCATGGCAATCGCTGGGGCTGGGACGTGGTGGTGGTGAGCCGGGATTAGGGTTGGTATAGCTTGGTACTTGTTGTGATCTCTGCCTTCGCTGGCCTCCCCAAGTGGAGATCACAATTGTCGGGTTCAAGGAGTTAACTAACAATTTGGTGCTGGGGTCCCTGCAAGCACGTGTTTGGGCGCAGGGATTGCCTGCAAGGTGCTGAGTGTAAGCTGAGCAGGGTTCATATCCTTCATGACTGGTGGCAGTACACGGCATGATGATTGTAAATGCACACACGTTTACGGACGATTTTTCAGTATCCAAATATAGATAATTGTGTTAACACCTCCGTTTGCAATGTTGTGTGTGCGTTCGTGTTTGCGTTTTTGCACGTCATTTTGCTGCTCATTTTGATTTGTGCCAAGGCCATCATGCCAAAATATGAAACAAGCGACAAGCAGTTCCCCACTCATCCTCAACTAGCTGGTGTAAGTAGTCCATGAATCTGCCAAGCGCTCCATACAGCTTGCCAAAGTACTAGGCGAACCACCCCCATAATTAAACGACGTGATTCCAGCATCAATAACCATTACGTACTATACTTATCAACTAGCTAGCTGTTTTTTATTTTGTTGGACCGCCAGCCGAAAAGGGCGGCTTGGGCATTGCCCAAAAGTTGGTTGGTTGTTCCTTTTTTGGAGCTGTTCAGCTATACCTGGTTTTCCCTGAGCGTTGATTGCCATGTGAATTTTCGTAGTTGTTGACACCTGCTGGAACAATGCCCCGATGAGCCTCTGAGCATAGAGCTGGCCTTTGCACTGTGACATTCCGCACAAGCAACTACCACGTCGGGAAGACAAACAAATGCTAACTCTACCAGAGGTTGCCAGTGATTCACCATCGCAAGATCAGAACCACTACGAAGCATCATTCACTTACCATGCAATAAATCACCACTACTAAGCAAGATAGGACCACTACGAAGCATCGTTCACCGCTCAGAAAAACACGAGGTTCCTGGTCCTAGACCAATGGCGTTGGGACTGGACGGGCCTGGACGAAGTTGCTGTGCAGATGCCCACTGTAAAGCACTTGGCATCTCAAGGCCTGGTGGTGACGGAGGGCACCGGCTCACCACTGGTCAGCTGGTAGATCATCACCAGTGATCAGATATGATCAGATCCTCTGTTTGACCCAAGCACTTCCAAGTTTGTGTCCTTTTTTGTCATTGCACATGGAGGTTTATATGAGGGCTATGGCTCTCATTTCAAGGTGGCCTGTAGAGATATGCCTAGTGGCGCAGTAATAAGCTGGGCAGTTGATAGCTGCTGGTGCAGCTGATTGTTCCGTTCTGAACCTAGTTGGCCTATAGTGGCACCTGTACTGACCACGCACTTACTGGAAGGGAAGGGCCATCCATTAATTACTTGGGATTGCTCAACACAGCCATTGTAACGATGAAATTCTAGATTCGGACGCAGCGTTGCGACCAGTGATATGGTGACAAAGTGCTGTTTGGCAAGATTTCCAACCAAGTACTGGCCAATTACGTAGTAGCAAGTCGCCAATATTGGTCAGCTTCCTACTCGACAAAGCAGTGAAGACCAAAACAGAGCCAAGAATGGTGGATGAACGTCCCAACATTTGGGATACTGACAGATAGTGTTGTGATGCTTGGGGTATTAAAGATGTAATTATGGGACCTGCTTGATACATGCGTTGGTATACTGTAGGTTGTTCTTGTGGCTTTTTCAGACCTGCTTGATACATGCGTTGGTATACTGTAGGTTGTTCTTGTGGCTTCCTCAGAATCTGAGCACTGGCCACCAGCCATGATTTTGATGCAGCGGCGGTGTCGCCAGGCGTTCGTTTCCCTCGAGCCTATACCCCGGTGCCCCAATGCGCTCCTGCGCGCAACGCCATCGCAGCAGATCCTTGGAATGCACCTGGGGAGGTAACAACTACCAGCTCCGACCATGGGGCAAACACCAGCTTTGATCATTAGGTGATGTGCAACCATCATGTTTGAGGTACATCATATACACACCATGAGCTGAGAAATCACCTCTTTGCGAAGGAAAACTGTTGTTCGAAGCCCTTTGTTGAAGGATTAAGATGTTGAATTTCGGAGGTCACGGCAGTGAGAACATATGAAAACATGAAAAGTCATTGCAACTGCACGGGACGGCCTGGCGTATATGTAGCCTCACTTTTGCATGATGAATTTTCAAAGCCGCTTTGAAATGAAGTTCTGCTTAACCAGCGCGTCGCGCACTGATTGTGACAATGAAATTGCTCGCACTTCAGTTTTAAGCAGCCATTGCAATGTAAGTTTGACTATAGGTATGCTATCCATCAAGATTTTCCCTAGATGATCTTGGATGATCTTGGTGGTTTCTTTCCGCAACTAGTTTATTAAGTTGTTTTTTAAGTATTTAAATGTGTTTTGCCTTTTTCCCCATCTCACATGACTGGCGTGAGGGTAGCTTCTTGGCAGTGCTGAGAGCTGAGTTGCATGGGAACAGTTGGTGGTTGGCTTGGTCGGCTTGCCGAGGTACGAGAATACAAAAACAGCCACGTAAAGAACAACACAATGTTAGCGGAAAGTGCCATGGCTAGCACTTGAAGCTGCGATGTCTCGTGTCAAAGCCTGACACTACCCTTGCTCATGCCGGCTGTCACAACGTGAGCAATACAGCTCCAATTCCTTGTTGGTTTGGACCTGGACAAAGTGTGAGGGATGTTCATGCTAGTCTTGGGAGTTCCTGCACTTTGGTGAAACTTGTGTTCCTTTAAGTTTCCTGGTTGAAACATGTTGAAACCATGTGGATCTCTCGTGGTCATTCGGTCTGCAAGTGGCTTAGCGATTTAGGAGGCTGCCAGGAGGGAGTCACATGATCCCATTGCTGAACCAGTTTCACTTTTGGCAGCTTGCCGGTTTTGCCATGACATGCTATGAGCACCTGCTGGGCCACAGTTGGATTGTTGCTGGCTAGGTGCCGATCTGAACACGACCTTCACTACTGCACTGCAGAATGCTGGCTACGTCACCATGATGACAGGGAAAGATCATTTGCTCCTTGGCAAGGTATGGGCTTCACAGGATGGAGTTTTGGTCAGTTTTTCCGAGTGTTTCCGGCAAACAGCTGTGGGTCAGAGCGCCACGCTATGCACACGACAACGGATGCAGTATACGTCAGACATTCGCCAATGGGACTGCTATGCTTTGCTCGTGTGAAGTGATCGTCTACTTTGCAACCACCTATGAAACAAACAGTGTGACAAGATTGCCAATGGTTGTTTTTGCAACCCTCAATGCGGCTTGCCCGTGAGTCAACATAGGAGGTGGAGCACGCTGGTCATCGATGGTTATGTTTCAACGGCTTTCAAGAAGACACTGTTTTGGGTTAATGCACGCTGTTTTTACATGTGTTTGTTCAGGTGAACTCTGCATCGGGCAATAGATTGATTAGATTTTTTTAGTAGGTGATTCCTAGATTTAGATGATCCTGCAGGGATGTGCGTTGCAAGTGTCAAATCAACCAGAAAAGGCATTTGGCGCATCCAGTCACAGCTTTCCCTGCTGGTCCATTGGCTAGGTTCCTTTGTTGATCGGCAGCTTAACCAGGTTTGCTGTTATGTGTGGCACAAGAAAGGCCCGTAATGACACCTGCTCGGTATGCAGGATTTTGAACTTGGGATTATTGTGACACCCTTGTTGATTGCGATTGCCAGATACATGTGTTTTAGCCTTTTTTCATTATCTTTGCCGCTTCTCTCACAGAAAGACTTAGATTGATGGCACTGGAGAGCAAGAGAGAGAGAGAGAGTACCAGATACCAACCTCTCCCCACAGAAACAAGGCGGTTTTTTGTATTTATGTCTTTTGGAATTGCCGGAGTTAGTTGAATATAGAAGATAGTCAAAAGTCACACAGGTCTCAACAAGAAATGCAATAGTGTGAGAGAGAGAGAGAGATAAACCCTCACTAAATCCCAATCCCCGCATTTGCAAACGATTGCATTGCAAGAAGGCCGACCACGTGAATGAACATGGTTTTCTCTCCCAGAGGGGGTTAGTTTTGCATAGTTTGACCATATTTTCCGTAGTTCGAAGCTTTGCAAAATCCTTGGACCGCAGTCCATTCCAAATCGAGTAACAAACAACAATTGCCGAGGCTTCCTCGTAACAGTGCACTGTGGGGCTTTCATATGGCAAAGGATACTTTCCAAGCAGCTAGATGTGGCTACGATGTGCAATTTCCAAGGCCTTTGGCGACGCTTCAAATGACTTATTGAGAAATATGAAGTGGGCGATCGCCGATCGCGCAAGAATGAACCGTGGCCACTAAAATTCAACCCTGCTACATGTTTCAGCTGCAGCATGCAACGGCGCTTCGCAACAAAGTAGACACCCTCACACCCTTGCATGCTCGCACACTTTCGGACAAGACGCCGTTCATGGAATTGATCGGGCTAGCTTTCGGAAGGAAACCCACATAATCCCACATAAAAGTTCCTCGGTTGGTGTTGTACGATGGCACCCTCGCTTTTTGGCAGCCGCCCCCTGTTTGCTTCGAGTTTTCGGTGAGTTTTCGGTGGGTGTTGAGCAGTTAGCTACGGGCTTCCGCGAGCTCGCAACTCTCCAGAACAAGTGGTGGCTTGTAGGTCTTTTGGATGCCTAGGGGTCGCGTAGGGGATGCCTCCAGAGCCCGTCGAGCTGCAGGTTCACCGCGATGTCCCCGGCATCTCCAAAGGTGGAACGGGAGCAAATGACCGCGCTGGGCTTTGACCGCTATCATCGCACCACCGACAAGTACGGCATTTGTTCATTGCGGCTGTGCTGCACCAGGAAGGTCAACGGTAGGCACCGATTTTATAGGGTTCAAGGTTGGTTCACAAGGTTGGGCACTAGGTTGGGCGACAAGCTCTAGGAACTCTTTACATTGTTAAAGTAGGTGGCAAACTTTGAGAAGCTGGCTTCGGTAGAAAATTCAGCGTCGTTCAACCAAAGGCTGACGCTGATAGAATCTTGAAGGATATGTCTTTTCATACTGACTGGTTTACCCTTGGAGGCTGGCAGAAAACCGGAAAGTGGAAGAACCAATTGGCATTTTGTGTTTTCCATTGTCATGTGCATGTTGCGGCTTCTGTGTTCTCTTGTTAGAAATAAGGCGCATCTATATATGTTGTGTGTGTGTTTGTTGCTGTTGTTGCAGTTGTTTGCGAAATATGCAAACTGCATCGAGTGACTGTCTTATTGACACGCCATTGCTAATAGTTCTCCTGCCAAAATGTACCATGAAGCCTTCTGGGTGCCTTATTCTCTGTAGTAGTTCTTCACAAGGCTTCCTATCCATCAGCCGTGATACCGTGTGGTTTTCTCCTGGCGCATATTTTACAGGATTACTCAATGGTGATCTCCGCAAGAGATCTCCTTGGGAGGTTTCTGAGCGTGGTAACGCTTCACAACGGGAATCAATCAGGCTTCCATGCCTTGCCAGTCCGAACAATGACGTTGATTAATGTTGGAATGTAAATAATAACCCTCCCCTTCCATCTCATCCCCTTAAATAAACTTAGAAAAAGATATTTGGAGGAGTAACGGTTGTTTTAAAGGACAAATAAAAATCAAAAAATCCAATCGGCTGGACATCCAGAATCTACTTTAATAGTATTGCTATGCATTGCTAAATGAATGGCCAAATTGTTGAGGACAATTAAAACATATTAAAACCAGAAGTCATCCACCGTTTGGACCATTGAGTTTAGTATTGCGAAATGAATTGCCTAATAGGATAATGAAACCAGAAATCATCCACCATGTCGACCATGAGGTTAGTATTGGTAAATGAATTGCCTAATTGTTAAGGATAGCTAAAACCAGAAATCATCCAACATCTGGATCATGAGTTTAGTATTGCTAAATGCATTGCCTGATTTTTGAAGATAATTTCAAAAATTTAGAGAGCATCAGATGGAGATATTGTTTTAATTTAGGGGGGTTAAAACGAACATTTTATTGAGAGGCTCAGGCTTCAAGGCTACCCCCTTTGTGAGATTGTTTTTTTTTAATTTCCGGATAGGGTTTTGAATTAGGAATTGATCAATTGAGGGTTGAGAACTTTTTCAGATTCCATTGCTTCCTGAAGACAAGTTAGCTGATGCATATTCGAGTTGTTCTTCCACAAATTTGGTTACCCCAAAACTTTTGGCATACTTTATTGAGGTGGTTTATTATTGCGAACCGGGAGTTGGCGTACTTTATTGCCGGGTAGGGGGTTAGTATTAACTTTCAACATCAAGGCATGTGAATGGTGTTGCATAGTATTCTAGTAGTAGTCAGTAAAAGTTGATGAATCGTTAAGTCAAGGTTATAATGGTGTTCTTGGTGCATGGTTCACCTGCTTTTTCTTGGCTGCACTTTGCTATGACCATTTTGTTCCAACCAACTGAGAGTGTACCTGGGGGGCGAAAATCAATGGTCCAATCGTAAGTTTCTCAACTCATCGAGATGGCGATGGAGAGAGAAATCGTAAGTTTCCAATGGACTTGGAGGGTCCAAGTGTCCGTCTCTGAGACGCCAGCTACTCGAGTTGGCCTCCAGGAAGTTTGGGGTTAGTGTTTCATCCAACTGGACCGCCATGTCTAAAAGGATCCGCCAGGATGGCCCAAGATTCATATATCCATAGCATGACCAATGAATCGCGGGGGCGTATCCGTCGTTGAACCATCGGGAAGCTAAGGGAACCTGGTAGGGTTGAGCAGCTCCTGGTGGATCTATCCCAGGTCAGGTCCGGTGGACGAGTACGGCGTGTCGTTGAGACTTGGCAGATGAGTCACTGCATGAGGCAGCTAGAGGCCTTGGAAGTGGTGAGACATGTCCTCTGGCAGACCTCCATAAAGGGTAGGATAACTTCAAAGTTGCATTCTGCTTTGCCAACTTGTTTGCATCCCTCCGCCAACTGGAGATTGTTTCACACTGCCATGACAGTCTCAGGGTGCAACGGGCAGATGTGTATTGCCATACAGCCATCTACAGTCCAAACTGTATCTAAACAGTACTAGTGTACACTTGGTGTATTTGCATGGGTGAATCATCATGGCGACATGGGTAGATCATCCAACTGGGGACGCACCAGCGCGGCGTCTGCGGCTTACACATCAGGAGCCCTTGAAATGCATGAACATGTCAGGGTAGAATCCTCCTGCTGTAGATGCATGCTCAACTCCAAGTACCTTTGATCCATAGTCCTCAGTCAAGACTCAGTGGGCAAACCCTCTGGGAGCCCAGGGAAAAGAATTGCCCCTTGATCATTGCAATCCTTTTGTATTCCTTCATGTGCTTGGCTGTCCACCAATGGTGTGCCTCCCAGTTTGATGAGCTCCCTGGCCCAACCATGATGAGCCAGCAGGGTGCTGCCCCAGCCAGTGATTTGCCTCGCGGTTTCAGCCTACTGTAAACCCACCAGCAACAATGAACAACCAGGATTGCAGATGTTTCTTATACATATGCATGAGTGAATATAGCTACAAAGCCATATCTACAGATGCGCGTGTAAACAAGCTGGTTGATCATAGGCGGCTATTAGAAACCAACAAATGCCAACAGAATAGGGTCTAGTTATGTCTCGTTGGGGTTTATGCCTTTTGCGGGGTTGTTTTCAATCCTCAAGTATGAGTAAAACTTGGTATTATACACACATCTATACGTACCATTGCTTATGTGTCGACGCAGAGAGAGAGATTGCTTATTTGTGGGCAGGAGTAAACTCAATTGGAGTTCAGCCCCGGAAACACATTGTTGTTTGACGAGCTCAGGAACCAGTCTGGGCTCTACGCAGAGCAGTGCGGAGTGTATGGAAGTGCCATGGCACCAGGGGCTGGGTGGGAAGGACTGATCAATTCTGCAGCTGTGGCGAAGCCTCTCAATGGAAGAAGTGATGCCAACAGGCCGAATGTCGTTGCTGCGGTGCAGACCAGAAGCAATGATCATGGGGCATTGATGGGCATTGCACCATTCATGTAATGTTTCCTTGGAGAATCCAAGAATGGGATAACCTGGTTGGTCGTTTGAAACACTTTTTCATTTTCCAGAGTAATTGTTAACAAATGGTTGGTTGGCGAATATTTTTCATAGCGGTTGAACTCACCAACCAGTTACAGTTGGTTGCAATTTTTGGTCTATCTTTTCCGATTGCTAGTGTTCATTGACTCTTATAGTCCAACCACTGCTCGCTTGTTTCACTCTGCTGCTTGGTTTGTTCCAGCCGTGGCAGCACTCCCACTTGCCAGCTTAAACAGAAGTATTTGCTCGCACAGAAATTCTATGTATGTGTGTGTGCGTTGTGTTTCTGCAAGTGTGCAACCGTCACTACTTGCGTTTTTCACTTTGCTGTGCAGGGTTGTTGGCCTTCAAAGAAGGTTTTCCCTGTGTTATGTTTCAAAGTTTCTCGGACACAACTGACCCTATTGGATGATTTGAGAGTTTACATCTAAAAAGGTAGTAGAAGAAAACGCATCAGATGGTTCCATGTGCATGGTTGCAATTCTCCAAGTTATGAGTTTATCATCACAGCTGGTTGGTTTGTGGACAGCTCTAGGCAGAGGTTTAATCTATGCCCTAGCCTCCTTTGCCCGGAGCCCCTAGGAACATCTTGGGACTCGCTTAAGGGAGGCTCGATCTTTCCCTGTACAGATGCTACATTCTTATTGGAAGGTGATCGGATGTCAATCTTATTGGCACTTTAACGCTGTGCATCCTAATTCCGAGCAACAGCAAGCACAGCAGCAGAAAGAAAAAACTAGCAAGAAAATTATCAACAGCAACAATAACATTATGACCAGTATATGTAAGAACCAATGCACTTTCATAATCAATGATTAGAGTTTCAACGAGTGCAATGAAACTACTATACAACCACATCTAACCATTAGCCATCATGAGCCACCATGAACAATCATCGACCACCATGAACCATCAGCAGCACCGTTGCCCTGCTTGGCTTCGCCTCAGGTTTGGGCTTCCCAGACTGGAACACGTCAGGATCCGCCTGCAGCGACACGCCTGTCTATGACCTGCTGAGCATCATCGAGAATGGCTTCAGGCATCGTTCCTGAGGGTTCGCCAGGGGTCCACGGAAGGTCATAGTCCTTCGAAGGAAAGTCAGTGGTGTTCTGTGGTGTTGAGATGTGTTGAGTTGTTTGCGACTTTTTTTTTGGTATTCCGTGCATGGGTGCCTGGAGGGCGAAACAACTGCTTTTTTGTTGAGGTTCACAATTGCTTTAAGCAGCTTCTGAGGGGTTTCTTATGCGGTACTTCAAAAAGGCCCCCAATGACTGCCTGCGTTGAGGTCATGAAGGGCTGCCCGTTCTGCATTTTGTTGGGCGAAGTGCATGTCAGTGTGGGATCATGTGTGCGGAAGGCAGTCGCGCAAACGGATCCTCATCGTTTTTTGTGTAAGTCATAAAATGAAGAGCCCTGCTTCCTTTTGGTGGTATTCATTGCTAAAAAAAGGATTTTTCCTTTGCCTTCATTTTTTTCAGAGGGAGAGGGATCCCAAGAGTTTGGGAACTATATCACTTTTGGAAACTGCGGTTTGAAAAAGGGCAGAATTTATGCGGAACACCTTTGTAAGTAGAGATTCAGGATGAACAGATGCTCAACAAAGAAAACAAGGGGCAAAAAAGCAAAGCATTTTTCCCAACAATAGTTTTTAGGAGGGTGTTACATATGGTTTTGGCTTCTCTGGGCATATGTTCTCTTAAGCTGGTTATATTCCCCATTGTTCCCCATTGTCTTGCCACTTCAGTATCTACTCATTCTACTTCAAGCTCGGCATGGATCATGTACCCCTTAAACTTGCAAGTATAGGCCAAGTATTCAATCACTTACGCAGGGGAAGTAAATACAGGTTCCCAAAGAGTGGAAGCACTTGGTTCCCAATTTTGTGCAAACTGGAGGTTCGATAGACAGCTTTTTGGATTGTGATAGTCCCACATCACGCAAATTTACACATTCCATGGATTTGAAACGGTTTTAGCAATACTTTTGGGTGCGTGCTGGCAGCTCACCGGTCTCACAACTCCACATAGTTCACTAAGGAGCTAGAGGCAGCTGTCGATACACCCAAGCAGTGATTGGAACAATAGATGTATCACACAGTGCATTGGATGGAACTATTTTGGTCCTTGGTTTCACTGGAGATTAGTGGTATTTGGGACGTCCAATGATCGTTTCGGTGGAGTTGATAAATGCCAGGTCGACATGTCTTTCAGCGGATATTGCTGTGTTGTGCTGTGTTCTTGTATTTTTTCTCGTTGCTGTGCATTTCTCTTGTTTTTCCTTCTGCATTCATTTTCGACAGGGAATCACTCCATAATTATCATAATTGGTAGCGTGACCCACGGAACATTTGGGCAAATGAGGCAAGAAAATCTTTTTTGATCGAAGCTGCCTAAGAAAAAACCTTTCGCGAAGAGTTATATAAGCATCCTTGAAAATGAAAGCGTTTATGAACCCCTTTTTTTCTTGAGGGACACCGCAGGGCAAAGCTGTTGACCAGCATTTGCCGAAGCAGCACCGCATGTGGATGCTTGTACCTCGCAACGGAGAGAGAGAGGGCCTTGACCAGCGATCAAAGATAGCTTCAGGAAGCAGCTGCGGCTGTACACATCTCCGGGGTTTCCACCGATCCAAAACCCCAAAGTCAATGCATCCTTGATACCCTACGACACCCTGCTGTCCCCAGTTGTATCAAGCGGAGATTTGTTCAGGGGAACTACCGGAACTGACCTATGTGGCGGGTCGCTTCCGGGTCTGCTGCCGTGGCAGGTGCCAGAAACCAAATCCCTTGGACGAAGAGTGGAGCCCAGACACCTGGGTGCGGCAGAAAGCGGTGGAGCTGCTACAGTGGCACCAGCAAAACCATGGTCCGTGCCATGGCATCGTTGCCTGGGTGGGGCGTGGATGGAATTGATGCCATGGGTATTGGTATATCAGCATTTTAAATCGGAGAGGTGAGATGTGTCAATAGAGGGGAGTTTCATGCTTTGCCATGGTAGCTGTGTCTTGTTGTGTGTCCCACTTGCTCGTTGTGCTTGTTAGTGTCCAGGTTCAGGTCCATCCATTGTCCCGTGCCCCGGAGAACCGCCCAAGGAGTGTGCCGTGGTTCCTGCAAGTGAACTTCCTGGGGCCACACCCGCCCTTCATCATGAAACCGAGCAAGATGAAGCAAATGAAGGACACGGCGGGCGAATGTCATGCGCAATTTGGATGCTGAATTTGGTGTTAGGTGAATGTGAATTTAGATGAACGGGTTTTATTTCTGTTTTTTTTCAATCTTTTTGGCACAAACAGACGCGCGCGCACACACATCCGAATGATACCATAGGGCCAGGATGGGAGAGATGATTGCATGTTACATGTTGTAATTGAGCTGCTGGCATAATGATGCTCATGCACGCAGCAGACTGGACCGCTGTCTATGGCCGAAATGCAGTGGAAGCATCCTTGCTCCATCTTGCTCCTACAAAACAAATGGGGATGTTCATAGGGCTCATGGGACCCAACTGATTCTCTCCAAAACCAGTGCCCCACGCAAAGAATAGGGCTTATTGAGAGCAACTCACCGGCATTAGCCATTGAAATGATTCTTTGCCAGCTATTTCTGATTCACATGACCGGATGACAAAGAAATGCTGACCATTGCAAGAAGTCCCAGTGGTGTTTGTTTTTGGCCCAGGATTCTCAAACAGGTAAAACTGCACTTCACTTGCTTCACCTTTAAACTTGCAACGGAACATAACGGAACGAAGCGCTGGTATGTTTGCTTGCTGTGCGTTCCCGTTTTTTTCAAGTCGTTAACTGTTGATTTGCTGTGCGAAGGGTTGATTCTTATTCACCATCGTTAAGCATCGTCAACCATCATTAGCCATCATCAACCATTATCAACCATCACAAACCATTATCACTCCATGTTAGCCATTATTAAGCGTTATTCACTTGTATATTTTTGGATGCCGCCCAGGAGTTAGACGGCAAACTTCCACCAGCCATTGATGCCGAGCCGCGAGAAATCCTAGTGCCTGGGAAGAACATCCAGTGGTCACAGCTTTGCCCTGGTGGCTGCCAACAAGTGCAAGGAAAACTGAAAGGAAAGAGTCCTGGGTTGTCACTGGATGATCCCTACTGTACGCGGCTGGTGGGTGGTTTCAGCATGTTGCAGTCGCGTTTGTTATTCTGGGTATCAGGACCGGTGGTGCCCCCACAGTTAGGCATATTGCTTTGCGTGCCAATGTTGAAGTAAACCCTTACATGCACCATGTGGCTATGGGTAAAAAAACACAGTTTGACATATTGGTGTACATGCCAATGTAATGCTGAAGTAAATCTTTACATGCACCATTTGGCTATGGGTAAAAACCCTGGTGTACCATCATCAACCATATGATATTCAAATATCATTGTTGGTGACTATCCCCTGTTGCTGATGGCTAGTAAACTTTGACCCATAACCATAGCCATGTATCTCTTCCGTGGTGGCCCCGTGTTGCATCAGCCGAGGTCTTCACCGAGACGGGTCCGAAATTTATCCCCAACGACGAGGAGAAGTTCACGAACGTGCCTGAGAGCCGTTTGCAGTCGCCCGGACCGAAATTTACAAAAACGTTTCCGCCCGAAGTACCCGCAGGGATGACAAAACTGATTCGTTTTTAGCGTAAAACTTTAGAGAACAAATGATTGGTGAAATTTTGAGGGAAACTGATGGTGCCACAAAGTCTTTGGAAAGCATATGAGCCCAGTAATAATGCGCGTTGTTTTTTTGATTCCTTTTCCATCGAAGGATTTATTTTGCAGGTATGATGTTCACATTCAACAGTTGGGTCCTTATAAAACGGACGGAAACAATATGGAGTTGATATGTTGGTATTTATATTTATATATATATATAGGGCTGCTTTCGGGATAACGCGGACATACTCTTCACAATGCGCAGTTTCAAGTGGTGTATGTTGAAAGGGCCAAATTTCCCTGGTTTTGTGCTCGGAATGAGGACATTGGTTGCTCGTCATGTGAAAAGATCGGGGACACTGAAGAAGATCCCCAAGAGAGGTTACCAGCAGAAAATCCTATTCAGTTGCACATATAGATGCAAGAACCCAGCCTTGGATGACACAGCTGGCCCCAAAGTTGATTAATAGGAACCATACACACGAAGATTGAGTGAACCAAATGAGACCATTCCAGGTGGATCATACGTTTGCACTTGGCCGTTGCTCTCCAAGGTATGCCACGTTGCTTCACCAGATTGATGAGGAAATCAAGGACCTTGTTGGGGTTGCTGGCTTGGATGCAGAGCTATTGAACGTGTTCAATGGACAACTGGATGCCCAATGAAACCATGCCAAAAGAACCATGCAGAACTGGTGATTTTTTAGGTGAACACTGGCTGCCGGTGAGTTGGACGCCGCTAACCCCTGAAATTGGCCCCATGCCCTGCACACCGAGCAGATCAGCTCGCTGATTGCCCGTGACGGGGCAAGCGGAAGGGATGTGGATCACCGGATTGACAGGCTAGAACGAGCAAAGACTTGATTGGTATACTTGCAAGTGTGCCATGGGGCTGTGACAAGGATGATTCCCAACTAGCAGAACACATGCAGAATGGCGAAGCCATTTGATTGTTTGAGTGAATAGGGGAATTCGTTTCATAGGTACAGGGTCACTACCAATCTCAATCCATGAAGGAAATTTTGGACACCGTGAGCAAGATGGGTGCGATGAACAACACCATCATCACAGTGACTGGAGATCATGGGGAACATTTAGGCAGGTGGTGTTGCAAAACGCCGTGTCGTTGTTGATTCTGTGCAAAGATTGGTGGTTGAGGTACCCAGAAGATGCTGACAGTTCTCACATGTTCTACCGGACCACTTTTCGCTGCGCTCAGGGGATCACAACCACTATGGCAAGATCAGCCCCTTCGAATCCGCGGCCCACGTGCCGTTGATCATGGCAGGGGAACTGCTGCCGGCGAAAGATGTTTTGGAACATTATCCTGTGCCACCTGACGAGAACAGAGCTCCAAACAAATCTGTGTTCAACACAGAAATGCTTGGTGGTTTTGGACTTGTCTCCCCTTATTTGGGATATTTTGGGATGGCTGATTCGCACATATTTTTCATAATTACGGCTGAAGCCACCAACCAGAATCTTGGGACTTGTTGGGATTTTGGACGGAATTTTGCTAGGCAATCGTCAACATTTTCCGTAGTGAAGCGTATGTCTGTGTAATGCAGTCAATTTGTGCGGAAACGGATCTTTTTGATCAGCCTCCGTGATCGTTTTTTGAGCGTCGTTGGTAGTGCGGGCTGCAAAGTAGGGCCATTGATTCATAGTCATAGCTGCCAGTTGCCGTGGTTTCCACGGCAGTGGTGCTTACAGGCACCATTCCTCTTTTGTAAAGTGTGGCTGTCCATTGGCTGCTTGTATGTGGATGGTGATCTGTATATAGTTGGGAACTGCTTAAACGCTCAGGTGTGTTGCTAAGCCCATCGTTTCCCCGGGGTTGGGTCAGTCAACTCATGCCTTGCCTAGGTCCCTGATCGACATCCCCATGACGTTCTTGGAACTGGCTGGGGCACAAGCAGCCCCAGGCATGGAAGGCCGGGTTTGGCATCAGGCTTACTTTTCACAGGTAGCACACCACAGGAGATGGCTGGCCAGTGAAGTTTCGACTGCCCTATCAGTCACTTCCGTGGGACGTGTTTTTGTTGAGAGATCGCAGGGTTCCCCGCAATGCCGTGAATGGCTGATAGGGCTGATAGGGGACAACCAGAACCAACAATAAGCAGCGCGATAGAAAAGCGAAACGAAAAAGGGTTTCATTGTGGAATGGCTCCATAAATGTTAGTACCCGGCAAGTTATGAGCCAATGTTTGTTTTTGACAGAGGGACAACCGATAACGGTGGGGTACACTATGATACATATGGTGCACCATGGCTGTGAACACCACATTAAGTTGACAGAAGTGTTTGTAACAGAGGCTGATCATTCCCGGGCACCATTGATGAGTCACTTGGGGCGTCTTGGGGGGAGGAGCTTAACTGAAGGTGGCAAAAATGATCAATGGTGCAAAAGGCATTTCAACTGCAGCACATGCCCCTGCAAAAAATGATTGGTAAAGTCAATCACATTCATCCTTCCCGAAAATGCCGCTGGTCATGCTGCTTTGCATCCTGCATTCCTGGACGAAAATACATACGGCAAGTATACACCTATAGTACTGACTCATCCATGCTTTTTGGGCAGAGCAGCCTTACAACTCACCAGTGTTCTCCATAAATGTCACCAATGGTTGCAGTGAAGCACAGATAGATGCTGTTGAGGGCTTTTGTGTTGTTTCTTCTTGTCCTTATCATCTCTTGAATATGGTGTCTCTCTTTTTTCTTGCCCTTACTGAGACAAGATAAGATACTTATAAATATTTTTTTACAGGAAGATGCGAGGATGTAGTCCTCAAGAGCCTTGTTTTGTTGTGATTCTTACTATATACTGCTGCTGCTGCTGCTGCTGCTGTTCCAAAACATCCCCTGCTGAGGCTACTCCTTGCTCCCTGCCCTCACTGGAAACCCCACGACTTCACTGAAGAGACCTGCAGCCCCTGGGGCCATGTGGGCGCGGCCAGGTGCCGCTTACAGCGGATCCATGTGTGCCATCATACACACATTGGCCGATCATAGCAGGTCATAGATGTGTAGTTGTAGTTGTTTGATGTTGTTTGATTATCGAAGTGTTCTCACTTGTTCAGAGCAGTTATGGCCAACATGATCTTGGAAACCAGGGTGGCTCTAGACCGAATGGTTTCATTATTTTGGTCATGCTACTGCTAATGTGCGGTTGCCTGTTTCCAGTGAAATGCCAGGGGAGCACTCTTCGATCCCGACTGAAAACGTCCAGTGTAGACCCTCGCGCAATGGTGGCCATTGCCGGCGGTCAGCATTTGAAGCTATT
Organism: Symbiodinium kawagutii; assembly: GCA_009767595.1. NCBI lineage: Eukaryota > Dinophyceae > Suessiales > Symbiodiniaceae > Symbiodinium > Symbiodinium kawagutii. Next base: position 148,535 of record VSDK01023995.1, read on the forward strand.
TTACCAGCTGTCACCGGGCCCTCAAGGGTGTACAGTACCCGAACAAGAAGAGTTTATAAAGGATCCAAAACCACCATCAACCATCACTTGAGCGACAAAAAATCAGAGTGCAGCCTGCTGCGTCCCACCATCCGTTTGGAGGTTATGTTGAGTCAATCTGTCAGCAGTTTAGCTGGTCATGGGGCACTTCTTTGCGCGAATTCTCGCGACGTGACATGACGTCACCCCCAAAAAATTGACCTAAGGTGCCGAAACACGAGTCTGTGTCGAGATGGTTGTGCATCGATGTGTTCTCAAACTTTAAACGGTGAGATCGACACTGGTTGCTTCACTGAACTTCTGGGATGACAACTGAAAGTGGGCTGCTTTTTGATAAGCACAACTGGCGATGAGGGATGACGTCACGACAAGGTGCTTCACTGCATGCTCATCAGATACCAGATACCACACGGGTCTGGATTTTCGATCGTGCCCCGAGTTCACCCCACAAATTGGTGAGCGCTGGAAAGAGACTGCCCAAGTGGCTTCATTTGTCCTAAAGTAGTGATTCATTTGCCAAACAGCGCGTGCATATATGAATCACTACTTGCGCAGCCGACGCAAACAAAGTGTTTCAGGTGACCTAGACGATATTCTTGGCTGGAACAGAATATTCGACAAAACGACCTACGCATATGACAATTTGGCCAGACTTGTGGTTTTTGCACTTCTCAGTTGGTGGCTTAAGACGTCAATTAACATGACTCGCCTTTATTAACATGATCAAACATCATCCACTACTTCCAAAATTGTTGGTTATGATCCCGTTGTGTGTAGCAGTTTTATCACTGATCAATTTTAAAGTACCAGTCAGTATGAACCATATGATGGTGAATAGGCCAATGAATCAGCCATGATTTGTTGTGATTGCCCTCAGCAGTTCATTAGTATATCATGGAAAGAACCATCAATTGACGATTATCATATCAACAAACCAGTGACACTTGAAACATCTTGAAACCAATCTTAACCATCAAATTTACCATCAACCATGATCAACCATGATCAACCAGCTGCCTGGGCTTTGCCCTCGGCTTTCCCCTGCCCCGCCTGGCTTCTCATGGCTTTGGG
>VSDK01023995.1:149734-180444 GCA_009767595.1 Symbiodinium kawagutii
TCGCCCTCGTCTTCCCCCTCCCCCGCCTGGCTTCTCATGGCTTGGCTGCGAAGCCACGTCTCAGGTGATGTTTGGCATGGACTTCTGGAGCCTTTGGTGGCCCAGTGCCGGCTACACGCCCGGTCTGGTACGTTTCGACGCCGCAGCCGCGCTCTTCGGGAGCAGCCTCTTGGCGCTGGTTGCTGGTTGGTAGCCACGTGCTGGTGACCTATGTGGTTGGTGATATGGCCATGCATAGGTTGATAGCAGGTTGACCCGCCGTTAACCATTAATACTAGTTGATTATTAGGAGATAATCACCAACAATAGGGGATTTACCAACCATACGGATGCTTCTCAAGACAAAGAAGCCCAAAAATGGATGGTTGATTGTTCCAAATGGTTGCTTTTGGATGATTTTGGGGCCCCCTATTTTGAGCAAGCAACATGTAGTTGAGAATGGATAGTCGGTGGTTATATAATGGTGGCTAGAGGTGGCTAGGTGCTGTGATCCTGAAGTAGAGTATCCAGCCTTGGACCGATAAAATGGTTTTAATATTAAAGGTCCCGGGTATTCTTTCTACTCCACAATGATTCTATTGATTGATAGTGGACAATTGATGGTCATATCGAGTCACTACCGATCATCCCAAACATGGATGGATAGATAGCATCCCAGCAGCTTGACCGCCAGGGATGCAGGGTTTCGACATGACCCATATGATGGTTAGATGATGGTTAAGAATGATCATATGATTCATATGCCATATTTGAGCGTTAATTTGCCATTGAGAATAGCCAATGAACGGCGAAATAGCTGGTAGACTCTCCCTCCAGGGTAAAGAATGGTAAAGAAGATGGTTAAAGATGATTAAACATTGATGGTCCAAAGGTGTTGAGACTGGTTGGTCAACAGCAACAGTGACAGAGTGTAGGGGGATGAGCACCAACAACAGTAGAGCATAGAATGGTTGCCATGGACGAGCCCAAGGTTGTGACCGATATTGGGGACGAATGACACAGTAGGCACACGTAGCATACAACTGTGCCTATGAGAGGCTTGGGGTTTCCATCACCAGCCCCTAAAAGTGTAACCACCGAACAACCGATCCGGCGCCAAGGTTTCCTGAAGCTGATTTGCTGTCCTCATGGTTGCAACTTGGTCGGTATGTTTCCAACCACATTTTTGGGGCATCAAGCTGTGGAGACCTCAGTGAAGCACATGGGAATCACCTGTTGTTTCTGATCTCCCAATGAAACATGAGCAGCTTGGGTGCCAGGCTGCTCAACTTTTAGAGCGTGGAAGTAGCCGACTCTCGACATGATAAACTGACCATCCCCACTGTGCCTACATGATCACTGCCATACATTGTTGGTGTAGCAACTTGCAAGTCGCCATCGGGGCCACCGCCAAGGCCGCAAAAGTGGCACCTTGCTGCCTCTGACGACTCTTGGCGTTGCAATGGCGCTGCTGGAACCATGTTACACCGCACCCCCTATGTGACAATGGAAATAAGAAAGAACGTGAAAAGGTTTCGCAAAAACACGCGGAAAGAAGATTGTCCCTATTGCAGCTGTTGAGCTTATCGTTGCTGTGTGGTTGTGGGTGATTGTCCCTTGGCATTGAGCAGTCAAGATATGTAGACACCATCACCATCGTCAACCTAGCCCTTAACATTATCGCCTCATCATCATTGACATCATCACCAAATCCCTTGCACTAACTCAAGTGAAGCCCATGAATGATGATCTAGCTGTGGGGGATATCCGTTGACTGGCCCTTTAAAGGCCCGCTCCCACCGGGGAGCGGTGCGTGCCACCAAGGCTTGGATCTCCTCAAGTGGCCCTGATGAACGTCACAAAGGGCGAGGGAAAGCACCGATTCGAACACGACATCTTGGACTTGACGCCACCGGGCTGCAAAGCTTCATTCACTGCAACTGGATCTGCTTGGTATAAGGTGGTGACTTATGGGGGATATATAGTGGCAGTGTAAAGGTGGCTTATAGGGGATAATACAGTAGTTGTCAAGAATTAGGGATGACAACCAACTAACTGGTTGGTGGTTGCTGCGACTAGTCATGGTATGCTGCATCCTTTCGCGGGGGCCTTGCGGGATCATGCGGGCCATGCTCTTTTCATCGTTACAATTTAGTCGGATGTTTTTATAATGGCTCGGAAAGTTTGGAACCAACAATGGTAAATAGAGTAATGGCCCTCTAAAGCAGTGAAGCTGCTTCACAGTAGTGCTATTTGTTGTCCTGTGCCCAGTCCCCTAGCTTCAAGCATGCTATGTTGTGCAAATTTTCTGGGCTTGCCATATCAGTTGCCGGACCCCCAACTGTAGAATCCACACCCCAAATCATTCCCCCCACTCCTCCCAGGACAGGATCCTTGGCGGCGAGCGGCGAGCTGCGATGGCAAAGCGATCGTTTGTGAGACACCCAAGTCATCCTAAAGTGATTGTAATAGCTGGTTAGTTGACTGGCTGATGGTCTGTAAGTGGATGCTGGATGCAAACATCCGTGTGCTGCCATCCTTGGTACTGGTGGCTGAGAGTCTTCACAATGTCTGAACCCGAGTGTGATTGCTTGACATGAGTGGAAAATCATTGTGCCATTGTTTCTTGGGTTGACAATCGACAATGCGATATTGATAAGTGTAGAAGAAATAGAAGAACTATTATCATGTGCCATTATTGGCTATTTGCGGTATGAACATTGCCACCAGTGACGGTGATTGGATGTGTCAAAGACTAATTAGCTGTATATTGTAATCAATTGTTCAGTCATGACCAGCCATCATTCATCGTCAAACCATGTTGAAGCATATCGAACCATGTCCAACCATCATCGGTCATAGGATTTGAGTTCGCAAGCACCCCAGATGTTCTTACCAAAGCATTGAAGGGGTAGAGACTGTCGGAGACACGCAGGTGCATGAATTAAGGCCACTACAGTCAGGCTGGACCATAAGAATGTTGTGAACCACTCGTGTTTTGGGAAGCCGCATCGGTGGATACGAAATAGTATGGTTGACCATTGGCTGAATGGTTGCAATGATTCACCAACAAGAAGGTAAGATCAAACAACTAAAGACAGAACTGTTCATTGGCAAATCCTGATTGGATGACCTACTGGGCGATGAATCGAAATGGCAACCTGGTTCTGACATCACATCATGGACTCAAAGATGGGGACCAGCAGCATAATGACATATCATGACTACCTACTTTATTCTCATGCATTAAGCCTTGTGTTCACCCGCGCTTTTTGCATGGTGGTTTCTAGTTCCAATCCTCCAATTTTCACAGCCAGCCCATGGAAGAATCATAGAACATCCTGATATTGCCATGCTGAACAGACCATAAATCACAAGAATAGTTTGAAAACTCGGATGGTCGTAGCTACCTTAGGCCCTGCTACCTATATCCATGGTTCAACCGTTGACCCCAGGACTTGCAGGGTGCGCACCCTACCAGGTTATGGCTTGGCTGAAGCTTTGCACTTAGCCACCTTCCTGGGGAAGAGCTTTCAAGACGTTTGCTTACCCTTGCTGAAGCCTTCGCAAGCGCCTCCTCCGCAGACCGCGAAGGGAGAAGTGGGGTAAGCAGTGGTGGGCACCCTTGGGTACCCAGTAGGCAGTGGCACCACCTTACCATTGATTCTGTTTGGTCGCTTGCAGGAATATGGGCAAAACCATTGGCTTAAGCTGGCTATAGTGGTTTCGACATGTTTCAACCTCACGTCTTTTTTACAGGATGTGGGATGGCTGGATGACTTTCATATTCTTGGGGATGCGATCAAACCACTGGTTTGCAAAGTGTTCCATTGTGTGCGTACCTTGTCATGCCGGACGTGAGTGATCAGCAAAAATGCTAGGCTGATGTAGGCTGTGCAAGTGCAGAACAGAAGCCGTGTTTTGAAGGCACTGGCCTTCCCAGGTATTACCGAACGGTTCGGACACGGTGCCACACCTGAGGTATCGATTAGGTGCAAGTAGAGATTCATGTATATAAATTTTGAGCCAAGCTAAGACATAGAAATAGGGAACATGTCTTTTATAGATACTGTATGTATACATACGTATATGGATAGAGATTATATATATGCTGTTTTTAGTCAAGAAACTTGAGCACATGAAATTTACTTTTGGACTGGAGGCTGAGCTTGAACGACTTCACAGCCACGTCCTTGAAAAGCTGATTGATATACTACGAAAACCAGCAACCTTTGCAATGGTTCAGGGAACTCTGGACAAGACATGACAAGACCCGTGCGAAGTTTGAGGTTGGTGATGTGTTTTCCTATGAATCAGCCAAACCTATGTTTTCCCCAGCTTGGAACTCGACGTTGGTGCCCCATTTTGCTTGGCCACTGGGGGTGCATCGTGGCAGCCAGGCCCCTGCTGCTCCTTGAGTCTGCCAACAGCGCAGGAGCTGAGCAACAAAAAGGCCGTGTCATCAGCGGTGCCCCTGGAGATTCAACCGCCGATGGGTTGACCAGGCCGCGGTGCCCATGTCACTGAAACTATGGTGAAACGTAGCTATGGGTCAATATTGACCTGCCAATAATGGTGCTTAATAACCAACAAGCTATAGGGAAACCAATGGTTGATGATAGGGGACCAGGGGTACAGGTTTTGACCCACAGCCACATCAAGTTTCCCAACTGGACTACTGAGGGTCCTACCATTGGGGCACCCTCAGTTCATTGTGCTCAGCAATGATGAAATCCGGTTTTCATGGTAGTAGGGGTGATTGATTGGGCGAACCGGCATCGATGGGTATATATTCAATTCAAAACCATAACATAACACTAGCAGCAACGGTGTCTCAATAGGGACCTAGTGGGAGATCTTTATTGACAAACCAACACCAATTCTCAACTAAAGGTTGGCAATTTATATACCTTCAAATTGTGAGTGGTGTGTGATTGTTTCTTAGGGATGTCCTCTCTTTTTCCTGGAAGGCTTTCCACAAATTTAGGGGAAAGGGCGGCACACCAAACAGAGCCCGTTGAGGTGACCAAAGCCAGTTCGTAGCTGTAGATGGTTCGTCAGCCATGACTGATTGATGAACATGGGGCATAGTTATGAACCAACTCTACCCAGCATTCAGGGGACAAAGGCTGTTCAGCATGGCTTAAGGGTTAAGATTGGCCTGTGCAAGCGCGGCGGAACAGGATCATGTGTGGCGTGACCATGGCGTGGGGTTCCAAGTTGCACTACAGCATCTCCGAGAACGCAAGTCACTAGAACTGACCTCCAGGTCGCCATGACGAGTTGATTCCTTTGCATCAACGGCTCAAGTGCTTCAAGTAGGGTGGGAGGCGGTTCCCTTTCAACATTTTTCAACACAAGCTGTAGATGCCGTACAGATCAGATATGATTTGATATGATTGATATGATCATTTGAACAATACCGTTGGTTTCTTCCCAAATCAGGATGAGCGTCAGGTGAGGTAAACATGCACGATCATTGCTTCGCGGCAGGCCCGCTTAGTGTCATTGCGGTCAGTTCACACGGCGTGGGCTTCAGCAAGAGTCGGCATTTCATGTGTCAACTCTGATCTATGATGCCATTGATGCTTCGGGGTTAACCCCTGACCCTGGAACCTCAGCCCTAACAAAAGAGCGAGCGCCCCCCAAATAAACAAGAGACTGAAACGATTCATGGAAATAACCTGCCAATCCGCTATTTAGCTTATCATGCGAATGTTCCAACCAGACGCCTGATATCAGCCATTGATATGACCTATTGATTTGTCACACCGTAGCTGTAAGGTATTGAACACACTGCAGTTTGTGAGTTGAATCATCCTAGCAAAGCATCACGACCTGGACATCCTCGGCCCGATGTGTCCGCAGTCAAGATGAGCCGCGAGGAGTGGTTCCTGGCGGCTGTAACGGCACCTGCGCATGCGAAAAATTGATCTTTGCGGTTGATGCCCTTTGATTGTACACACACATGCGCGCCTATATGCTTTTTGTTGGTACGGGTCACGAATCCAGTCAATATATGTGTAATTACGGCCTATGTGAGCACATAAGTGTTTTGTTCTTTGTTTTTCTTGGCGGCCAGAAGTAGTAATAGATTTCATATCGGCCTAGGTGCTTTGAAGTCAGGATCTCGAGGACTATTTTTTGAAGACAGTAAATCAACAGGCAGTACAACGTAGGGCCTCCAAATGTTAGCAAAGTTGGTTTATGACTAGGGCAACTGTTGTTATGGTAGATAGGGCCATAGGGCTATTACTATAGTTAAATGGCTTATCGGAACTAGGGGGGCCCACCTTTCAGATAAAGTCGGAGGAAGTTCTGGTACCCATGTTTAAATGAATAACTGACACCCCAGCACATTGGTTGATGCGATTGTGTATTCATGTGATCCCAGAAATGCGGTGGCAGTAGAGGAGGGATCTAGAAATGAACCCTTGTTCCATGCCTATTGCCATCGAAGATGATTTACATCGCAGGGTTGTTTTTGCTGTTATTATTATTATTCGTAATGTTGCTATGGTCAGTTGAATCACTATGTCCCTGTGACATGAGCACCTGCAGCCCAGGAGTTTCGCAACCTGCTGCAGACCCGTTTGGAGGGCAAGTTGGAGGGCATCACCTTTGCCACTTGGTGATGCAGACAACCTTGGTTGCTTGGACCGGGAGACCTTGATGTTGGCACATGGCTGTTCACGGCAAGGCCCAGATCGGATTTTAAGATGATTTTAGCATTTTCTGAATGATCATGGGTATACTTGGTTATTGTATACTTACTCATATGCTTTCCATATACAGAGCTCTGCCAAGTTTGTTGGGAACAGATCCGTGCAGTATTTTTTCAATAAGGGAGCCGCCATCATCAATGACTGGCGAGTTTGGATCAAAGGTCATCAGGTGATCATTGGTCCAAGTTTCAGCCTTCCATTAGTTCTGCTGGTAACTACAATCTCTGATGAATTCCTGAAGGCTCCGCGAGGACTAAAATTTTGAAGATGAACCCATCAATGGCAATGCCGAGAGACAAGATTTTGTTTGGGGTTGGGATGGCGGATGGCTTTAAATGATTCAGCCGTTTCATACGGGCCCAAGTCGTTTCATTGGGCGGCTGAGGTCAACAAGCGGGTTGTTTTGGGGTGACCCGCCGTGCTGACATGTGCCGAAATGCCCCAAGAAAGTTATATTGTATCGACCCGGATAGCTGCCGGTCCCCCCGGATGTTCAGGGTGTTTTATTCCTCGATTACAGTGTGTTTGCGTGGCCCTCCTGATCTTGCATGGCTGCTTGTTCAATGTGTTCTTGATTTTGATGCTAAACCAGCCAGGTGGAGTTCTCTCTGAAATAGCTTGCCAAGGACCTTCCGAAAACACCTGCGGTAGCCTGCTAGAAGATTGTCGATAAGCACATGTCAATGGTCCGTTTGCAGGTGCTTAATGTCTCATGGTCAATAGGTTCCTGAGTTCATGGTGACTGATGCTTTCCAGTGCTGGTCATGATGATTGATGGCTAAGGTACTACAGTAATCCAGTGAATTTTCAGTTCACGCCATGATGCTCACCCCAGCAGATTCTTAGCTAAGCCGGGAAAGCTTGCCAAAGCCAAGCCGAGGTTCGGCCTCTTGGCTGACATTTTGTGGCCGGGTTGCCAGGTGTTGGATCAAGCGGCACATCCCTGCCAAAAGTCCCAAATGATGGACCTGCCTATCCCATACCTGCAGGAATATGTCTGTTGAAAATTGTATTTGTAAGTGGCAATCAATAATTACTTCACGTCTTCCACTTGCAGCTCTCAATTTGCACAGCTCCGTGTGTGCCATTGTGGTCCGAAAGAATCCCAAAGTGACCCCATGTTGCATTCTCAGGATCTGTGATTCAGCCACTGCTTAGGGCACATAGAGCCAACATGAGCCAACTGGCCTCCTTAGCAGGGGTTGGCATCAGCGCTGACTGACCCTTGAAATAGCTCAAAAAATGACTGACATGTAGGGAACCTGTGGGATACTACCCGACAGATTGACTTTGCAGTGCGTTTGTCCCATTTATTTCACTAGCGATTGCCCGCAACAAGAAGCCGCACCGCAGAGCAGAGAAAGTGTCAAGCCCGACCAACTTATTTCGCTTCATGCGAACATTATTGGGCACCAGAATTACGACGATGGGAACATTTACTGAGCAGATCTTAGCAGAAATGCATTTGGTTCTGTTTGCATCTTGCCGCTAGCCCCTTGGCTTGTTGGAATCACAGGACAGAATTGAGTCCAGGAGCAGTCAACAGTAAGAAGTCAATATGGCCTTTTTTCCATGACCTGCACGGACAAGGTACCATCCCAGCAGGTGCCCTTTCGAATCGTTTTAATTGATGGTGACCGCATGCAATATCAGGGGGTTGACCAAGCAGTCTCCTAAGCAGTATCTCATGGGAAAATGGTATCCAACTCTTGCTTGTAGGATCCCGAGCAGTATCCAGGGACGGGGGCCGCTGATGTTGTGGTTGACGTGCTGAGCGTTGAGGTCTGACAAGTTTGTTCTGCTGGGCGAGCTGCTGGCATGCTCAGCTGCTTGTCGTTGTCGTAGGTCCCTGGTTGGTGTGCCGTTTCAACTAGTTGTGTTGTTGCTTGTCAAATTGAGATGGATGCCAATCCCCGAGTATCAGAACAAGAAGCTATTTTGATGACTTATCGATCTTGAAACTGGGACGATGATTCTGAAGGATGGTTGGAGGTTGGTGCAAACCATTTGAAGCAGGGTGAGGTTGTTGCATTGCCCGATGGTGCTCCATGATTCTCTGACCTAGTCAGCATCTCCAGTGCTACTGTGCTACCCCCTGATAGTTACTTCATTACTCTCCCATCCTCCATGGCTATGGGTCAAAACCCTGTACCCCTGCTTCCCCATCATCAACCATTGATTTCCCTTTTATGGTTGGTTATTATCCCCAGAAAATTGGTTGATGAATACTGATCCATAGCCCCATGTACACCGGAATCCAACACCAGCAACAGCCGCAAGAAAGGTGTCCCGCAATGGAGAACATGCCACAAACTCACCAGAGAGCCCACTGGCCTATCTGGTAGTTGGTTGGGAGCGAGGCCAGGAGCTAGCGGTCTCCTACCCTAGCCCTTTACAGGTGGAGCCAGTTGGAGCTGCCAGCAGTGCCCTAACCAAATGGTAATAGAGTATGGGTGATTATGCCATCTAAAGAACAGAACCCCAATTGGAAAATCGTGCTTGATGGCTTAGTGAAGCTTAGTGACCGTTGGCATTGGGTTTGCACTGCTTTGGGGCGAACGACCCCGGGGCAACCATTATGATTCGTGGCTATCAACCACCACTAGTCGACTATCAGGTACCCCGTCCACACAAGATTTGCCAGGAACCATCATGCAACACTGAGGATTTCCGCGAACCTTTGCGCCAGCTGGGCTTTGACCAAGTGATCATGCCGCGGCCAGAGAAAGAAAAGCAACAGAAGGTACGGCGGGGTGCCGTGATGTGACATGTGACATCCGTGTAGGGCGGTGATGTGGATCATTTCAAGCATGACCATTTTCGGGAAAGCCGCCACCACCCCCAGGCTGTCAACCAGTTTTGCGGTTTGGGGATTGGAATTGCCCAGGTTTCATCAATTGTTGTGTTAACTCCTGGATGGTGGATGAATTCTTGCGCACAGCACGTTTTTGTCATCCTTTTTTGATCCAGAAAACTGAGTGGGTGTGAAACAAGCCCTGTAGCACTTCCAGTTGTGGTGAGTTGTTGGAAAGAAGGGCCAGCAAAGAAAACCCCCAAATCTTCAAGATCTCACTGCAGCAGTTAAATGATCCCCGCTGGCTTCACCATTTTTCAAGGCATAAGTGACTCTAGCCAAGGACATTCAGCCGATGTTTCAAGATTCTCTGAACGTGCATGTGTTTTCTTTTTTGGCAGGAATTTGGTGGCATCCTTTCTCGGCCCATTGCCCAACATGATTGATTTCATCGACACCGTTGCCGCTGTGCTCCTGTTATACGCTGACAACCATTGAGATCGTGAGAAAATATCGAGCGGTCACTGGAATGATTATTTAAAGTGTCATCAAGTCTTGCTCGCACCACCAGAATACTAGGTGTTAATGATCAAAACATGGGGAATGAAAATTGGCTGAGAGAGATTCCCAAGCACGATGTTGGTCCAGAGATTTTCAAGATCTTCAGAAAATTATGGCCATAAATAAATTTGCAAAAAAAAATGGCCTTCAATGGCCTTCAATGGCCAAGCCATTGCTGATCATCCATGAACAGCCGCCTTCATTATGATAGAGTCAAAAAAAACTACCTTTTATCCACCAATCATCCACCACTCATCCAGCACTCATCCAGCACTCATCCACCACTCATCCAGCAATCTCCCTTCCACTGATTGGTTGCCATGGACATTCCTCCCGCACCGCCTGGAGCTTCCAAACGCGGGGGCCTGGCCTGGGAACTGCCCACGGGAGCAAAGCCTGCGTCAGCTCGGTGCGGCGGCCCGGTCCGGGGGTCCGACACCGCCCTTGGGGAGTGCTGGGGCCCTTGCATGCCCAGCTGAACCTTCGGGATGGCGATGAAAAAAATATGCATGTATTTGCTTTACTTGGGAAGGTTAGGATAGCTCTAGGGACTAGTAGTGATCATTCGCTTATTTTTAGGCGTGTGTGGCTATCTATCTAGATGATAGCATTGATGAATATGTTTCTGTACTATGAATGTTAGGGTATCCTGGTCAATTTGGGGAATGTTTGGGATCCAGGTCATTTCAGTACGCATCCCCCTGTAATGATGAATCACCATCATCAAGCAAGATTGTTGACCATTGCATATAGTTGATATGAGCTCGTTCTCAACCATTTCCCAACCATCATTCACCAATCATCATGTGCAGAATTATCCAAGTAACACTTCTAGTCCATATACGTTGGTTATCATGGCGCATCATGAATTTTCTAGCATGAACCATCTTGAACCATCCTGAACTGTCATTACTTAAGACATGAGTTGGCTCTCCATCACCATCAACTATATAAACTAACTCAACCATCCTAACCCAGTCATCACTTAATCACAATTCTCACCCATCATCATCCACCACCAGCCATGTTGCTACCCCAGGCAGCCCTGCCTAGGCCCAAGGCTCAAGTGCGTCCGCCTCGCTGGGCTGCGCTGGGCAGTGCTGCCACCTATGGCCGCAAAGTGCGCGCACGCGTGGCCGGAGGTGGGACGTGGTTCATCGTGGTTGGTTCGGATGTGGCGGGGGGGGGGGGGGTGGGGGGGGGGAGCAGGCGGTGGCGCAGGGCTTGCTGGTGGCAACCATGTGGGTACGTGCCAAGCCATAGGGTAACCAATGACCCACCAAAAAATCATCATTTTACCAAGAAACCGTTGGTTTTTGGGGGTGCCATTGTTTTGGCACCCATCTGATTGCTGGAAGCCATAAGACCCGGCAAACATGTGGGTATGGATTGGTGATTGTTAGCCAGTTGACATTAAAGAGATGGTAACGAACATTCAACAACAGTCATGAGGATAGAGTATGACCGTACTGTTACCGAAATAGTATCCAGGTGGAAAATGTGGCAACGACAATTCTATTTAAAGTCGCTTTCCGATCGTTTAAGAGACATTCGCTGCGGGTGTAGGAATTGAACTGTAGGCATTACAAGTGAACATTTGCTTCACAGATGTTGGTCCTGGTGGTTTGTCAGTGAACTTGCGCAGAAAAAGAGGGTACAATCTCGAATGCTATTGGACGTGTTCCAACAAAGCAGTTTACACAGATGGACAATCAAACTGTCACGGTTGTTTATGTTCCAGACAAAATTATGACCCTTTGCCTGCGTTGTGTCTCGCAATACAGCCTTCCAGGTGGGGGAAGCAAAACCATGACTGAGAAGAAGTTGGACAACTTCAAGGCTAAACAAGCTGAAACCTTGAACACCTTTCGGCAGTATGCTTCAGCGAAGACTTGGGAGAAACTTCATCGCCACCATTTCGATTGGTGGATGTTTCTGGGCAGGAGTGCAATGGCATCGCTTTCCCGCCTTACAACGATTGAGGGATGTCTCCACCGGTGGTGGGGAATGTGCAATGCATGATGCTTAGATAACTTAGATATGCTTAGTATTTGGTTTATCTTAGTCAGTGGTGAGGCTTCAGGTTTATGCGTTGAAGGTGCTTGCCACAATCACCGTCATGGCCCCAGGTTTCCCATTGACGATGGGTCCAAAGCGGAGTTCAACCTCTGCAGCGAGGAGGATGTCCTGGCGCTACGCAACGACGAGGAATGGTTGGAAGGATACCATGAAGCACTGAGGCCAGGGTTGGCAGATGGATGTTGATGGATTCCAACATTATCCCAGGGTTGGTGTTGTTGAAGCTCCTGAAGACACGCAAGTACTTGAAGCTCCTGACATTCAAGACTCTTTCCAGTTTCCTGGGTTAGATGATCCTTTCATGAGTTGACTGAGATGGTTTTGCCATGCGGCTTCCCATGTTGAAGTTGTTGGAAGCAGTGCTTCAGCCAGAGGTTGGCCTCAGCCGCCTGGGGCTGGGATTTGGACCAAGCTTGCCGCATCGATCCGCCCGAGAACGGCATGGGCTGGACCAATTGGGACGTTCGCTTGGCCAAAATGTGCCGCAGCGTTTACCTGTTGGAACAAGGCGACATGCTGGCGTCACTGCAGAAGTTTGCCAGGGACCTGCAGGAGAATGAGAAGGAAGCTTGCAGAAGGATTCAGCTGATGTTCATGATCCTTTGATGATTTTTTTGTTGGGGGGCGTGGATGGATGATGCAGCGATTTTGAGATCCAAGCTACGTGCGTGCACTGCGAATGCATGCGATTGCCTCATCTTGGGACCTTTCGAAATTTGGTTTAATTACTGAAAATACATGGGGAGGTGTTTTTTCGGGCTGGCTGTGAGCCATTGGATGTTGGCTGTACTCCCAGTATCTCCCAGTCGTCAGATGGGTTTTGGACCTCATTTGTTTAGGAGAGACTTGCCCTCTCCACCAAATTGATTGGTTGAATCGTGGTGTGCCGCCAGGCAGCAGTCATCATAAAGCATTTCAATTCAGTGGCTTTAATGACTCACTGTCGGTAATTAATTGCCAAGCGCCCAAATCATATGTTGGGGCTGTTGGGCACAGACACGGTTGCATGGCTCAGTCAAACCAGTGGGTAGCTTCCCAGAAAATCAACCTCATGAGGAACCTAAACCTTTCATTCGCACCCCATCTTTGTTCATGCTGCCCTTGATCCATGGCCTCACCTCACCTTCGAGGAAGGCAAAGGCTTCTTCTATGGGACCATTTGCCTCGACGAATTGCTCTACTTCCAGCTCCCCCGAGCGAAGCCGCCAGACGCCTGAGGGGTTCCGGGCACTGTACAGCTGCTGCGTGGGATGAAAAGAAGGGGCAGTTGCAGTGACGAGACATGGCAAGATATGGCAAGTGGCAGGCAGCTGACCAGCTATGAAGCTTGGCTGGTAAATACAATGAAGAACTGGGGATATCCAGTTCATCTATGTTCATCTTCATTTGCTTTCGGAAGGAACGCTGGATGTCCAGAAGAAAACTTCCGTACCCAGATCAAGAATGATGTGAAGGTGTCCAAGTTGATGGCAGCATCAAAATCTCGAGTTCTAACGCTTCAATTAACAAAATTGCCCGCTAGACTGTAAGTGGAGATCAAATTTCAGGTCCTGGAAACTAAATCTTGCCTACTCCCCCAACTGCTGCTGCAGCCTGCTGCTCTTGCTACTGCACAAATGGCACCGGGTTCCAGGCAGCCAAAGCAGATGCAGATGACCTGCCACTGACCGTGAAGTTGACCGAACCATTGGAGAAGTTCATCCAAGAACTGGCGGGGTGTCCCGGGTGGTTGGCATGATGCGACCAGCTATTTGTGATCATTGTTATTACTCAAATATGTATATATATATATATATATGTGTGTGTGTGTGCGTGTGTGTACATATATGTGTATATATATATATTTATATACATTGATATGTTTATACATATACATTGATATGTTTAAGTAATGTTCACAATTAGTATTTGCTAATTAGTATGTACGTTGAATGGGCAGCTGATTAACCAACTATTGACTATTAGGCTGATATTGAGTTATTCTAGTTGTGCCTTGCTCAGAGAAGAATCTTCCATTGTTGGGGCTTTGCTAATTGAATATTTGGAGCTTTCTCGTCATCAATGATGAAGATGCCTCCCGGCATTAGCCAGGGAATAGTAGTGTTGTGAGGGAGATTTGACTTTGCTCAACTGAGCTCAGCTAGGCCCATGAAGCATCATGCCCTGGGGAATCTAAATCTAAACACCTGTGGTGTCCGCTAAAAATGGTAGTTCCAACCATGCCAAGGCCGGGTGGTGATGGTACCCTCCCCCGTTGCCACGCAGGCAAGCAGCTCCAAAACGGTCGAAGGCGAGTTCATCTTCGAGTTCTGGGGTGACACTGGTGCTGGGAGCTGGTTCCTCAGGAGCTGAGGCGGCAATGGCCTATCAATGGCAGGGGTTCCGAAGGAGTTCCGGAGGGGTTCCTAAGGAGTTCAAGACCCTAAGGAGTTTATAAGATCGCGAAGTGGGTTGAAATGAAGTTTGGACCTCCTTGGGCTTGGAGATAGGTTTGCCAAGGAGTTGCCCTTTGAAAGCAGAGCCTGAAATCTTGACGAAGATTGGAGGTCCTTTCAATCTCCGGATGCATTTGCTCACTGGAGACGATGCACTGTCCATGTCGGCAGCGCTCCATATCCCGACGTTTTGACATTTTATGGGCATGCTTCGTGCTAAAAACCAAGCCTGCAATGAGGGTTCTTCAAGTGCCTAAAGCAACACGCATCAACCGATCGAGTCATATCAGCTGGTCACACGCTACCATTGCGTGGCATAACAACTGCACGATGCATTGAGTCATCAATGCGCTCTTCACCGCAGCTTGACCCTACCAACCATGGCACAAAACTCCCTGCTAAATCGGGTCTACACACCACCGGGTTCATGGAGATCTTCAAGCCGCATGCGAGATTGCTGCTGCTGAGGCTGGATCCGCTTGAAGAACAAGAAGGGCAGTGCGATGCCTGGAGGGATGACTGCCTGATATTGGCAGTGCCTGGCAGGATCGTTTTTTTGAATCCCCATGGGTACCCCCAACGTATCCCTAATGTGTCCCTATAATGGATGATCCATGATGATCACAAGTGTTGAGCATGCAACTGGAGGTAATGCATTGTGATTCACCGCTGCCCCTCCACGTTCTATTGTCAATCTTGATGACTACTTGGGATGGTGTACCCAGGCCCGTACAGTGTGGCTTCCGGCTAACAAACCAGGAAGCACCGTTTCGACAACCAGAACACGATGGCCTTCTAGAGTTCTCAGATCAGTCAAGCTGCAAATTGATGAAGTCAGGAGATTCCAGCATCGCCCCCCTGCATCTCCATTAAATTCGTAGATTGGTTGGTTTTATTTGGTTTGGTGCTTGTTATTAGCTTTGGCGGGTTGGTTTTTTGGGGTTGCAATTATCGAGGCGTTCTCTGGTCTCTCTGCCGCTGAGACCCCAAGCCGCCCTCATTGAAACGGAATTGATAGAGATTTCCAGCTCATAAAAATTAATCAAAGAAGTTCATCAACATTGATCAATGTTTCAACCGTCATTGATTATGAACACGTATTTTAAAGATCAATGTTTCAACTGTTCGTTTTGAGCTTTTTTCGGGGGCAACTCTGCATGAAAACCAGCGACCCCACTGAGGTTATGGGAAGCCTGGTGGAAGCAATGGCAGCTATGGGAGCTACAACTCTAGCAATGGCAGCAGCTTTCGAAGACCCTTCACCTGCAATAGAAGCCGGTTGTTGGATGTGTTTAGCTTGTTTTTTTCATATTGTTTTATGTTGTATTTTATGAATTTTATGGTGTGTTTTTTTCTTAAGGTTGTTATTAAGTTATTTCATGTTTTTTGATGTTGCTTTAATGATGTTTCAAGTTGTTTCTGCGTTTCATGTTTTCTTTATTCGCTGAACTTGCGATTTCTTCTTTGACATGTGTGATTTCGGAGTCTGAGTGCTGTTGAATTGGTCCGCTGTGTGGGGTAACAACCTGCATTGCATTTGGCCACGTCATTTTGTTGATGTATCAAAACATGCCCCAAAGCCACCGGATTCGATGAGGCAGTCCGAATTTGCTAAGGGGCAGGATGAGGGCACAGCTTTGTCAAAGGCAATTCCTGGGTAGGCCAAAGACATCCATAGGTGGAGATCAGCTGGCGTCCCCAGTCCCTTCCCGCTTCAGGACACGCTGAGTCAGAGGAGCCTGTGCCGCCGCAAGGGGGCTCAACCAGCTGGCCATGGGAGTTACCCCCAGGCATCCCTAAGAAATATGGTGTTTGATGCGTGCTTTCTTTGGGATGCCAATGTTGTGGACCAAACGTGGACTAGCTGACTAGCTGTGATTTCGCTAAGGTCACGGGCGTAACTTTCATGTATAATGCTATAACTCAGATCTTGTGAACGTACACAGGTTGTTGATTGCGAAAAGCAGCAGCCATGGAGATTGCCAACAGGTCAGCTTTTGGGTGTTTCAACTCAGGCATGGTTGAAGTCCAATTGTTGGCCCATCAATGCTGTCACAATGTGGCTGTGTGGAAGGCCCAGAAATAGAGGTTCACCAGCTAAGACGAAGGGAAATCGCATTCAGACTAAATCTTCCAAGCATCAAAATGGAAATGAACGGAGCATTCGTACCAGTGCAACTGAAGACTCCCCAGCAACTTTCTGCAACTCTGCTAGGCCCACAGTTCAACACATCTCTCAATCCCACGGGCAACCAGCAGCTTTTCCACAGCTTTCTACAGATCACCCCCCCGCCATGGCTGGCCATGGATGGCCATTCTGAGGTCTGCAAAGTCTCCAGCATTGGCAGCAGCAGTGGACTGCTGTCAACGCCGCGGGTACTTGGGGAGCTGTGGATGTTGTGCACTTTTACCAAATACTGGCTCGAGCCAATCATCACAGAAAGAGCCAACGGTAAGTATGAGTGTGTGAGCGTTGTATGGACGTGACGTTTTTTTTTGTCTTGCAGGCTCAGGGATGAAAAGGGTTTGATCGTGACATCGCGAAGATTTTCATGTGGATTTGCATCGGGCTGATGTGCGATCACCCTTGGACTATTTGATTTTGAGTGTTCTCTGAGGGGGGTTCGAGGACTAGCGACTGGCGTGTGGATTATGTTGCCGGAATATGCCGGAATAGCATGAACGGTTGGGATGCCGCACGCGACCACCCCTTCCAGTCGTTGATTCCCAAAGAAGATATGTGGGGAACTCTGCCAGTGGAAGCAACTATGGCTACCAGGATTCGACGGCAACCTACTTGGGAGAATCATAGCAGTGGGGGAAACCTGACGTATGACGCAGAGTGACCGGGAAGCCAGGAGCAATCAGTAGCTAGCAATAACTAGCAAGCATACGATCAGCTCATGTTTTTCCACCAAATAGATCAAATAGTTTTCCAGCGCCACCACCAACCATCCATAAGTTTGATTGTCATTGCTATAGCAAAGAAGCTATTGAAAGACATCAGCCAGCAAAGTCTTTGCTAAATCAAGCACTTGAACTTACTTTTTGGACAAGAATTTTCATGAAGACAGCTTGGAGGCTCTCAATGACACTGCTGAACTCTTGGCCCGCAAATTGCCACACCACGCTGCAGTAAGGGTTCTCCTGCAGCAAGAAAATGTATGGCTGGGCCTTAAGCTATCATTTGGGATCTCCAAATTGTTTGTTTTTCTCCCATTGAGATGATGATTTTGATGGCTAAGAGTACCACGGAAAGACTTTGATTGCTAAGTGTATCACAGATTTGTTTGGGCTAAGAAAGATTTTGACCAAAAAAAATCCCCCAAGTTGCACATGGCGCTGGGCTGGAGCCACGACTTGGGAGTTTCTCAGTGACCCAGCTTCGCTTTGCAGGAGCCCGGTCGACCGGGCCGCGGAGCCTTGCCAGGCACCGCGTCCCTGGGTTGGAGGAGCTGGGCCCACAGCGATGTACCTCTTGAAATGTTCGTTTTGAGCTGTGGTCCAGCTCAATTGCATTGGTGTCCTGATATGTGAGCGCTACTATAGGCACAATTGCCGACTCATCTTTCGTCATTATTAATGTCATGCCAAGCTAAGACATATTACATGACACTTAGAGCATTCCAACATATTTCCACAGCCAGCAACAAGCACTAGAGAGCTGCCGTAGCCATCCCTCCCAGGGGATCCTCCCAACGTCCCAGGCTGGGTGACCCGCGCTGAGCCTGACATTGCTGCCGCCGGTGCCAGGCGCTGCCGTGGAGAGTCGGTTGATGTAACATCTACGAACTGCCACCTGTATAGATGTATTTACTTTTGGGTTACTTCTATATACCTGAATTACATGTTTTTGCCTACACACTTTGTATATGTGAATAAATATATATATATAAATGTGTGTGTGTGTGCGTTTTCTTTCTATTGTATAACCTGTATGTTAAGCTAATACCGGTATATAAACAACTACTTGTATATATACATACATAATTTATGCATACGCAAATTTGTTTTTTGATATGTAAATCTATTTTTTTGACCTTGCAGCATGCGGGGGCGATGTCAATATGTATATGTATATATGTATATCTGTTTGTGTGCGTGCGTGTCGGTTGGAAATGATGGAAGAGAGAGAAATGTTAACTTTGTCCACCTTTTGGTCATGTTTGGGAATTGACCCGCGCGCAGTTGATTGATTCAGCTACAAGAGATTCTCTGAAAAATCTTTCGATGCAAATGTCCAAGGTGAAGATAGGTCAGTGTTTTGCTTGTTCACCAGCACCAACGTTTATTCTTGAAACATGTTTTGGCGGTTTGTTGATCACCGTTTGTGTCAGGGAAGCCCATGCCGAAGCCCCTGCACCTTGGTGAAAACGCAGCTGTTGGTGGAGATAGTGGTGGTGGTTCTTAATTGTGGTTGATCGTGGTTAGTTGATTAATGGCTGGATAGCAATGGTTGTTTAGCCATGCTTGGTTGATCCTGGTTGGCTAATGGTGGCCACTCAATTTGGATGCTGAATCCCACAAGTTGTTTTTTGAAGCGGCCCTCCAACGGCTAATGAAGACTCCAGCTGGTCAGAGTCTATGAAACCCTGGGCAGGCACGTCAGGCACGTCACGTGATATACCAACTGGTGGGCTTTGTCCGTCAAGAGTAGTCCGTGTTCATCATATCGCATCCGCAATGGTTGGTAGTTTGATTTTTTGTGTCCATGAACTTGGCATCCAGAACAAGGGAAAAGGGGGTAATCTCGGAAATCGTGTATTCCAGTGCATTCTGTCCACAGGTTGGGGCCTGGGTTTTGCGAATAATTTGCATCATAATTTGGTTGGTTGATAGTAGATGGTTGACAGATAACGGTTCATTAACAATGATTGCTTGGTGTTGCTTGATGTTGCTTGATATGGTTCGTTATTTCGTTATTGTTTGTTACTCGTCCTACCACCCACCCGTTATTCAATATGTTTTTTTTGGAGGAGCGGAGCAATGAGCCAACCTTTAGTACATCTCACCAATCATTGGCCAAGCATTCACCATCGGTGCTTGCTGAGGCGCCCGTGGCACCCACCAGTGGGCAGGTGGCGGAGGGGCAAGTCCTGGGGTCGCAAAGAATGATGGCTGGTGATGGGTGGTGATGGTCGTTGCTGGCTACTAATAACGGCTAATACTGGATCATAATGCTTCATGATGGTTGATCATGGATGATGATGGATGATAGTGGATGATAACGGATGATGATGGTTAACAAGGTTGTTGAATCATGCTCAATCAGTCATGGCTCATGTGGTTTGATTTTGTGCTGAATGGTTGCTGGGAGGAAAAGACGTGACTTGGTAAATGAACGGATTTTATTGGTGGTCAGGTAAGCGGTCAACTAGCCAATAACAAATCAACAGTTGGTGATATTATATATTGAGGTATTCTTTCGAAGTGATTTGCTTCGGCCAGGCAAACTCCACCATTAGCTATAAGATCATTTGATACATAACTCGCGAGATCTTACGGGTTAGCGTTGCCTTATGTTTTCGGTCAACGGCATTTGGATTGGCAGAAGTCCAAGATACCATTTCTCGGAAGTCACCGGGCTCGCAGGGCTTGCAGCTTTCCGAAAGGGCACCAGGTTGCAGCCGCAGATGGTGAACCGCAGATCTTGAGAAAGGCATCTAGAAAAGGTGGTTATCCTTAAGATCATTATCAGTATTAATTAGCGACTATTATAAAACTATTTGCCACTATTAATGATCATAAAGTGGTGGTTTCCTATTACTAACGAAGATAAAAGTTGGTGGTTTTTAACCGTTAATCATTAGAAACAGTTGGCTCACGGTTGGTAATCCTGCTAGGTGTGCTAATGGCATTTGGTTGCATGATTGATGGCTATTGAATTGTTGATCACAGGGACAATAAACCAAGCAGTTGGTCAACAGTTGGTTGAGCAGAACGGCAGTGTGAGAACACTTGGTTTCTCTTGGGAAAAACGCTCGAGTTTTCAGGGGGTTCTAACGGTTTCCATGCTGAGCAGGCAATCTTGAAATTTTGCTGGGTGTGGAACCTTAGCTTTTAAGCAACACAAGGCTACTTCCTGACTGGTGCAGCTGGGCTATTAGCAGGTGAAACTGTCAAACACTCAGCTGCTCGTTCCTTGTGATAGGGTCAAATTCACACCACCGTCGTATACCATCCTCATCATCATGACCACCACAATCATCGGCACCCAGTGTAGGATTCACTAATCGAGCTATTTTTTCAACGGGGGCTGTGCCGGATGTTTCTCGATGCTCACGAGTTTGAAGGGCCAAGGCCTTCTGATCGCCTTGGACGTGCCCCGCCGTGGACGGACATGCCCAAGTATACGCGTTGTTCAGTTTTGATTGTGCATGGTTGTCATTCGCTTGAAAACTTCTTGGTAGCACAAGCATGACCCACACGCTACCCCTGATAGAAATATCAGCTGTGCAAGTTTGCGTTCAGATGTTTCGCCATCCTCTCAGATGACGTTAGACAAACAAACTAATGTCCCGAAGGGAAACCAAGGCTTTCGCACCATTTGGACGAAATATATCAGAGTATATAATGATGCGCCAAATTATTCAGCCAGCCATAGCCTGCCAAAATGGACCAGCCAAACGATCAGCCAACCGCAGCTGCCCATATCTTCCATTCGCACCAATGGCGTTGGCCATGCTTGCGAGAATGGGTGGCTGGTATTTAGTGGCGTTGCTGAGTGCCTTGCCTGAATTGGGGCCATGGTACCTGATGTGTTGTGGGATGAGCCTTGCCCTTTTTGCAGAATAGCCTTCCAGCATTTGCTTGAGTCCAATTCCTCCAAATCAGCCAGAACCAGCCCAGCCGACCAACCAACTGACCAACCAATCAACCCAGCAAACAAACCACCTCACCAGCCAACCACCTAACCAACCACCCAACCACCCCCACTTGAAACCCATCCAGGTTCACGCGCGCATGCCGCGCTGAACTTCACCGAGCTCTTGGGATGGACGCCCAATTTGGAGCTTCGAAACACCGGGTTCAGCATCGCTCAGGGGAGCGTGCAACAACTTTTTAACCTGGGAATCTCGTTGCAGCGCACCTTCGTCTCCCCAAAAGAGGATCCCAAAAAGTCATCACGCGCGAGGGGGAACGCCCATTGTTGGTCCGGCAATCATGGGATTTGGGATCAAGATGTCACCTTCAAGGGGTCTATGTTTTTTATTGTTTTTTTGCTTTGGTGGTTTTACTTGATGATGTGACTGTGGGTTTTGGAGGGTGCGAATTTTGTGGGTTTGGGTTTGAATTCAGTTGGGAGTGGTACCTGGTATACATCGCTTTTCATCATTTATTCGAGCACTCCCCTTTCATCAACACCAATCAACACTACACAGGAATTTACTCAACCACTATGACTATGAGGATTACACTGGAGTTTTCATGATCGATGGTCACCC
This sequence comes from Symbiodinium kawagutii, assembly GCA_009767595.1. Taxonomy (NCBI): domain Eukaryota; class Dinophyceae; order Suessiales; family Symbiodiniaceae; genus Symbiodinium; species Symbiodinium kawagutii. The sequence continues at coordinate 171,753 of VSDK01023995.1, forward strand.
TTTTTCTTCCAGAAAAGGGGATTATACAGGCCCCATTTTTCCACGTTTCTAGAAATGCAGTGTTTTCTGACTTGATTAGTTTTTCTTCTTGAATGACTTAATGTTCATGGGTCGTTCTTTTATTTGAAGACATGTTTGAATTTTTCTCATGTAATAGACTACCAAATCATTAGTTCGAATTCTTTTGAACTACTGATATTGAATCTAAATTTGTAATTATTCAATTAAAAATTGAATTGCCCATATCAAACTCCATTTGTAAATATATTATATCAAAGTAAAGATGGAATGGTTAATCATTGGTTTAAGTACTATTCATTACATCTAGATTGCCGATATTAAATTCTTGTATATTTGAATTACAATAGTATTTGAATAATGTAGTCTCCAGTCATCTCTCCCGGAGTCTTTGGTCATCCCTTCTAAGGGGGGTTGCCTCCCGGGGGGGGGTCCGAAAAAAAAATAAAAAGACTTAATTTTTTTTTTTTTTTTTTTCGGACCCCCCCCCTCTTGAAGGATTTCTTTATGAAGTATGTATAGGACCCTGCTGGGAGGGGGGGGTCCGGAAAAAAAAAAAAAAAAACTTTTTCAAAAAAAATTAAAGTTTTTTTTTTTTTTTTCGGACCCCCCCCGGGAGGCAACCCCCCTTAGAAGGGATGACCAAAGACTCCGGGAGAGATGACTGGAGACTACATTATTCAAATACTATTGTAATTCAAATATACAAGAATTTAATATCGGCAATCTAGATGTAAATAGTGTTCATGTCCAATTTCATTTGTGAAATACTTTTTAAGGTATGCAAATTGCCATTATCAAAATCAAATTGCCAATGCTAGATTTAAGTAGGAATAATTAAGTCAAATTTAAAATTGACTTGCTTATATTCAATGCTGAATGCAAGCTTCGAATTTAGAGTATATCTGGAATTTGAATGGTCAACTAAAATTGCAAATATTTCTAGCTGCAGCAAATCCCGCGTGTGCTTAGGCACTAGCTGACCATAAAGCACTACCAGGTAGCAATATTATGCATTTCATCATGGCACCCAAATCTTTAGGTAGGAAGACAGAAGTGAATGATAGCTTACAACCAAGGATCAGTAGAATGCAACTTAGCCCATGGGTACTTAAGCATTGGTTTTTCAATGGCGCCCGACCAAAACTACATATAATGTTACCACCACTGCCATTTGGGGATTGATTGGCAAATTTGGCATTTAAATTGCCAACGTTCAAATCAAACTGCCAGTATTAGATTTGAACTAAGAATATCCTTTTTCAAAATCATCTTTGATTGGCCAATAGCAATTTGACCAATGGATGAAAATAGTCAATAGCACTAGCAGCAGCAAATCACGTATGTAGTTGGGCACTAGTTGACCATAGAATATAACCAGGTAGCAATATAATGCATGTCATCTCATACCCATCGGTAGGACTGCAACCAATGGGTTTTTAGGCGCTATTTTTTCAATACAGAACACTTATCTAAACTAAATATATAATGTTACCAACTTTGTGACAGCCAACCCCCTAGCAAGACTTAAGTGCATGATAGATTGCAACCAAATGTTAATCTAGCATGTGGCATGAAACCACTTTAATGCATAGGTAGCAAGCCATAAGTGCATGAACATGGTAGATTGCAATCAGATCTTGACAGGCTGCAGCCTGTTCCATGGGTAGTTAGACTCTAGCTAACAATTTCGCCCAGCTAATAGCAAAATAAAACCAACTAGGCCTAGATGTAACTTGGTTATTCCAGCAGCTGCTTCCATGGGCAGGCAGCAAAGCATAAGCACATGATAGGCTGCAACCAAATACAAATATGCTGGGTGTAGCAGAACCTAGGGGCAAAGTTCAACCAAAGACAAACAGAATGCAGCTAGTTTCCCAGGTGGTGATGCATAAGTGCATGACAGGTTGCAGCCAAATATCTATAGACAGCACCTGAACATACCAAACCCATGGGTAGTAGGGCATAAGTGCATGATAGATTGCAAGCAGATCTTCACAAGTGTCTCCTTTTTTTCCCAGTGAGTAGCTAGGCACTAGCTAACCACACAATGCAGCCAAATTGCAACACAATTCATCTTATCCCAAGTCAGCCAACTATGCAAGAAGCAATGCAAAGGTGCATTGGAGATTGCAACCAGGTATGAGTAGAGCACATTTGATTCCAAAGGTAGCATTGCATCAGCACTAGGGTTTACAACCTGGTATCCATACAATGCAGCCCAGCCCATAGGTATTCTGGCATTGTGAAATTCTAACATCAATGCATTGATATAACAGCCTTTTGGTATATTTTGGTAATACATATGTATGTGTATATATATATATATATGTATGTATGTATTGATATCACAGTTTTCAGAGTTGAATAAATATGATTGAAGGGGATTAACATACTCTAATCTTATTAAACTAGTCTATGTTTTAACTATTGGGAAATCATCAAAAACCTTCAAAAACCACGAAAAAATGAGGCCTGTATTTTCCCCCGCTCTCTTTTCTTCAGGATGATCAAATTTGTTTGAGTCCCCCAGCTGAAGCATATTTCCTGTGGTGCATGCATGGTAACTGATGTAAATGTTAGTGTTCGAATGTTTTAGGCCCATGTGGCTTTGGTCTCTGGCACCAATGATGTGCCCCATCTCTATTCCTCGTCGGGTCCATTGATGGCCGTTGTGGTCATTTAGTTGTTTGTCATTTCACTTGTTTACCATTCTAGTCTCCACGTTACGTCTACCAGTGTTGATTTTGCGTGGTGCCTTAAAAATCCTAAAACCAATATATATATATATATTACATGTTTGTGTGCCGGTCACTTCCCCTCAGTTGCCGGCAACTTGGATTCATGAATCTATGTTTGTTTGTCATTTGTTTGATGTGTCTCCAGGTTGCCATCGGGTAGAGATGCAAAGTTCTCACTTTGGTGTGATATTTGATTTTATGCAGTAAGCTCCGTTGCAAGTTGAAAGCGCGTTGAATAACTGGTGGTGTTTTACTTGTTAATGTCAGGATTTGTGATGATTTGTGTTTGTATGATTGGACTGCTTTCTGTTTGTGGCGACACTGCTGAAATTGTTCCTGCGCTGTCTGTTAGCAAAGGCACCCATCTGTTTGTGAAGCCAAGCAACCCAAGGATTGCTGCTGATTTACAACTTTGATCAGCGGAACGCAAAAGTCGTTTTTCAGGCACCGGCGCTTTCCCGGCGTTGTCCCACTGGCCACCTAAACATGCACAGTCTCTATGCCGGAGCCTATGCATTGTGCAACTCTATGATGCTCTATTGAAACAAACAACAAATTGAAAAATGGTATATGGAGAAAAACCCGCTCCAAAATGACCATCAAAGAAGGGAGGAGCCAATTCTTTCACCATCACTTTGGAGTTGCCTGCAGGTGATGGGGTACTACTCGGGTGCCACATTGGGGGAGTCGCTTCCAATCGCCCTGGCAAGTGATCGCCACGCGGCGCCAGGAGGCCTCCCGTCTTTCAGCTGACTGTGCCATGTGCTACTGGGGCTTCGCGCATGCCTGCGGGCCCAATCTCAACGAGCCCCACAAGACACCTGCAGAGCTGCGGGCAGGGCAGCTGGCGGCCAGTCAAGCGGCACAGCTCTGGGAGCAGAGCCAAGAGATTTACAGCGCCAAGGAGCAGGTGAAAGGGTGGGAAGTGCGGGGGATTTGGTGTTAAGGGAGGGTCCTTTGGGAACAAAAGATCTGGAAGATGCACTTTGATGCTTTTCGTTGGTGTTTTTTTCTACCTTGTGAAATAATGACCTTTTCACAATGTTCATTTATATAATGATGTTGGATTTGGCGAACAATTGATTCGAGAGTATGTGCATATGGTCTTAACTACTACACACATGTTGTACTAATCTTTAAAAACTACTATACCAGATATTTCCCATTTCCCTTCCTCTCCTTGAGAAGGCAATGGACAAAAACCATGTCCCTTCCTGCTAGCGATTCACATCGGACCCTTCCCACTTTGCTGGGCCGGTACCAGCCCTGAGGTGTTCATCCGCTCCATGGCGGAGCGCTATCGCAACGACGACGCGGACGCGCAACGCTACACGGAGCAGCTGCGGAGTCTCAGGGAGAAGATGCTCGGCAGCAGTTGAGCGGTTTGGGATTGTGTTTTCTTCGATCTTGCTTGATTTGGTTCATGGATGTTCATGGTTCATAGTTCATTTGGTTTGTTTGATTTAGATTGATTTAGTTGGTGTTTGGCTGGTTTTGGGCTGCCTCTTAAGCTCTTAACAACTTCATTTGGGTCCATTTTCGTAGGGATGACCCATAGATCCATAGTTTGGTTCATGGTTCTTTCGATGTGATAGAGGGCAAAGCGTTGGACACGCGAAAAAAACAAATCGATGTCTTGTTGAATGATTTGACATTTTGAAGCCACAACGCAGTACCCAGCACTGCTGAGTTGATTCATCGACCAACCGTTGGTGACCACATGGCTTCACAAGGAAGGTGCCCACCCAAGAAGGGGCCAGGCAAACAGTGAATCTCAGAGCCAAAAGAGCTCAGAGAACGTCAGAATGCCAACGATGTTGGATGATGTAATGCTTGATGTTGGTGGAGTTTCGGCATTTGCTGGTTGAATGATTGCAGTCTATCACTGTAATCCCAAGTTGGCAGATGGCTATGGTAGATGATGTGAATTAGAATTCATTGCTAGCACCCAGCAGGATCAAACAAATTGAAGATAATTGAAGCGATGCTGCGGGCTTGCGAACTCAAGTCCAGCTTCGATCCGCTTATAGGTACCCATCTAAGATGAAATAGTTGTTCCCGGCAGAAGAGATTAATCCTGATACCGCTGGTTGATCATTGTGAATTGTTACGAATTGAGTACCCAACGAGTCTACAGCAACTGGGTTTGGCAGTTGGGCTATTGACACCAGCTGTTGATAGCTATTGAACTGCTAGAGCTGGAGAAATGATCAGAGAAAGAATGCTCAACCATAGGTGTGTGGCTGGCTGTTAGCCATTGAAGGGGGAGCCAAGCAGCTACCAGGAGTGGCCGAACCAAATGGTAGGTGGTGCCTGTCAATGTTCCTTTTTTGAGTCAGCTTTCGCACGTCATTGCCTTCTATCTTTGCATACTGCTCATTCCTTTTTTGCCATGCCACAAAAAATGGATGTGCATGGCTAAACCGGTGTGAGAGCGAGTCTAGCTTGTCAGACTCGATTGGATGGGTGTGCTGTGAGTCTCCTAATTTTGGTTGTTTGGACTGGTCCCACATGGCATTAATCCATCCGAACCACTTGGATTCGATCTACCAACCAGGAACCAGCTTCTGGACGACATCGATCTCAAGGCGCACGATGAAGTCTTGCCGCGCAAGCGGTCCAGCTCATGGCGAACCGGAAACACTGCATTTGGATCCATTTAGGCTGGAATAAACTGAAGCTAGATGGACCCATAAAATGGATCCAATTTAGAAGCTAAAATGTGCCAAACAAAAACCTAAATGGATCCTGATTTGAAATCATGTTTTAGGAGGTTACCGTACCAGAAGTTTCCCTGTTCAGGTTCTGGAGCCGCTGTTGATATTGTTGGGAATGCTGCCATTTTCAGTGCTGCCCAGTGGATAGTTTCTTCATGTTTCTTCTGTGCCATTCAGTGCTAGATTTTGCACTTCAACAAAGTAGTAAATCAATTGGGAGTTGCTACATCGTTTTGATCATATTGTTTCTTCTTTGCCCAGTTTTTGTTCACTTCAACAGTAGCCAACCTGCGTGTTGTTGCCGTTGGTGTTGGCGGTCTTGCTGCTGCTGTTGTTGCCGCAGTCGCTTGGTCAGCGTCGCCACGTTGTCGGTGTGTTCATGTCAGTTTGGCATCGCCAGATCAACCATGAATGGGGCTACTGCAACCCACTCTGGGCTACATCTGACTACCAACATATCCAACCCAGTCTTGGATTATCAGCAAGCTGAAACCCGATGAATTAATTCATCAGGTAGACCAACGATGCCCAACGATATGTTTGGTGATATCCAAGCCCGTAGCACAAGGAAGCGGGGTTGGTATGAGTTGGACACTGGACCGTTTCAACAACCGATTCAATAATTGATAAATTATGAACCAACTATCAACTGATATAGTCTTTTGACTTGAAATAGTCATTGTAAATGAATATGGATTAATGCTCTGTATGTTTGCCAGGGTTCCTTGGTGGCTTTGAACCAGCTCCGTTTCACCAGCCACCACCGCAGGTCTTCTTGGCAGAGGCCCTGCTGCAAGAGCTCTGCAGTCCCAACGAGTGGCACTTCTACCGCGGGTCTGACGTGCCAGAGCCCATGCCGCAGACGCACCTTGGAAGCAGGGGCGGTGATGACCGGGTGGTTCTCCCTCATGGTGATGATGATGATGATGATGATGGTGGTGATGATGATGATGATGAGGATGCTGTTTAATGACGTTCTAATAGATTCTTTCCACAAAATGATCGTTTTTGATTACCCACCTCTCGTTGGATACAATTGATATGTTTTAATCAAAGGAAGTTTCAAAGAAAATTCCGTGTTACAAACATTTACAACCACTCAAAAACGGTAATAAAAGCATTGAGAGTTAAAGCAATGGAAGTTAAAGCATTGAGAGTTAAAGCATTGAGAGTTAAAGCAATGGAAGTTAAAGCAATGGAAGTTAAAGCAATGGAAGTTAAAGCATTGGAAGTTCAAGCAATGGAAGTTAAAGCAATGGAATTTAAAGCAATGGAAGTTAAAGCATTGGAAGTTAAAGCAATGGAAGTTAAAGCAATGGAAGTTCAAGCAATGGAAGTTAAAGCTATGAGAGTTAAAGCATTGAGAGTTAAAGCTATGGAAGTTAAAGCACTGAGAGTTAAAGCACTGAGAGTTAAAGCATTGAGAGTTAAAGCATTGAGAGTTAAAGCATTGAGAGTTAAAGCAATGGAAGTTAAAGCAATGGAAGTTAAAGCAATGGAAGTTAAAGCAATGGAAGTTAAAGCAATGGAAGTTCAAGCAATGGAAGTTAAAGCTATGAGAGTTAAAGCATTGAGAGTTAAAGCAATGGAAGTTAAAGCAATGGAAGTTAAAGCACTGAGAGTTAAAGCATTGAGAGTTAAAGCAAAGGAAGTTAAAGCACTGGAAGTTAAAGCAATGGAAGTTAAAGCAATGAGAGTTAAAGCTATAAAAGTTAAAGCACTGAGAGTTAAAGCATTGAGAGTTAAAGCAATGGAAGTTAAAGCATTGAGAGTTAAAGCATTGAGAGTTAAAGCAATGGAAGTTCAAGCAATGGAAGTTAAAGCAATGGAAGTTAAAGCAATGGAAGTTAAAGCAATGGAAGTTGACAAGGTGAAAAGCGAAGAAGGAAGTCTCGCACAACAGCTTCGTGCAGGCGACGATCTCTGTGACGGCTGTCACTTTTTGAAGTTGACAAGTTGAAAAATGAAGGATCTGTGTGGCTGTTGTCACTTCTGGGCTGCTTCTGGGCTGCTTCTGGCTATTCTTGGCTGCTTTTCTGGCTGCTTCTGGGCTGCTTCTGGAAGCTTCTGGCTGCTTCTGGGCTGCTCCGGTGCTGATTTTGGCTGCTCCTGGCTGCTTCTGGGCTGCTTCTGGCTACTCTGGGCTACTGCTTTTGGCTTCTGGCTGCTTCTGGCTGCTTCTGGGCTGCTTCTGGCTACTCTTGGCTGCTTTTGGGCTGCTTCGGGCTGCTTCTGGGCTGCTTCTGGCTGCTTCTGGGCTGCTTCTGGCTACTCTTGGCTGCTTTTGGCTGCTTTTGGCTGCTTCTGGCTGCTTCTGGGCGGCTTTTGGCTGCTTTTGGCTGCTTTGGTTTTCTTGTTCTTGTTCTTGTTCTTGTTGTTGTTGTTGTTGTTGTTGTTGTTGTTGTTGTTGTTGTTGTTGTTGTTGTTGTTGTTGTTGCTGGTGTTGCTGTTGTTGTTGTTTGCGCTGCGACATTATAGGCAGTTGATGGCTCCGAAAATTATAGGCACGATTGTTTTCAGTTTATAGTAAAATCACCTTGGAAACTTCCGCCCCCGGCTTGCCCGGGTACTACTGGTATATTGCTTGATGTGCTGCCGATGTTAAATGATAGGTCAATTGGTCGTTGCGGATGATGAGTCTAGTAGGGTAGGGCTGTCATGGGCTGATGGAATTTGCTCCAGGTGCGGTGGGATGAGATACCTGGATTGAGGGTCACCAACCCATTGGGTGGTGTCAAAAGCCTGGTATTCGTGGCAAACGATCCATCACATGAGCAGAAATGAATGACCAATTCCAAGATTGCAGGCATAGTTGATGACATATTATGTAAAACATTGTAAAACTGTTCACCCAGCCAATTCCGAGCTACCTTCATGACGTTCTTGCAGCGGCGATGGTCGCATTCGTTCCGCCCAACTTTTCTGGGCAGCAGGGAAAACTGCAGGTTGGATGTGCAACATCTACTGTAATATACTGTAGTATACCGCAATATACTGTAATATACTATATATAATTAATCAGTGTACTTTGCGAACTTGTGTTCTTTGGTGCATGCATGTGCCTGTTTGCTCCTAGGCACACGGATAGCACATGCTTGTGTGTGTGTGCGCGCTTTTATGCCCACCTAGGCTTCAATGATTGAACCACCTCATTGACCGCGGCAGGTTGGAAAGCACCAAACTGCTTCAAGAGGTGTTGGAGGTCACCAATCAGAC
>VSDK01023995.1:191329-234301 GCA_009767595.1 Symbiodinium kawagutii
TGAAGGCGCGATCCTGTGGGGGAAGCATCATGGCGCCATGGGGGAAGCAACTTCGATGGTCCACGCATGTTTGCGTGTGATGTAGTGAAGAAGTATATCATTTGCACGCATGCATGTGCAAAAACAATTGTATGAAGACATAAGCCAGTGAGTATTTTTTGCTCATTTGCACATATACGTATACATGCCTATATGAAAATTTTTTTACATACGTATATCTACAGATACGCCACTTACATACATTCATACTCACATTCATATACTTTGTATGTATCTTATGTTTACTTGTCTACAGCGATCCCTTGAGACAACATGTTGGTCACTCTGCCAGGCCAAGTTCGGAGGCCAGCCTCTAAGGTGAGCCTGCGTGATTTGGGGCTGCCTTTGTGGGTAGCAAGTTGGGCATCTGCTAGGGTTGCACCGCGGGGGGGAGGGAGTGATCATGAAAGCTACATCATTTTTTTAGATTTGTTTAGTGATGTTTGGTGGCAAAAACTGACAATTCATTCCAGGTTGAGACGCAAGCATTCGGTGGCAGCTTGTAAAGGGAGATCATGGGCCTGCAAGATTTTGGTGATTGATTCAGCAGAAGGAGCCACTGACACACAGCTACATGCAGAGGTGATGTGTGAAAATCAATGTCAAGCAACTATTGATTGTCAGGCCATGCATAATGTATGATGGGGCATTGCTGCTGCGCATCATTTGCCAGATGAGGTATCTAAGAAGCACAAGGGCATATACAGCTAGATAACGTTTTTTTTGAGGGCAGCCGCTTGAATGATGGGGTACAATGATATAAGGATGGTTTGCTCCATTGATCCATCTATTTGGTATTGAAGATTGAAGCAAGCCGACAAACAACGACATTTATTTTACAGTATGTTCTGTGTCCCTGGTGGTAGGTAGACATTTCAGATAGTTGACCATCAACAATCAATGGAGTATGATTCGAGTAACAATGGTTCTCATGTTTGCATTGGTCGTCGTTCACACTGCTGATGCTCATTGGGCGCCCAACCCACTTTGTTGATTGCTTAACGTATTCATAGGGTTGACCATACATTGTTGCAACCCCCCACCATCTCCATCCCCACGAAAAAAAAATCCAATGGGAAGACGTGCCAACTATGGAGGGGTACGACGGGGTACGCTTTCATAGTCGGCTTTCTTAATGAGTGACGTGGGTGAGTTCTGACCCTTTGATTTGGATGGCGAAATGAAAGAAGCTTTGGAGCGTGGCTTTCTGAAGTTTTCATCCATTCAAACCACGGGTCATGTACTTGTTGTATAGCTAAAACCCGTCGTTTGCTGTCCTATATCATGTTATCTATGGCATCTACCATCAATATCCTACGTCAATCAACTTTATCATCCCCAAGGTGTCTCGGACGCACATCTCATGTCACCTCCCCTGAGCAATGTTCTGCCTGGTTTGGGTTTGGCATTGCCATAGCCCATGACGCGAGAATCCCCGCCATTTCATGATAGTTGTAGTCATAGTCGTATCGAAGCCAATGCCAATGATGCATCGTTGCTTATGCTCATGTCGTGTCGTTTTGGCGATCTAATTCCCCATCACATTGGTTGGTGTTATCCTTGAATGGGTTTGAAAACATCCTTGCTTATACGCGAAAATGATCGAAGATGGAATTCTAGCATCAAGTTGATCAATTTGTGTGGCTGATGCATCAGATTGATTTAGATTCATAGTCAACTGATGGTCAGATCGTGTTGATTGGAGTCAGTGATCCAGCACTGCACCTAGGCAGCCTTTGTGGGCCATGCTGGCGAGGTGTGACTGCTGCGGGATGGTGGGAAGCAAGTGATGGATAGATCATGGTGATGATGATGATGATGATGATGATGATGATGATGATGATGATGATGATGATGATGATGATGATGATGATGCTGGTTATGATGCTGGGTAATAGATGGGTAATGCTGGCAATAGCAGGTAGTTGTAACATGTTGAAACTAATCATGGCAAGAATGATGGTTTGTGGGTTAGTGGCAGGCAATAAAGTCATTTGTGGTAGTTCACGACTATAATCATCCCACCATTGGTATTGGGGAACTAGTCGGAGCCATGGATGATAATGGAAGGACAGGCCAGCCCAGGTCCGCTTTGCGCTACAAGTATTTGAATATGTTTCTTCATCTCCCTGAGGGTCATGATGGATCAGCATTGTGATACATCCATGTTGCTTGATATTCTTGCTCCCGAGGCAAAAACTCCTTTTGCACCGCTTGAAATGACTGAACAGGCAGACTAAAACCACCGATCAGAGCACAATTCTTGAAAACAGCCGTCCCTATGGCCATTTAACGGGACGCGAAGCCAGGAGCTACCAGGAGGGTTCTACCAAATTAGCCAGTCCCTGAACTTCTGGCTCTAATTGCTGCTTTTCAAATATATACAGTAATTTGGCTGGCAAATATTGGGACAAATCGATTGGCTACTGGCTGGCTTGGTGCGACAGTCACCAATCAATGTGTTCGAAATATCTATTTCATGATTGGTTGCTTGGTAATAATCAATGTAGGCCAGTATTTAATTGGATAGCTGGTAGGTTGTTGCTGAATTTGGATGGCTAGTCGGATTTGTCAGATACATACATTTTTCCTAAAAATAATCAGTCACAATCTAGGTTTGTCGAAGTCGCCATGGTGTACCCTCAGGTTACTGTTGTGGTTGCACATAGCTATACGGATTAACCCTCTATTTTTCAAGACTATTAACCACTACATTAAAACCATTATAAACCCGGTGATTTCCCTGTAATTAACCATGATTAAGCACAGTTAAGCCTAGCAAATCATGGTTTCCAACCATACAACCATAGAAAATCATGGTTTTCGTATAGCTTTGATGGTTTTGAAGAACTGGATGCTTCATAGGTACCACCCATGGCTCCACAGCTGAGGCTCATTCGCCGCCCGCGCCCAAGCCTTTGGCGCGTGTGGTGCCTGTGGCACCCACGGTGTCAGAGGCGCTGGATCAGCCGCATCCAGGGGCCATAAAAGAGATATAGAGAGAGATTATACCTGGATCATATTAATACTGAATCCAGGTCAGGTATAATCCAATATCAGATGCAGATATACAATAGATTTAGTATTCAGATATAGATATGGTAGAATATATGATAGAGATGGCGATGGAGAGAGAGATATGATATAGAGATATGGTACCAAGAGGTGCGTATGATGATGATATGTATTTTAGATATATATAGTGTATTTAGAGATCGTATATGATGACTATAGATCTACAGGTGCAGAAAAACGATATGGGATGTGATGATCATACGGGATTATATACAGAAAAAAGATAGTATTTGGGATATGATACTAGGACATGATAGTCTATCATGGCAAGATGTGATTGTTGATGATGGTAGTGTATGATAGTTTATGATGGTAGAATCGACTGCCAGAACAAATCTTCATCAAGAAGAATACTTGCTGGTTGGTCGTTTCAAACACTTTCTATTTCCCCCGATTGTTGAAACGGGTGGTTGGTTGACCAATCGTCTTCAGAGGGATTGAAACCACCAACGAGTGTAGCTTATGATGGTAGGATATCGTAGTGTGGTGATTTTTTTTGGTGCTAGAAGATGAGTCAGGTTGTGTGATGATATTTTGCACAAAAAGTCAATAGTATATCAATTCTAAGGTTCCAAAATTGATAGCAACCATGATTGATTACAAATTTCATAATGATGCATGATATTGCATGATAGTTAACAAATATGGCAGTGGGTCAAAACCCTTAGTCCCCCTGGTTCCCCTATCATTGACCATTGTTTTCCCTATGAGTTTGTTGGTTCTTATCCCCCAATATTGGTTGGTTCAGTGCTTGACCCATGGCCATGTATGCATGACAATTTCGATGTCCAAAACGTTGCTGGCTGCGTGCGCACGAGCTGCTGGCTTCACTGCTGGTTCATTCCCTGATCACTTATAAATCATGGGAATGGTAGGTGACCCTCCAAAAGGTGATCCCCCCAAAAAATGGGGCGGATGATGGCCATAAACCCCTGAATAAATACTGGTTGTTGGGGGGTACACCTTTGGGGGGGTCACCTAAACCCATATGGATGCGAGAGTCCAACCCTCCAACCATCCAACCAGCAGCCAGCAACTCACACGTGGCGAGGCGCCAGGAGACGGCTTGGCTCCCGCGAAGAAGGCCAGAGGGTGAAAGGCGATGGCAAGTGGTTCTGGTGGTGCTTGCAGATGGTTGCATTATGTTGCATCCTTCCTGTTTATGCCAGTTGATGCTGCTTGATGCTGCTTTTTTTGTCTCATTCTTGTTGCTGGTGGTGATTCATGGCTCTTTTTTCTGGCGTTGACTCTTATGGGGAATCTCATCAAGCATAATCACATTCAAAGAGTCAATACCAAGTCATTACCTACATGTTAACCTGCTCGCACTCGCCACGAGGGGCTGCATCCAGCTGCATTGGGCCAGGCTTCCAACAAGATGAAGCCTTCTGAGGAGGCAGCATTTGAGACCCAGCATGGTGAGGGTGGCTTACAAGCGTCCCAAGTTGGACAGGTCCCATGTAAATTGATTGGATAGGCCCTTGGGTTCAGAGGAGTCGCCGCAATGATCGGATTGTTGTTTCTGGTCAGCTTCTTGCAGAAAAGTTAAAAGATGTTCAGTTCTTTGACTCAGGTCATTTTTGGCATGAACATTTTCATTTGAAAATATGCTTGAAAATATGAGCATTTACTTATATTCTGGAGTGCCTTTTAGACCGTTCAAGTTAAAGCCATCCTGATGGACGTTCTTGCTGCGCAAAAACTTACAGTAGGCCTACCTGGGCAATCCTTTGCTTTTAAGTCTCCGGAAAAGCACTGGAACCAGCACAAAACATGACAGGTGAATGCCGTATTTCATCTCTGAATGTTGGAAATACAATCCGCGAATGTCGACAGAGGCGGTGGTTGGCGATCGTTTATTGTCATGTTTGACGATTGAAATTATAAGCTCAATACTATAGCCATTGAAAGACTGGTAGGCATCATTCTCATGCCTTTGTAGTAATCTTTGAAATGACTATAGTTACACATTCTCAACTAAAGCAGACTGACTAGCAGCTAGCATACATACAATTGCTTCTTAACGTGGTTTTCCGACCATTCTGAACCGATTTTAGCCACATTGGTCACTAGTTGATCATTGACCTATAGCAACCAGCCAACAATCAATTGCTCACAAAAAATGGAGTTCATCATATGGGCATTTCTCAAAAAAATGGTACCCGCCAAGACTGCTTTGGGTTTGGATCAGGATCTGGTAATGAATCAGCACCCGACTTCTTCAAGTTGTGCTCAGTCAGCGACATTGACATTGGGAGGTGCCCTGATTCCACTGCAGCATTGTCCTCACATCCATCTTTCGGCTGCTCCGGCTAGACCGACAACGCAAGGATGCTGCAATGTGGCCACGCAGACAGAGGTGGGCATGATTTCGATGCCCGACTTTGAGGCTTTTCTGGCACGGTTCACAAAGGACGTGGAGAAACGTTTGTTTGACAACCTCAACATCTTTGCGCCCCTTGCCCAGCTGAACCCACTTTACCGACATCATCGACAAGTGTGTCTCAAGCCCCCTTGGTAGACGCAGGCCCTATGGTGGATCAGCAATCAGAGTGTTCATCTTCTTTCGCTCGCCCTGTGGCCGTTCGTGGATCGGATGAGAAGCGCCAGCACCCCGAGCCTCACCAACAGAAGGCCGACAAATTGGCAGGAGTTGGATGAAACCTACAAAACCCAGATGCTTCGCGTACCTCTGTGCTTTGACCTTGCTGTTTTGCCATGGCTTGGCTCCTGCACTGCGCATTCAAAGTTTCCTGTGGGTGCGTGATAGTGCCCTCTTCCAAGAAATTCACGTTCTTGTTAAGTTTAGCTCGATGTCTTGCAACCTTTGATGCCTTGTGTATTCCATTTGCACAGATCTACTGCATTTGTCGAAGCAGCGCCATATGTGCATGCTTCTATCTCGCCCCCGGCACAGCTCGGGCAGGGAGACCTGACGGCGATGGAGAGAGAATCATCTGGTGTTAGTCATTTAAACCAACCATGGCTTCGGGGTTTCCTTTTGAGAAGCCCCCAAATGGTTGGTAGATCCCCTATCATTGTTGCTTTTTATTTCCTATGACATCAACATTCAACCCTTATAGTCAGCCATTTTTACCATCATATAGCAGTTGTTTAACCATGATTGTTGGTGATTGCCTCCTAAGATAAACCACAAGTTAATCCCCAATGAATCCAGCCATTCGAGGATTTAAGCACCAATTTAACCCATAGATAGAATCAGCTATTCATTCCCTCCAATCAGCCATTTATTCCCCTACACGGTTCCCTTTGGCTTCAGAAACCACCAAATCGCCAGCCCATGTGCAACCCTTCAGCCACTCCGCTGCCAGGTGCCACCACCGCCGCCACAGGTGGGGGCTGAAGCTGGCTGGTGGTTGCTTGTAGGAGTTATAACTACCATGACTGATGGTTGAGAATAAGAGATCATGCTGCCAACAAGACTGGTTCAACAACTACTGGCTGGTGGTTGAATAGATCTATTTTGCCTTAGTGTTTTGAGATTGATTCATATTTTTTGTAGGGGTTGAAACCACCAATGAGACAAAACCCACCGGGAGATCCGCTGTTACAGGAGGTCCAGGCGCCCCCTGCTCGCCCTCCCAGCCGAACCGTCGGGGCATTCGAAGAAATAAATTGACCCTGACAATGGGAAATCTACGATTTGAGGTCCTAGGGGTTCTTTGTGATTGATCATGTCCATGTTAGTTTTTCAGAGGGCACTTCGATCCACCAACCAGAAAAGAGTCAGCATAGCTCTGGATTAAGTTGATGCGTTCGTGCAATTCTTTGCTCCTGAGCCTGGGTCCTTGGCAACAAAACAACAGACTTTGGGTTTGGACGATGGGTTCCAAACCTGCTGATTTAGTCAGCCAATGCAAGTTTAAGCCCTCGACGCAAGTTTCAGCATCGGCTGCTCGAATTATTTATCATTGGTTACATGGCTGAACTTCTTGAGAATGCGATGTAGAGAGAGAGAGAGGGAGACTGAGATCAATGGTTGAATGTCGGTTAAATTGGTAAGTGTGCAGAATTGCCCAGAAGCCGTGATGCAACCCCTTTTTCAACCACAATCCCTGCGTGACATGGTTGACGGCACCCCTTGAGCCATTGAGTCATAGTTCATAGTTGGTCATTGGTGGTATCCCATATGAATGCTGCCCTTGATTTGTTGTCGTTTTCAGTGCGTTCTATGCAGCAGTTTGGCTTTGTCACCCTTGTTTGCTTGTGGGTGGTTGGTGATCGTCGTGTGTGGTGTTTGCCCCCATTTCGAAAACCCATTGAAAAGCCCATCGCTGCTGGTTGGGATCACTCCTCAATGGCAACGGGTTGTCATCTACCCTTCAAGCATCACCATTGTTGCATGACCGATGGGCAGTAGTTTCTGCTCCCACTACAGGGTGGTGCGATGGCTCGAGTCATTAATTGGGTTCACACCATGGGTTCATAGGCTCGCGCACCACCAACCAGCATCATAGTTGAGGTCAACAAGCACCAGGAACAAGATCAGCACATAGTTTTGTTCACCTGAAATCCATTGAAATCCCAACCATTTTGCTTCACCAAGCTGGACATGATAGGGATTTCCTCCGCTTAGCACCCTGATTTTCCACCCCTCAGATGCCCCCAAGCAGCAACGGGTTCCTGCCAGGCGAAGGACCCCAGCTCTCCCATCTCATCAGCTTCGCCGCGGCCGCCGGAGGTGGAGTGCAAGGATGGGGAGAGTGGTGCCCCAGACAATCGCATCAAGGGCATTGCTGGGCATTGCTGGGCATTGCTTCTGCTAGTGACAAGGTTCTTGCAGCCCTCAGTCACGCCTGCTTCTGGAGGTTTCCAAGCTGGAAAGGCCATCCAAAAACTGCTGCACCACCGTGCTTTCAATCGGGAACCGTCACGCTTGCGGTGCACGAAATATACGCCAAGCGAAGGAGGTGTATCCAGCAAGGTAGCTGAAGGATCCATTTTGTAGCGTCCTTTGCCCCTGAATAATTCACACATACATCTCCGCTTGGGTTTTTCCTCAGGCGCTTGCACATTTCTTCATAAATCTACATGTTACATGCAGTACATGGTGCATCAAATCGGCGCCTTGCCAATTTGTGTATATCCTGTACCGGAACGGAGTAATATGGTTATTTGCCTATGAATGACATGTATATTTAACTATTTGTTGCTGCTGATCTATTGATCCACGGTACGAGTGTTCCTGTGCCGGAACGGAGTATATGGTTATTGGCGTATGTATGATATGTATGCTTGTTGCTGTTGATCTGTTTATCCACAGCAAGGGTGTTCAAGCATTGGTATTGCATCCAACTTCATCATCAAACATTGATGGGTCAAAACCAACCATGCCAGACATGGGCATCCCAACAGGGGCGCACATGGATGGCACAGGCGCCTGCGCCCAGCTCTCCCACCGCGACCTCCGACATTGAGGCGAATGAAAAGTCTTAGGTCATTGGGGACTGATGTTATTGATGAGGATTATGATTCAATGCTTGATGTTAAATGATAAACCATGATAGGGGATACACATATATATATATATATTACACACATGTTATTGGCGATAGGGAAACAGATGCTATTGACCGTGTTTATTGATCATGATGTTATTGATGTTAATGATAGGGGTACACACACATATATATATATATATATACAATCATGATTTATCATTGATGTATGTTTGTGGATTGATTTGCACATATTTCAAACACACATATTAAGTATTCTCATACATGTTGATGACAGTTGGTAGTGATTTACATTTATATGTAAATACATATGTATATAGTATGCTCCGGGATGGCGATGGAAAAGAAATAGTCTGTATGTGTGCGTAGGTATTTACTTGCTGATTTTTTGGGATGCGTTACAGATATGTGTACATCAGTTTGCATTCCATAATACTGCCTATTATGTTGTATGTTTATATCTCCATTTGATTGGGAGAATGCTGTTGGTTCGTGACATGTACATCACAAATATCAGCGTTTGGTAGCGCTTGATCCATGGGATCACTTGTTGTTATGCCCTAGATGGCGCACTTAGTGGGATTAAATCAGCCAAGCAAGTATGGCTTCAAGGAGCAGAAGCACCCCATAAATGCAAGGGGCGATTGCCAAACGCAAATACTTTGTTTATTGTAGCAGGGATCAATCTCCCACTAAGCATAACAAACCAACATTGCACGCCATCATCACCACCACCACCACCACCATCATCATCATCATCATCACCATGATGATCATCATCATCATCATCATCATCATCATCATCATCATCATCATCATCATCATCATCTTCACCCCTACTGTTGTTTTCTCCCGTATTATTGTTGCCCCCTCGGTGTCAGAGTTGCAAAAGCCCGGGAGGTTGTGATCCCCCCACCTCCACCACCTCCAATAGAAGAGGCACTGGGGCGGGGCCGGAGCCGGATGCTACGCAGCTATCATTGTACCACTGGTTGATTTACAAATACCTCCAGGGATACAAATCACCGTAGCCACTGTCTTGGGTTTACGATCTTAATCCACGTTTGAGGTGCCGAAGAAATCTTCAGGCCTCAAAACGAAACCCAGAGACTGAGAGGTGACCAAGATATAAATAGACAGGTGACGAAGGCGTTGTTTCTTGCTTGCTTGCTTGCTTGCTTGCTTTTTGTTTGTTTGTCTTTCTGTCTTTCTTTCTTTCTTTCGTTCTTTCTTTCTTTCTTTCTTTCTTTCCTTCTTTCTTTCTTTCTTTCTTTCTTTCTTTCCTTTGTTCTTTCTTTCTTTTTTTCCTTCCTTCTTTCTTTCTTTCTTTCTTTCTTTCTTTCTTTCTTTCCTTGCTTCTTTCTTTCCTTCCTTCCTTCTTTCTTTCTTTCTTTCTTTCTTTCTTTCTTTCTTTCTTTCTTTCTTTCTTTCTTTCTTTCTTTCTTTCTTTCTTCCTTCCTTTCTTTCTTTCTTTCTTTCTTTCTTTCTTTCTTTCTTTCCTTCTTTCCTTCTTTGTTTCTGTGCTTTGTGTCTTTGTTCCTTTGTTTCTGTGTTTCTTTGTTGCTTTGTTTGTTTGTTTCTTTCTTAGTTTGTTGCTGGATTGGTGGGTTGGTTTGTTGTTGCTGTTGTTGTGGTGGTGGTTGTTTTTGTTAAGGGAGAGGGGGTGGGATCCCCCCCCCTCCTCTCATTTAGTATGTTTTGGAGCCGGACGATAAAAAGAAAAGCCCTTGATGACAGCCGAATGTCTCCTTTCAGTTAAGCCAGCTACGTTGCACACAAGCCACAACAACCACACTGCCACCAACAAGAACACCAGCACCAACAGCATCGGAAGTTTGTCGTTTGGATGGCTTGATTGAGGCGACACAGCAACAGGAGCAGTTGAAGAAAGGACGTTTGAAGTGCTTCCTGATGGCCACTCAGCTGCAGCTTGGTGTCGAGCCGAAGCTAGCCCTGTTTAGCGCTATCAACACGCGAGGTTTTGATTCGGTCACTTCATGGTGGGTTGACAGGTACCAAATAATGGTTGGCGTTTGTGCAACAAGATAAGATCATGGGCACCAAATGTTTTTCCCTCCCATGGATATGTTCCAGGGATTCTTGACCCAACTTGAAGCCGACAGTTGCCATTTGGCAAGGGGACGGTTCTCGCAAACTGGAAGCCCCGAAGCTTTGGTTCCATGCTGCGACCTGTTTCTAGCTCGGAACTCCCAGCCTTTGACAAGATCGATGCGTAATAGGCCATATTGGGGCACTGACCCAACCGAGTGCGCGTCAGAATAACGTATGTTCGCATGCTTGTCCACGTTTAATATTTGTATATATATATATTATATTATTATATATATATATATATCATATCCAGTGTTTGTATGAACTACTAAAGACACCTTATGGGTTGAGTCTTGATGGGAGTGTACCAACATAATCAGTTTGAGTGGCATATTTCTGTAGCCAACATGGACATCGTAGGAGGACATGTTTGGGTCGGTCTCATCCAGGAGAAGGGATTTGGCTTCATTTCCGTGGAGGCTGTGGGACCGGGTGGGGGCAAGGTAGCGCCACAACAAGGCACAGGGCGCATTGACAAGGGACGGATCCAGGGCGATTCTTGCTGGGGTTTTTCCTATATTATTAGCAAGTACTTTCCACTATCATTAAATAAAATTAACATTAGACAGCTGGATCTTCCAACCTACCAACATATTTCTAATAGTCAGGTAGTCGTGATGAACTACAATTGGAAAGAAGTTTGGAGGCTAACTTATGGAAAGTTGCAGCAGGTGCTCGTGCATAACAGATCGGAATCACCCGAAATACTCAGCATTTTGTGCTCTGGGATGTGGGATGGTCGCAAGTTAGGCTCGGCAAAGTGGCGGGTGTGGAAGTTTGTGATGTTTGTGGCCGGAGGGGGCGCAACAAATTGCGTGCCTCTGCGACGCGAAGCATATTTGCAAGTCTAAATCATAAATTGTGTAAACCATCATGGTTGGTCACTATCCCCTATCAATTCGCTCTATCAATTCACTACTCTTCAGCTAGTTATGGGTTGATTCGATGTAATTGGATCAACAATGGGCTTGAGGGCTGATTATGGTTCATGGTGCATGTTTGGTTGTGATCCCTATTAATTCACCATGATCCCCAGTCAATTCACGTATCAATTGCTTTTACGATTCTTATGAACATGTACTTTATCTCTATTGCAAAAAAATTGCCTATTAGCCTTTGGCAGTCCTTAACCTGGAAGCTGAAAATCACCATTTTAGAGGTAAAGCCGTTGGAAATGACGGATTTTTTGCGCAACCAGGTTAGTTTGTCGGAGTGACATGATAGTGAATCATGGATATCAATCGCAAATCATAGCGGTTCATCACCAACAATAATAGCCATACTGCCGGTAATGAACCCAATTACTTTATACATTTCTGTTTCTGAAGAAATGCAAATTTATGTAAATCCCATGTATCATATTAGTATTACTATTATTGTTGGTCATGACCTGCTAGTCATGACGGGGTGGTTCCAAGCTGACGAACGCCCTGGCGAACGCCCTGACCTCCTGAACGATCAACGGAACGGAACCAGGGCATTGAAGAGGACATCTTCGCCCACGTGAGCAGCTTCGTGGGCGACAAGCCCAACGACTTCCCGGGCTTGCCGGGCTTGCGGGGAAGCCCGGGGGGTTCAGGTGGCGCCATGGCTGGTGTGGAGGATGGCTTAGAAGGGTCAATAATTAATGGTTGACTAATGGGTACTAATAGATAAAGATTTTTTACGGGATTGGATAGTAACCAAAAATGATGGTTAATTCACGATGAGCTAAAGGTAGATACTAGGGGTTGATAACCAAAAATGATGCTTGATTAACGGCCATTAATGGTTGATAATAGGGGAGAAGAATCAAAAATGATGTTTAATTAAAGTTTAATTCATGGTAACTAATGGTCAGTAATAGGGAATAATAACCAATAGAAATGACGGATTCTGTTTTTTAATTGATATTTCTTATGTTTGGGAATAGTAACAAGGTTGATTGTGGTCAGTCCTGTGGTTGATTGTAGTTGGTCCTAGGGTTGATTATGGTTGTGGGATTGTGGTTGAGTATAGCTATAGCCAGTTATAGCCATGGTTTCACTCGTAATGTAACGATGTGCTGGTACATGAGCCGGCTCGCGGCTACAAGAACGGTTTCCGGTATTGTTTGGTTGGTATAGGTCGCCTACTTCTAGACGGCATGTTTGCACCAGATGTCGAGGACAAGGAACCACTGCGCAGCTGTTTCTCAAACCCAGTTGGCGCAAACCGTGTGCCAGAGCTCTTAAGGGCAGGGGTTTCTGATTGCTAGAAGCATGTGTGTTGCATCGGAAAAAAGTTGGTATAGGTCGGTTTATCTTGATGCTTTATCATGAACCAGCTCATCCCCGTGAAGGGATCTTTCTTCTCGGGTGAGTATGGCCGAAGGTGGTACCCAACACCCATCTCAAAATGTCCATGTTTGTGGGCAGATTTTATCACACTTTTGCTTGCACATGTTGCCATTTCTAATGTTAGAGTTGCACCATCATTACCAATTTGGTTGGTGGTCCAATCTTTTTTTCATTTCCCTAGTTGGCTCATATTTTTTATAGGGGTTGAAAGCGCCAAGCAACCACGGTTGCATCATGAACAGGCCCTGAAGTCACATTTTTCCTCGTTTGGGCAGGCCACCTGTGGGGCAAGAGGTGGAGTTTGTGATCTCGGATGGGCATATGAGGCGCGACCGAAGAGTGGCCGCCAAGTCTTCTCGTACCATCTCAGTCGGTAAAGTCAACCATGAGTGAACCGTCATCACCATCAGCTCATCATCATCATCATCATCATCATCATCATCACCATCATCATCATCATCATCATCATCATGATGATCAGTTTAGCATCGTCACCATTGGTGAACCATCATCACCATGAACTAACGGCCATTGATTCACCATCATAAATCAACTACCAGGGTCATAGTGAGACATTGGAGAAGGCAATAGCAGAGATGTAGCCCTGTACCCGTAACTGTTTGAAGCTGATCGCTACGGGGGCAAACAGGTTGGGCGATTCTTAGGGATCCTATTCGGGTAGAACAAGCTCTCCAAACATGGCCTTTCACGAAACCAAAGAGTCTTGACCGACCCATATTTTTTCGGTGCTCACGTTAAGATTCCTTAGCAATGGTTACCTCTGCAGTGCCAGATCTCAGAGCATCGACAAGACCCATTCAAGCTTATTTACCCACAGGGAAGTCCTCCACTCATGCCATGAGCCTGAGATAAGCTTTGGCATGACATTTAGCAGACTAGTGGGTGTGGGCATACAACTATTCAGGTGTAGGTTACTGTATGTTTTTCTGATTACTCTTGCTAGGTGTCCGAAAAAGGAAAACAAGGCTTTCAATGCTGCAATCTTCATCTCTAAAACTTTCTCTGTATTTGTTGATAGTTGATAGCGTTGGCTGCACCCCCATAACGAGTCAAACAGCCGTAATACAGTTTTTTTATAGTGAAATCCAGTGAGTTACACTGGTTCAGTTCCAGTGTTTATATGAGGTTGTCACAGGTTGTCCATGGCTATGGTGGTACCCCCTGGCCCAACCCAAGCTATGATCATCACTACTGGGGAAAGCAGCCAACATCAGCCAACTACAGTGGTACACCATGACCATGGACTGGCCCTGGGGCAGGCCTCGCGCCCAGTGGGCTCGCATCTGCGGCCCAGCGTTGCCCATGGACGGCGGGAAGGTGCTCCGAAAATCTTTGGGACACGTGCGGCAGCCCAGGGGAGGAGGTCCTTGAAAGTCGTAGCCAAGCTGATGAGAGGAGATGGTGACCCGGTGGAGGAAGTGGTGGTGGTCTTGTGGTGATTCATTGGTCATTCTGAGTCATTGGTGTTCAATCATCGTCACTTTGCACAGGATTCCCAGAGAGAGGTTGACTACAGGATCCTATAGGTGTTCAGGCCATCAGGTTTAAAGATTCTGACCAGTTGCACCGGGATGATGCAGGAGATCACCAATGGTTAGACGTGAGCGGGCCTGAGTCATGCCAAGGTCTTGCTGAAACCCGAGAAATATCTGGATGCCCAAAGCATGGTGAAGGGCTGGGTCTCCCTGCTGCACGTGTTGCAAAGCGACCTGTCCGGGAGCCGAGCCCGTGCGAGCTCATTAGGATGATCACGCTTGGATGGGCAGCCAGCTGCAGTGATGTCCGTGTTTGTCAATTTTTGATTGTTGCAATCATTCTTGCTGAGTGAGCTGATTGCTCCAAGATGCTCGAAGATGTTTGCTTAGACTCCAAGACTTAGATCTGACACCGCACAGGTTGAAGACAGCCCTGGATGCCTTGTCACCCGATGGTGCGAGGGGATGGGGGAGATGACCGGATGGCATGGCAGCAATCCTTGGAGCAGTTTCCAGGTTTCTCCACCGTGTGGAGCTTGATTTCCTCATTGTGGCAGTCCATCCTTTGGCACAAGGGCACAATTCATCTCGCTAAGATATTCTTATCCCGATTGTTGGGATGATTTCCGGCTGACCACACACCTGTCGATCTTTCACTCACCGTGGAAACCGTGCGAGGTTCACTGGGGAGGTGCCCGGGAACAAAATGGTTGGAGGATCATGCAAGCCACTAAGAATTTCCAAGACGGCTCAGGTGACAATCCCGATGGCTTGACCAAATAACTTATTTGAAAAGGATCAAGATGATCCATGCTATAATGCAATTATTGACACAAGGTGTGTTCAATTTTGCCCATCTTCGGTTTTTCTTGGCCTTGGATGCCTTGGTTTGCTCCATCCAAGATGAGTTGTGAAGGAACAGTTCCGTAGCTTTGAAACCCTGGGATCCTAGATCCACCTGGCTCAGGCGTGCGGGAGGTGTGGCAAGGCACTTTGCCCGACGCCGTGATGAGGGCGGTGGAGGACTTGGCAGTGCCGGTGGCAGCACAACGGGGGCGGGTGAGGTCGCACATCAGCCATGGATGGTATGTTATCAGCCACAGATGGCTGATCATAAAGTTTACATGGGCGATTATAGGGGATAACAAGCAACCGAGAATATACCAACCATATGGTGGTATCTCAAAATAGGGAACCCCCAAAGTTGGCAGATATAAAGGATTGTGGGGGTGTCATCCTATTTTTTGAAACCACGGTATGATGAATTCTCATGTATAATCTTATTGAAATGATTATTAGCGGTATGCCATTAGAATCCCGATGGGGAATGTTAAGAGATATCGTTCGGCTGGGGTTTTGCCATGTGTTCTGCTATAGTTCCAAAGATCAAGCTTTTGCAGCAACATCCGTGCTGATAGTCAACTAGAGTTCAGAACAATGCTATCACTGGGGTTTGGGTCAATAGGAATCATTGGACAAAATACCAAGGATTCTGATTGTAGCGATATATGGGTGCATATTTTTATTGTATGTATATATATATATAATATATATATATATATATATTGTAAATTTCAATCTTTGATTTGGATATCATTCTATAGTTCGCGACAACTAAGAATCAATGATTCTCCCCAAAATAGTATCTGAAGCAAGCTGCGCCTATCTGCCAAGAGGGCAGCATCCTCCATTGTTTGGGGATCTTTGGGGGTTCTTTGAGATGCATTCCAGGGAGAAGTCGTCACAGCTGTGTTCGATGAGCCTCAGGATGTTCCACAAACCCTTTTCCAGGTTTCCGCAGGGAGCACTTGCCCTCTGGTAAACTAACCTGGAAGTTGAAAATCAGTAGTTTTTACAGGTTTACCAGCTATAAATAATATTTGAATAGTATTTAAACCATGGTCAGAGCAAGAATCCCAACACCTTGCACCGTGGGTAAAAGATGGGTGAAGTCATCGGTACCCACACTTGGCCCATGCTGGTTGCCGCATGTTGCCGCGTGCCGCGTCACGCTGGCCCTCCAAGGTGTGTGTGGTTGCACCCAATGCCGAAGCGGCAGCGGAGATGATCGCTGGGGAACTTGGTGGCCGACCCCAAACATGGCTGATGCCAGCTGTGTTGGCGGCCATCAGCCAACAAGACTGCCAACAGTATGCTGGGTTTTGTTGTTGTTGTTGTTGCTGTTGTTGCTGTTATTGTTGGGGGACTTGGAGTGATCGTGAAGGAGACATGACTGCATGACGAGATTTCAGTCCACGTTTCAAATTGATTGGTCGATGCTGTTCTCAATGGCCATTACTGAGAGTGCTTCACATGTTTTTTGACGGACAAGGCTTGGTTTCTGAGATCGATACATTCATTCAAGATGATTTAAGAACTGCAAACAATAAATGTGATGCCAGAGCTAGGCAGCCCAACGCCCCAGCGAAGGTGTAGTGGTACTTCATTTTGCAGGGGGTACTCTAACCAACCAGCTCTTTGTTGTAGCAAATCTGTTGTTTCGATGCTGACGTATAGCACAATATGCCAGGGCAATCTGACCACCTTCCAAGCTTGAGGCATCAGAAGGCCAAGACCGGTGCAACTTTCACCTCTGGCTACAACAAGAGGCGGCAGCGCAGCGATGCCTTCTAGCTTTGCCTTGTAGCGGGGAATCAGAGATCCCTTCACCGAGATGGCGGGAAAAAGCACAGACGTCACCACCAGTTTTGCTCACCTTTGGTTATTAAATACATGTTATTACCAGATATTTCCAATGAAACGACCCTTGTGGCATTATGGTTGAGCCCTAGCTCAGATAACATGTTCAGCTTCGCAAGGCCTTCCTGTCGGATGAGGAGGGTCCAGAGGCGGGTTGGGGTATGTCTCTGTAGGTCCCCATCCGGTCCCCAAACAAATTTCCTGTAGTTCCAAGGTGGCAGTATAGGGCATGGCCACTTGGATGAAACCCTAGGGTAAACCCAACAGCTCGACACCAGGGAAATCAACAGTTGGGATTGCCCAACACGGGGAACGGCCTGAGTTACATGGTCGAAACCAGATACTTAGGCACTTCAACCGGGATTTTGCCCAAGCTGTATATATGGCCCGATCCTTTTTACTGCCTTGAGCCATGATGTCGTTCGTGGCCACGTGTGTCCAAACTGAAGTTGTGTTTGTGCTGGAAACCGCGGCAGCATAAACCGCCATGATGAGAAGATACAAACATGGATTAATAATTTGAATCCCACAGATTGAGGGTGCATGACGGTCCCAACCTGACACCCACCGGTCATCGAGCTTGAGTTCAGTCTAGCGGGAATTTGCTCGCAATTTTTTTGGTGATTCCAATGCGGGTTTGAAACCAGGGAAGATCCGGGAAGCGAAATTGAGCTGCTGAAGGGTTTGGACACTGCAAATTGGGTCATTGGGTAGATTGGTTGATATTGGGTGCACCTTGGATTTATCTGCGCAATGTCGCACCAACAAATTGCATTTTCGGCTCATCTCCTTTGGCCTGTTTTCGCCCAAAAGTCCTGACATGTCCCTTTTTGGTTCATCCAAACTCATTGCTCAAGTGACGCTCCAAGTGGTGGTTGCTGGTCACGTGAACCGCAAGCAACCATCAATGTGTTGATTCTTGATCTGTAATTTGATTCCAAGGTATGCTGATACTCTGAAATTCCATCAAGTTGACAAGATGCACTCAGCAAGCCACCCTTTTCGGTGGTTCTGCGTTCTTACAAGGGCGGCCAGCCGTGACAGGAATGCAACTTGGCCTGTGGGCCCCCAGCAATCAGGGCTGATCATGTCATCACTGGCAACCCTCGGTGGCTACCCTTGTTGCTTGGGCGCCCTTTGCAGGCGGAACGCCTCTGGATCAGACATTCTTCACGTGCCAGATCTCAGGAGACAATGAATTTTGGGCTTCTTGGGGGGTACTAACATGTACTAACCATGGTTACTAACCAGGATCACCCCGTAGATTGCACAGTCACATGCGGGCGATCTTTTTCTTAAGTACCATCAAATATGGGCCGGTCATCAACAACTAGATTCCTCATCAATGATCCTATGATCTATTAATTTACATTATCATAGGCATCAATTACAATCAATCATATCCACAAATAGAATCTAGAGATACTAGTATCTAGTAGGGTTCGACATATGTTTTGCATGATTTGCAGATCATAGTTGTTTCTTCATGCGCCTGTATAGAAAAAATAATGAATATAGAAAGAGAGATATGAAGCATCTAGCCGATGAGCTGGGATGCTGACCTGCCAAGTTTCAGCAGTTGCTCGCCATCGGGATGAATGCTGATCTCCTAGAGACAGCGATGGAGAGAGAGGGAGAGAAAGAGAGATAGACACCAGGGTTGCACAGATAAACAATTTGTTTGTCGTCATTGTTAGATATGTTTCTTACTTTACATATGCATATGTCTACTTCAATCAGTACATACAGTTATAAACACATCACACATTCAAGACAATATATAGCACGCATGTATTGCAATCATGCAGACAGTCATACAGACATGTATGTTGATATTACATCATTGCCATACTAAACAATGCTATACAGTGCTATAGATGTGGAGTGCCCTCCAGGAGATCCGGCCCAAACGGGAGGAGCCTCATCCGGTGCGGAGCTTAGCTGGGGCCAGTGCTGCGCCTTGTGGTGGGTGGAGGTTGGTGGCGGTTGGTTGAGCTTAGCATGGCTTAGCTTATGTTGGTTGGGGTTGGGTTGGTTTACGTTGGTTGATGTTGGTTCATCTTAGCTTATGCTGGTGTTGGTTCAGTGAGTTGTTGGTGGATCATAGTGGGACGCACCATTTCTTCGCCAGGTGAAAAGCAGTTTGCTGACCTTCCTTAAACCATCAGAAAAGGAAGCAAATGGCAAATCGAAGCACAGAATAGTGAGCAATGATAATCATGAGGCACCAAACTAGTGGGACACGATTCAAGGATTGTGGTTTGTACCATATTGTACCTGTGCCAATCTTGAAGCGCTACGGAGTATCAGAGTGCATGTTGAACTGTTCCGTGTTGTTGGGAGCGACCATTGGTCATGACTAGTCATTGACTAGTGGCCAGCACCTTCCAACCCGCATCCAAGAAAGACAGGTAAGAATGCCACCTGGCATGTTCTAAGGTCGCAAGGCGGTACGAAAACCCTGCGGGAAAGATCATCCTGCGATATCCCTATAGCCTTTGTTAGCAGATGTTGGCACGTCAGATGACCATGCAAATCTTATCAAAAGCAACATTGTTTTCTTCTTCTACATTATCAAGAACAAGCCACCAATCTATGTCAAAGTAGCAGGCAATTGACCAACCACATTTGGGTGACTTTAGTTGCAAGCTGGTGACTCAACATAATTGAGTCTCATGATAGCAGCTAAAGTCAGCTAACTGAAGCTGTTGCCCCAAGGACGACAAGCCCTGGTGGCAGGCGCATCTCGTTCCGGTTCTGGGGTGACAAAGTGATCATGGAAAGGGTATGAAAGGGTTCCCAATGATGGAATTTTCATTGGCTTTAAGCTATATATGTAGTAGCCCATTATGGTGAATGATACGGATGTCAACTTCACATGTGGTTCATGTAATTAGCTAGTGTCCCTGACACTGATACCAAATCGTTGTGACAAATATTCATCACAACCATATCACTATGACCATGACCTCGCCATTGAGAACCAAGCCAGGCCACCTCTTCCATAAGGTACTGCAATGGCATGCTGTCTTGCTACAGCTGGCCCCAGTGTCCCCTAACGATCGCTGGTACCGAGGGATGCAAGAAACCAACACTACGGGGGAGTGGATTCACGGGTACAAAATGCGTAAACCAAGGACCACCTCTGGGTGTTGCTGATTCCCAAAGTGATCTGACCATTAACCACCATCATTGATTAATGATTAATGACCACCAGAGTGATCTTGAACTTCAGAAAGATCACTTTGCTGATCCAGGGCCCCGGCACAGGGTGGTGGCGACACAGCCGCTGGAGCTGGCGATTGGGAGCCACATCACATGAAGGCCGGGATGGTGCCCTAGGACCCAGCAGCCTCCTTTGCGGTAAGCTGCCATTGGGATGCTTGGAACCTCTTGGAACTGTCCCTTTTTATCCTTTTTGGGACACCTGGTCATTCTCGACCCACGGGCGGACAGGCCGTTGCACTTGATAATCTCACAACACCCATCACTCCTGCATTTGGCTTCAGTGAAATCCGGAAGGGGAAGTTCCAAAAGTTGAGGCAATGACCCTAAACAGGATGGAAGTGAACCTGGTGGTTTTTAGGGGTTCTCCAGTTCTCCCCACTGGATATACTCTTCCAATGGCATCACATTTGGGATCCCCCCACGCCAGGGGCGCAGCATGGCACAGCCAGGCAGCGCACCTGAACCCCTCCAATGACTCTTGCAGTGGGGGATCTTGATGCGTTGCTGCTCACATTGGAAGAGGTGACCCTGTAGAAGGTCTCTCGAAGATGTTGAGTTCACCTCATACATGGTTCCATTGAAGAACGGATAGATAGGATGAAAATGAAGATGAGGATGAGGAGGAGGATGATGCGTGCAAGTATAGATCCATAAACTTAAACATGTTCCCTCCAGCCTTAACGTTCGCCCCACCACATCAAGCGCCACTGCAATGGAGCATGTTGTACAAGGTCGAGATGGCTTGGACAAGATGCGAAAACACTGGCTATACGCAGTGATTTGTGGTTTAGGGGTTTAGGGTTTTGGTTTTAGGGTCTTAGGGTTTTAGGGTTTTGGTTTTAGGGTTTTAGGGTTTTGGTTTTAGGGTTTTAGGGTTTGAGGTTTAGGGTTTGATAACTCAGAAGTCAAAAAACAATGGCCCTGTGCAGGAGTTTGAGCGTTGGGAAATGTTCTCAGACCCATGCGGGGCAAACCCTAAGGCTCGGGCGAACATGTTTTATACCTCTCAACCATCCAACAGATACCAGACTTTGTAGGAAACCAACCAATGTCAAGGGTCCCGTGTGCCATCCAACAAGATGAGCTGGATCGCAGTTTGCCTCGTTGCAACGGGTGGAAAGATCGCAATGATCATGCCCAGAAATGCAAGAGAAACATGAAGAGACGCTGAACAATCAAAAAAAAGAATTTGAAGAGGGACACCGTCCATTTGAGGAATCATTTGCACATACCAGTAGGTTGAATCGTGTCACGTTGTCATGGGATGTCTAGGGTTCTCCGACCTGGACAACGCTCTCAATCTAGTTGAAGATTGCAACTTTCCAACTGCGCTTGGTCGACCCGGTCGCAGACTTTCAAAACACATCTGATGGACAACTGCCCCACCAGGGTTGGATGAGTCCCCTTGGGGGTCGTTGCCACTTGGTGTTGCACGCACGTGTGCTTCAAACCTGGGATGATTGGTGTGACTATTCTTGACATGATTGGCATTTTCCCTGTTATTGTTGCTTATTAACTATTCCCTATAAAGTCAACCATCGGACCCTTGTAATAAGCCACGATTTGGAAACTACCAACCAAATATAACAACAAGGCATTGATAAGCCATAGCCAACCCCAAGTCGCTGATGGTTCCCAACTTCCGACTGTTCAATTGGAGTGTGATCGACGGTGCCTGATGTGTTTCTGGAGCCCTGTGTTGTTCGGTGGTTGTCAGACTTTCTGGGTGTCTCCAGTACTTTCCCGAGGCAGGAATCTCATTCTCCAAGCCCATCTCCCAAACTCAAAAGTCGGACGATAAAGTCATCCGACAGCATTGAACTTACGGTTTCGGTGTGGCTATGGGCTGCGCCAAGTTGCACTCAGGTTCTGAGGATGTGTTGAAGGCGACTCACAAAGAGCTTGGGCTTGGGGAAGCAGCCAGGGGTGGAGCACCGCTGAAGGGTAGAGAATCAGTGTGTGAACTGAATTCTTGTACACGATTCTCATCAGTGTGTAGTACTAGATGAGTGACTTGGAGATGTGCGGTGCAATCTTTGCTCAGGTCCGGACTGTTCAATTCTCAGTGCTTACAGTTAGGCCAACAACTGGCGTTGATCCAGCTGTTAGTCGGTCACCAAAATCATTGGTTCTTACGCTCAGAGGTTCCCAGGATTGAGGACCACCCCTGAGATGGATTGCCATGGATTGCCGCTATATAGGAGTTCTTAAGTATGTAAGTGAACCTGGAGTTGGGTCCACCTGGAACAAACAGATTTGTGAATGAGAGGAATTCAAGGACGATCAACCAGCTGCTTAAAGGCAACAACTAATAGCAGCACTTAAACCAGTGATTCCCAACTTGCAAGGAACACCTCAACTAGCTTCTGCACTTGTACCTGGGATGTTTTATGATC
Source organism: Symbiodinium kawagutii (assembly GCA_009767595.1). NCBI lineage: Eukaryota > Dinophyceae > Suessiales > Symbiodiniaceae > Symbiodinium > Symbiodinium kawagutii. The sequence goes on from VSDK01023995.1 coordinate 214,174, forward strand.
ACAGTAACATTGACAGAAAATGCTGGATTAATTGATTGCTCATTCGTATTAACAATCATTCGCCACCATCATTTAAGAGTCATAGATGGCGCCCCTGCTAATCGTACCCTTGAAACAATGACCAAGCCATCGCTTAAACAGCGAGTCACAACTACACTCAGCATCGAGGACCCGTTCCCATGAAATTGATCATCAACTAAGCGTCATTCAACTGTCAGTCTAGATTTCAACTGGCACTAAGCAACCGCAGATGAACCATAGAAACCATCAATTCACCATTGAATATGCCATGAAGATGATATGATGATATGATCAACTCACCGTTTGATTTGCTATCATTCATCATCAACTAACCTTTGATCAACCATCAACCAGCCTTTGGTCATGACTAATCAACTAACCAGTGAACCATTGGTTAACCATGATTTCACCATTAGTTCATCAATGAGTAATCCTAAACATACCAAAAAATGATGAAATAAGCTAATGAATGTTTTAGCTTAGTTCTGCTTGATTGAGGTGCACCACCAGAACATTCATTACCAACATTAGGTCATCATAGGTCATCATAATCTAGATTCTATGATTCTTTGAGGTTACCAACATGAGGTCATCAACCAACATCACTAATCTACAATTAACACTTGGTTATGATTCATCAATGACAGTTGATCATTACCAGTTGGTAGAACATGCATCACCAACATTAAGCCTAATCAGTGATGAAATCATTAACAGTTGGTTATGATTCACCAACATTCAGTTGGTAAAGCATTCATGAAGCAGAACATTCATCAACGATTTCACTAACCTACAAGAATCACAATCAACTGCTCACGTCGTCGCAGGTCCTTGCGCATTTGCCGCTCTCCGCGCCGTACAGGGCCCCGGTTAAGCTGCGCTTTGCGACGCAGCCCGAGGGGTAACTGGGGAGAGCTGATCGTGGAGAATCACCCGAGAAATCGGAGGATGGTTCGTGATCAATTTTTTGCAACCAAAGGTTTTTCAGCAATATGATGGTTGAGAAGTTCCATTCAATTTGAGCAATGCCATTCAACAGAATGATGGTTGAGAAAGAGTTGCTGATTCATAGAGGATATCAACTGGAAATAGTTGTCTATTATTTTTTCACCTCGTAAATGTGTTGTATTTGTTTTCTGTACCTTGTCCATTCATTTTGCAATTTGAATTCGTCATCCGCATGTAGTCATGAACCTGACTGTGGCATTTTGCTCGCCTTTGCCTCTGGCAATTACACTTGAGGTGGCCATAGAGGAGGATATCCGCAAAGAGGTGAAATCATGTCAAATCCTAGTAGTCATGATCCATTCAGAATTGTCAATTTGCTCGATCGTTGGCTATTTCATAACAAGTGAAAGCAACCATAAATGGTTTTATCGGCGTATCCCTCAAATGAGACGCTGCCCTTGAACGCACGCGCATTTTTTGTATGAACTAGTAGTAGGATAAGGCTCGGAAACCTAGTGGAACTACCCTTTTTGTATGAACGACTACTATGGTTGGGATGTTCCTATTTTAGGAAGAGCCCACATTCCGATTTGCAGCTGATCGCAGACGGAAAACACACTGGATGCCAGCAGATATAGATTCTATAGATATAGACTTAGGATTGGATGTGGCTGGACAGCTAAGCCCAAAAACCATCCAGAGGTGGAAGTTTCGAGCCGCGCTGCAGCCGTTTCGGCTTAACGGTTCATTGTGCTTCACACCGGTTCATGATAGGGGATAACAAGCAACAATGATAATGATTAATGAGAGATCCGGTTGTGAATAAGCCAATTATATTTTGATGGTAAATCATGGCAAATCACCAGCGATGCATAACATACAGCAATTGAAGACAGTTTTATTGATATGCGTCTTTCTGCAAGTCCATGCTCTTCCTTACCGTCAAGTTCGCCAATGCTGACCCTGAGCATGACCCTCAGTAGTCCCTGGTTGGCCTCAACAATCACTGCATGGCAATCATCAGCCCATGCCCACACCTGCCCAGCAGTTCCTATGGTTAGCCGGTCATGGGCGATGCATTCGACACCAATGCGCTGGTGGAAACGGAGAACCTTGGAGGGGATCAGGGGCCTTGAAGTAAACTCGCCAATAAAATCCAACAATTCAAGATATGTATGTGAATACTGGGCTCTAAAATGCTCTACATATTTAGTTCCTTTACTTCATCATCGAATGACAGTACACCAGCGAATGGAATCTAACGGATTCTAATAGAACTTTAATGGGTGAAATAGGTGAATATTCATGAAGTGAACTAGGCGAATGGTGAATGATTATTATGATAAACCAATTCAAACAGCTTTATTTATTTTCATTTTTGCATAGATACATGCATCCCAGTGAGTGTACACACACATACATGCATACCCTTTGGTTTGCTTATGTTTGCTTCATAATCATCATCATACAACGTGTTTGGCAGCGAAACCTATATATGTATGCAACTGTGTGTGTATGTGACTCATTTCCTTACGCTATACACTTATACATTTTGGGGCTGGCCAGACGGTTCGGATTTCTGGAAAAGGCATGTCGCTCTCGATCGGCGCACGATGGGAGCTTTCTTGGGATGGTTGAAACGGTTTCCAGGTGAGACATGATTCCCCTGAAGATTGGGTGAGTTGAGAGGTGCTGCAGGGTTTGCAAGCCCTGCTAGGTGGACTACCTGATGTGGCAATCAGCTGTTGGTTTCAAATTTCGGATCCCATTTTCCTGGGAAGGTTTGTATGGGGGCTCCGTTTCACATCACCGGGCCAGCCGAGCTTTCGGAGGGAGTAGCCTTCCTTGCCTGCCAGTTGATCTCAGGAAATATTCCGGCTTGAAGCTGACAGGTGCAGCACGAAGGTTTGGGGTGAGGTGGTAGCTTTTGGCGGCTCAGCTTGTAGCTGTTTGGCAAGCCTGGTTTGTACACAACGAAACATTGGAAAGAACCCTTGCAAGGTGGAGCCCCAGGTAGGCTGATTTTTACCTAAGACCTTTGAGATACGCTAGATATTGCTATCGATAAATGGTTTTTCACGAAAGGCTGGGCAGTTTGGTTTGGGTCATGTACCCCTACGCAAAAAGGCGACGACGAGGTAGCGATCCTCCGAGGGCGTATCCCATGATCTGGAGGAGACAAGACTGTTCTTTAGATTTTGTGTGAGTGTAGTTTTGCGAAGATTCTTTGCTTTTAAATTGATTCTATTTGTCCGGTTTTCTGCAAGGTTCCCTGTAAGACGTCCTTCACAACCATGAGGTTCCTGGATGTGAGAGCCTTGCGTTGTGGAAATGTACTGTAGGTTGCCTGCAAGATGATCTTCATGAGGGTCAGCTAGCGATGTTGAGGTGCAGCAATTTCAATGTGCCGAACGGCAAGAATATCCAGGTACATGGCACAGAAGGTTTAAGCACAGCAGTTCTATTCTGCCGAAAGCTAAGCACGTGCAAATGCAAACGCAAACGGACAGCAGTTTTGCCGAAGGTACATCCAAGGAGACATTGTCTAAGCCAAGCACAATGATTTTGCCCCCGCTGCTATGTTTGCTACAAAATCCGTGAAACTGTCATTGGTACAAAGTTTCTTTTGAGTTCGTTGGGGAAGCTTTTCAAGAAGTTGTCGAGTGTAAAAAGATCACTTTTTAGGAATGGTGGAGTCTTGGATTCGATGGCAAAAATGTGAGTTTTGCAAGAAATGTTTTCGAATTAATGATTTTGTAGCAATCTCATCTGGGATTGTTCAAGACCAACATGAAATCAAATGTGTTCTTGTGGTGATGGCGTCCCCTTTAGGCCCTTGAGGTCTTCACTCGAACTGGGTTTGACAGTCATTTTCTAGACAAACTTTCAGTCATCGCCGAGTAGACTCTGATTATGGGATGATCAAGGGATGCCAAGAAATCCTGCAGTCGCAGTCTACCAGGTTGAGAGTCAATTTTCTACAATGCAGGAGACATGGAAGAGACATGAACCAATTGGAAAAGGAAACCAGGGGGATACCGGGATACCCACATACACCAAATTCCTTTCATTGCCGTTTAATGGACGCTCTCGCATTTCTTTGCGGTGACTCTCTTCTAAATAGTGATGTTTGTCGATTTTTGCTCAAAGTGTTTTGAACAAAAGCATCTAGAGATTTCTCAACCTCTAGGGGTCTGGGGGTAGGCGGGGCCGACCCCAAAATCTCTAGGCGTTGCTACCGGGATGCGCCTGCCTTGAGACACTTTACCCCACTGGATTTGCTTGCATTAAAACTGCCATGCCCAAACGATTGTACCTCCATGTGCCTGCGCTTAGTCACAGTGGATGTGTCTGTCTTTAGGCACAGATTTTTCTGTGCCTAAATCGCAGGTTGTGCCTGGACACGCCTGCCCTTAGGCACATGAAAACTGCTGTACCTAAACCTCACTATCTCCATGTGCGTGCCTGCAGACACCAAAAAAAACTGTCTGCTGGAATTCAGTGGCACCCTTCTTCTCTGGTCAACCTGTTTGGGGTGGCCCCACCTCAGCTACCCTTGTGACTGGACCTACAGGCATGAGCAACTGAGTGCTAGTGGGAGGCATTGGTGTTCCAGGAATTGTGCTCGTTGGATTGGGTGCAACGGAGGGTTGTTCTGTCCTCACGTGACGGGCCATATCCAGATTGGGGATGATTCAATGCTTGCAGACTACATTGTGCTTGTGGTGATTTTCCTCCTTGCTGGGAACATGCTTGACCTCCCAGAGTGTACCGCAAGCAAAATCAACAAGCACTAAGTCACTAAGTACCATGAAATGCAATGAACAGTTTGTCTCTGCCACGAATCTTTCAGCAGGCCGAAAAGTTTCAGCGAAAAGATGGGACGAATTGATGTCTGGGAAGAGGCCGGAAGCACGGTAAACTTCAGATGATCAATGGACAACCCCGAATCACCAAGGATTTAGACTACGCTGTACTCGTAGTACTCAATCCGATAAGCAATTAACGTTTCAAGGTGGAAACCATGTTTACATGACTATGAGCTGGTGATTTTCTGCCAGGTGAATCTACCGGCCAGGGACGACCGGGGTAGATATGTTTGAATTATACTTGATTGCATTGTATTGCATTTACATTCAAATAAGTACTGAACCTTGACGCAGTAGAATCGATTGGCATTGGCCCATTTATGGTGGAGAAAATGGAGTTGGAGCTGCCGAATCGCAGACAGCTTCACCACCAGCCTGGCAGTAAGGGTCGCAGCACCTGGGTACAGGTTCGTCAACTTCAATGCGCTGCAAGACCTTGGAGAGTCCAACACATCTGCTGTGGCTATTGGTGTGCTGTATGCTCCTTGGCAAACACAGCTGAGTCATCCTCACAGTGGACAGAAAATCTAATGCACTAGCAGACTTTTGCTTCATCAGGATGAGAGAGACGGAGAGAGACCAAAAGCACTATGCAGATAGTCACATAGTGTCTGCACCTGGTTGTATAGAGTGTGAACGTGACGAAATGGCGCCGGTGCAGTTTCTTTCCTTTGACATTGGCTCTCGCTGACATTCACCCAAACTTGGAAACACTGCGAGTAAGCAGTCAAGAGTCCAGAACAGACATTTGTAGAGCCATCCTCGCTATGAGGCAGGTCGCACAACCGGGAAGCCATGTGTAATTAAGATCTGGTGCTTTAGCATGGATGGTGAATCAATATGAAGCCATCAACCACTCACGTGTTGACCACATCAATCAGAAAGAACTATATACCTTGAATACACTTTTGCGAACGACCATCAATCACTTTGTATTCACCATCTAGGCGACTGTTAGTAACTCAACCAATAGCTGTGAGAAGTTCTTAGACACCTCAGTGAAGAGTCATCACCGTAGACGTTTGGACCAAGCCCGGATTGAGGAGAAAGGCATCGCAAAGACCACGGCCACAGGCTACCGCGGCTACTGGTGCTCCAGGTTGAAAGTGGCGAAGTAGTGAAGAATTAGTTGGCATCGGTTGCTAGTGGTGGTAGTGATGGTTGATGCTTGTGGATGGCACCAATGATGCTTAAGAACGATGCTTAATTATAGAATGATGATGGATAATGGATAGTGACTAGGGGGTACTGTTGCCAACCATTGGGGTTTAAACTCCATTCACAAGGGTTAATGAAAGAGGATGATAACCAACTAGAATGGTGAAAAGATGGTTATTGATTTATTGATATTTGTTCAGAGGACTTGAAACCACCAACCAGTATTGGTTGCTAATGATGATCATCGGCTAGTATGCCAATCATGGTTGATGGTTGATAATGGTAATTAGTGGGTGAGCGTACGCTTTCCCCTTGGCTTTTTGTAGCGCAACCCATGACGTGAGAATACCAACATCAGCGCACCATCATTGATAAGACAAGTATGTGACCAGTTGGTGGTTCTTCCCTTGATCCCGTTGTAACTTCAAGATGCCAGGCAGCCAATGCGTGCAATGGTCTTTGACAGACTTTTGCAGTCCACAGCCGCGCTTGTTGAAGTTGTTGCACCTGGGCTGCTTGGGGGGTGCTGTTGGCGACGTCCACAGGAAGGACCTGTTCAATGCTGTTCACCAGCAGGTTGCAGGATGAACGCCTTGGTTGGTTTGAAAAGGTTTGTTTGTTGACCATTGGCTGCTCAAAGCTTGTGAAATTTGTTTACGTTGAAGGAGGTCCGAGGTGGGTGGGTGGCATGTCATCATGGGCCGCAAGTAGCTGCTGGTTCCATGTGGTACAGCCTTGGCGCTCTGATTAAAGCTACTGGAATGCAATCCTTGATTGGTAGAACTTATGCATATTTACACTCCGGCAAACAAACCTGGAAGTGGAAAATCCACTATATATATATATACATATATTGGTTTTACCTATAAAAATTGTGATTTTCAGTTTCCAGGTTAATTTGCCAGAGGGTATGCTCGATATAGATATGATATAGTATATGGTTGTTGGTTTCCGCCGAGGATGCATTTCTTTAATCGCGCATTGGCAGGCTCCACCCGCATGTTTGAGGCTTTGCAGTGAAGCATTTCAAGCCTGGCACGTTGACATGGGCAAAACAGACGCTTGGATTTGCAGGAATGACTGGGATGAGGGCGAAACGCATTCCATGATTTGTTTGCAGCCCCATGGATGTTTCGCTGAATAAAATCTGAAGAATCCAATGATTTGCTTGCAATCTCAGATGCACCGAGATCCACGGCCGGTTAACATCATGACTGACTGACCTTGGATTTTCTCCCCGGTTTTCATCCTGGTTTGCTTCCAGACGTGGGCCAATGACAAGGTGCGCTATGGTGCGGTGCTTGCCATACTGAACCCCACCGCGTCCAGTCAACGACCAGAGCCTTTGGTGCACCTTAAGGAGGTCAGTGGAGCAGTTGGTGCACTGCAAATGTCAAGCGCCAGCTACGGCTGGAACTTCGACCGATGATATCGAATGATTCAGAAGTACATGCCATGTTTGGCAAAGGAATGGTGATGGCCATGGTGGTACCCCATTTTTGCTTTTCCCAAAAGGATTCTTACCAAAATGGCTACAGACACAGAGTGATGGAAACAGCATAAATGAAAGCTGCCGGCCGTGTCGGTGTTGCTGGAAGCATCCTGGGGCCAGCGAACCACTGCTGTGCCCACCGCAATACAGATACAGTGGTGACACCCACAGATTAGTGGTTCATCATTTCTTCTCATCCACCATTTCATCAGTGGTGAACATTGCAGCTTAGTCGTTAGTGAGCGCCTTACTTGTGGAATTGAGCTGCTGTATTCGTGACATATGAAAATCATCAAGTTTTGAAAGCGCTTCATGGCAAACGAGACGGTGCCATGAGCAAATATCTTGAAGTTGTCTGGTAAAGTCCAATGTTCTGCCGGATTCTGCGAGATTCTGCCAAGCTAATGACAGGTTTAGCAAGTTGATGGATGATGGGTGGGTTCCCTGCTGCCAGTAGTTTTGCTCCATGTCTTTACTTGTATGTTTGCTCCATGTTTGTTTACCACATGACATGTTCACCAGATGACTTCCTTCAGAGGCTGGTGATTCTAAGGCTGATGGCTCCACTACCTTGGTCTCTGCCAAAGTGACTCATTCCACGCAGCTGGTGCTGCTGGGACCTTTGGCAGCAGAGATTTGCTGATGCTGTGAGGAAGGTCAGCAGGGCACGTAGATGCCACCAAGTGCAATGCCATTAAGCATGGGCTGGAAGATTAGCACAGCAGGGAGAGCCAGTTGCGCAGAAGTCGATTCGGAGACACGTTTGTAGGTTGAATATGGTTGAATTGCCATTTACTATACCAGTTGATAACCATTGGTATAATCCAGTTGTCAATGATACCTGCCGGTTATTGTGACAGTCACCTTGGAGCCACCAAGGCCAATTTCCATCGCTGGGCCTGTGCTCATGTCGCAAGAAAGATGGACTGCCATGCAGCATGCCCTGTGACACAGAGAAGACCGGCGGCAGATTGGTTGCTGGGCAACACTGGCAACTGAACAACCGCGCTGATACGCCCAGCTGTTGAATGTTGTGTTGGGGAGTTGTAGGTAACAGCAATCATGGATGCCTAAGATTTTGATCAGGAATCTCCACCAACATTCAACGAGTCTTGGTCGGATCCCCTTGGATCGCTATTCTGTTCTCAGTCAACGTGCTGGCCTTGGGCGGGTAGTTTGTGTGGTACCACAAGTCACCAAACCTCACCTTTCATGGGCCATCACCAGCCATTTGAGAGGATCAGCATTTTGGAAATCGCCAGATATCTAAACCAGCTCCCTTGAGAAGCACTTACCATATGCTGATGATGTTTCTAAGTGTTTAGATTTCAGCTCTTTTCCATAGCTTGTCGATGACTGGAATCCAAGCAGTACCTGGGACTGCCTTTCACACTGCCGACCTCCAAATCATCCGTGCAAAATGGATCATTTCCCACAAGTGAAGATAGCTTCGTGGTCCTAACTGGTGCCTTTGACCACGTGATCCATGAGTCAGGTTTGCTTCTACCACACCATGCACCAAGAAGCGCAGAAGATTCGCAAATTCGCAGAGATGAAGAAATCAGGTGGTGCCAACACATCAGGACCATGCAATCAGCCTGCAACACGGTGGAAACCAACGCTTCAGGGTCCTTGTTGTTGATATGCCCTCATGACCTGTCCCCCTATGGATATTGCGTAGAGGTAGGATAGCAGGCCGCCGAATTGGCACAAGTTTGTGAAATGGAATCATCCAGTCCCTTTTGGAGGTTGATCACCAGTAGGTCAAGAGTTCCATGCTTTGAAATTGTGATGTCCATGGGCGCATCAAATATAGCCTAGCCAACTGTACTTAGTTTATTCAGCAAAAGTTGGCTGCGACTGCCAGCCCCTGTGCTTCATACCTTTTACTCTCTTTGGCTTCACAAGTTCTGCCACGAGCTACCTGAACATTCTAACTTCAAGATCATGTCACAGGGCATACGGAAATTTAGGCCTTTAGGCATATAGTCGTAACAGGACCATCCAACTTTGCTTATGAATCACATTTCAAAAAATCACAATGATCGATTTGCTGATGCTTGAAATACAATTCAATGATCGATTTGTTGTTGTTTAAAGTACTATTCGGGTTGTTGGCAAGTCAATTCAACAACCAGGATCCACACCCCAAATCCGGCTGATGTTCAATCACCAACCCCCAGCGACACCAGGATCTGAGCCGATTCCTGGCTTGGCAACTTGGCGGACCAGGGGGGCTCGTCACTGACCTGCTGGGATTGTGGTCGGGAAGGCCGAGGCTTTTATGCACCTCACCACATGTCACCACCAGGTATGGAACACTCATCGTTTAGCTGCACAGCTATGCCCCATGTGAGCTTTACTAATGAGTGATTTTCATGATGTTCCAGGTATTGCTGGTTGCTATCCGAGGTGTTCAAACATCAGCCATCACTGATCCCTACGCTGTCGCAATAGCACTGCGGTGAGGTGCTGCTGCCTGGATCTGGAGCCAAACCGCCACCAGGGATCAGAAGTGTCAACAAAGGCGCGATGGTGGACCAGCATTAGGGTCAGAGTTGGTTGGTTGCTTGAGTGGGTAGAGTTGGTTAAGATCGGTCACTGTTGGAGCTGTGAAGGTTGGTGAATGGTTTCTGATGCCCATGAACAATCAACAAGAGTAGGACATCATATCACCAAGCACAGGGGTACATCAGCTCAAACTGGATTGAGCTTGGTTGCCCGAGCAGAACTGCACTGGGGACTGAACTCGAGCGATTTTTTCTTACCATGTTGCCAGGGGTCAGTGACAACAGCAGCAGCAACAGAAGAAGAGGGCATATTTCATACCTGGAATCCAGTGGAACGTTTTGGCAATTGATAATGATGCACAGCCAAATAAGTGTGTTCGATCTGCCTGGAATTCCCCACTCAGAAACGGGTGTAAAGGCGACGGTGGGCTGTTTGCAATCATGCTGGGGAACGCCTTTGCGGATTGCGAAAGAAAAGGAACTCTGGAGACGTGGATGCGGGATCTTGCATGAACAGTGAATACCCCAGGCACCATCCCAAAGCGAAAGGGCAATTCTTGCCTGAGGAAACCAAGAGTTGTCAATGCTTCAGCTACTTACTTGATGATTTTTTCATGATGGATTCCTTTGTTTGTCCTATGGCTGTGCAAAGTTAAAAGGTCCAATCGAGGTTTCAACTTCGTTGCTGTTCCTCTGACTTGCGATGATAGCAATTCACTACAGGCAGATCGCTCCCGGTCACTGCGACAGCAGCGGCTTCAGCAGTAGAGATCTGAGCATAACCAGGTCTGTTTGGGTGCAATAGTGGCCATGGTGGTACACCCCCGAGCAATCCCAAAATCATTTTTCTTGTCATGGGACGATTTTCAGGTAGACCCATCTCCTGTTGTCACTTTTTCTTCGACTCAAAAAATCCCGTTCTGTTCTTTTATGTTGGTTTAAACAGTTTGTGTTGTTGTAACAACTCTGTGACATGTGAGGGGTGTTGGGGGTGGGAACCTTCCCTTGGTCCGGTGGCCATTTTTGGCTCAAGGACCGGGTTGGTTCATTCATCTACATGAACCAGTGTGCAAGTGGGAATTGCCTGGCTCTGGCGCACACGGCTCATCTGAGCTCAGGCTCGGGAGCTGTGTTTGTGCCAGGGTCAGCCTTCTACCTTCTGCTCGGGGTCTTCCTGAGCGGGGTAGGGGTTGGCATCCTGCTGGTGCGCATCTGGGGAGTGTGTGGGTGGACTTCGACCCGGACCTTGAAATCCACTAAGGCCTCAAAGCCTTGGGAAATCCTGGTCCTTCGTGCCTTGCACTTCATCAGGCATCGGAGGCGAGTGTCTCTGGCCTTTGGGTACTTGAGGACCTACAGCCTCAGGAACTCCGAGGAATCCAAACCAAACACCACCCGGCAAACCAGGGTGGGCACACCAAAAGCGGCTGGTCTATCTCCTTTGCGGGAGGGTCCAGTATATCGTCGAGATGGATCCCACAGAGGCGGAGCTGAATCCCATGAGCACGTTGGAGGACGTTAGAGACTGGGCCGGTTTGGAACAAGCCCTCTTTGACCTCCTCATCGACAGCCTGGGAAAACCATCCAAGCTGCGGGACATCGCTTTCATGTCTCGCCCAGTGTGGGACAGAGTGGTGGCAGCAATTCGAATACAAGTGCCACCTCCAGCCGGCTCTCCTGCTGGAACGGCTCCCACAGAGCGACTCCTCAACCCAGTGGAGGATGCTCGAGTGGAAGTTTTCAGAAGGGTGGTCCTGCTCCGGTTGGGGATCACACCCGACTTCCCGGGAGCGACCACGTTGCCGATTGCTGTTGCTGGATCGGCCCAGCTGCCAGCACCTGGAGCTCCTCCGTCTTCTTCACCAACGGGTGGGGGCGGGACTCCACAGCATACCCGAAAGCTCAAGCTTTCTAGCATCATCGACCCGACGTTGGATGCAGAGATAATCCAGTTGGGAACGACAGAGGTGCAGGCTATGCACGCCAAATACAAGACGAAGTATGGGGATTTCCCGTCTCCGGATGTGGAACCCACTTCGGACATGTTGAGTGCCCTGTGCCAAGTCATCTCGGCTGGTGCGGCACCTTATGCTGACTTCAGCATCTGGGGACCTCATGGTCTCCGAAGCCTCAGGAAGTCAGTGTTTTCGTCCTACATCCTGAACACAGCGTCAGGGGAATGGAGCAAGAAGGAGATGCCTGGTCCACCGGACATCTTCACCTGGGAGAAATCCTTCAGGACGTTCAGGTGTGCCATGCTGCTGGCAGAGGCAGCGGACCCTGAACGGATGGACGGGTACATCGACTTCATCAAAGATCTCCATGGGAGATTCGGGAGCGATTGCTGGGGGATCATCTACCGGGCAGACGTTCGCATGAGAAGCGAGTACCTCGAAAGGATCCGCAGGCAGCTCCTGGACAGGCCAGACCACGGCTTTACTCCGGCATCGCCATGGAGTGCCGTGTTTGCATCGGCGATCAGAGAACAAGAGTTCTGGGCCAGGGAAGTGCACACCCCGGCAACTCTCCTTCTGGCCAGGAATCGCAGGATGCAGAAGGACGACGATTCGTCCTCGGCCGAGAATCCACCGAAGGCCACAACGGCCAGAGCGAAATCAAAGAAAACAGGAAAGAGAAAGTACGCCGGGGAGGATCTGTCAGTTTGGGATGAAGCCAAGCAGATCTACTCGGTCAATCGAAAGGGCATCCAAATCTGTGAGCTCTTCAACAAGGGCAAGTGCGGGAACGGCAAACCCCAAAGCACCTGCCGCAACCATCGCAGCCACCAATGCAATCTGTGCTTGGGTCCTCATCGGGCGGACCAATGCCCGGGGGCCAAGCGCAATAAGAACTGACCAAAGGAGCCTGGGGGAAACCCCGCCAAACCAGCTGAAACAAAGGGCTCTTCTGGAAAGGGCAAAGGAAGAAAAGCTAAGCCAAGGGTGGATCCCAAAACCACCAAGCCGAACGAGCCCAAGAACCCGCCTACCAAACGTAGGCAGCTGCTGGCGAGGAGAGCATCATTTTCGAGGTCGTCATCCAAGAACAGCCCGCGACGAAAGAGAAAGGCCAATGATCCTCCGACTCCAGAAGAAGAGGAGGATGACACTAGGGCCCCACTGGTCCTGAAACCGAACAAGAAATTCAGGAGTGAAGGCCCTTCACCTGATCCAAGTGATCGTGAAGAGCCCATGGATCAAGAGGGATCGGAGAGTGAGCTGGAAAAAGAAGAGGACCCTCCAGCTCAATCGATCCTCTGGCATCCGTACAAGTACGGTGCGGCTTCGGTCAACCCTGAACTCTGGGACGACCGGCCAAGATGTCTCCTCCTGTTCAGTGGACGGCCACGGCAGGGAGACATCTCAGAGTACTTGAACGACTATGGATGGATCGTCGTGGCTGTGGACAAGGTGGGGCCGGAAGAAACTGATCTTCTGAAAGAAGAGGTCAGGAAAGCAATCCTGGCCGATATCAAGGCGAAAGTCTATGATGCAGTTGGAGTTGCCACTCCCTGCGAAACAGTCTCTCCCTTGAGAGAGAACCCTCCGGGTCCGAGACCTCTCAGGTCCTTGGAATTTCCGGAAGGGCTTCCAAAATCTGCCAAGCTAACCGAGGCAGAGAGAAGGCAACTGGATGAGGCAAACATCCTGTTCCAGTTCACTGGGGAGGTTCTCAAACTCCAGAGGGCAATTGGACGCCCATTCTGGATGGAGAATCCAGACCACCGTGAAAAATTGGACATATGGAAGTGCGCGCCCATCCGTGAAGCCATCAATGTCGGAACGGTGGACAAACATCGATTCGATCAGTGCATGTTTGGGGCGGAGGTGGTCAAACCCACAATTCTAGCATCCCACATGTACAACTTCGACGCCGTCCGAGATCTGAGATGCAACCATAAGTTGCAAACCTTCAAGGACCCTAAAGGAAAGGAGTATAAAGCAGCCCACCAGTCTTTGGTGGGACGTTGGCGTCAGCTTCCAGATGGAAGCAAGGAGCGGGCGTCAAAAGCTTTGGCGGAGTATCCGCCAGCTCTGTGCAAAGCCATCGCTCGCGCCACAGCCAAGCTGGGGACCACGAGAGCCACTAGGCTCAGAGAAGTGAGGAAAGAAAGACTCCCATGACGGGAGCACCAAAATTCGGCCTATGCGCCGGTACTGCAAGACCAAGTACAGAAGGATCGAGAGAGGGAAGACGAGAAAGCAATAGGAGGCATGAGGAACCCGAAGATTTCAGCAGCAAAAATACCCAAATCAAAGAGGGTCGGCAGAGTTCTCTTTGAACTCCTTGCCAAGGCTGCGAGTTGGAAGCCGGTCCAAGAAATGGTCAAGGCTTTGCTCGAACAACGAGCAGCCAAGCAGCTTCCACAGCAACTCATCGAGGAACTTCGCAAAGTCGTCATGAAGTTCCTAGCGCCTGATGGCGTTGATCTTCCCCAGAAAACGTGCAAAGCTAACACGCCTCTGTACGCTCCAATGTTCTGGGCGTGGGGTGAAGCAACGGGGGATCCGGATGCCAAGTGCCTGGCCGAATGGCTTCAGGTAGGAGCGCCGCTGGGCTTCACAGAGCCAATACCGAGCAACGGTATCTTCCCGCTTGCATCGGCCGAGCATGTCGACCAAGACATGATGGCTGGCAGGCCACTGGAAGGATGGCTCAACCATCCCTCGGCCATCGAATGCCATGAGGACATGGTTGCCCTGATTGAGGAAGCTCGCAGCAAGGGCTTCTGCTCAATAGCGGGCTCTGAAGAAGAAGCGCTCCGGGAAATCGGCCTGCCACCGATCTTAAACAAACTTGGAGTCATAGTGAAACAACGTGAAGACAAGAGGAAGGTTAGGCTGATCTGGGACTTGAGAGAAAGCGGAGTAAACCGCCGCTGCAGTCAGGGAGAGAGAGTTTTGCTTCCAAAACTATCAGACGTTTCACAGGACGTGATGCAGGTCTTTCACAAAGGAGGAAGCCCATCCTTCCTGGCGATCGACATAAGGGATGCTTTTCATAACATCCCGGCTGGCAAGGACAGAGCCTTCACATGTGCCGCCTTGGATTGGCATGGCACGCCGTCGATCCTCATATACGACGTCCTTGTGTTTGGAAGCGTCTCCTCCCCTACTCTGTGGGGCCGTTTCGCTTCGTTCCTTGGAAGGACGGCGATGGCCATCTGCAGTGAGCTAGGCCTCCAGATCTACGTCGATGATCCCATCATCACGTTTGACAAGAGCTCCCACAGACACAGAACTGATCTGGGAGTTTTCTTACTCTGGACGGCCTTGACCGGATTCCCCATTAAACTAGAGAAATCTGATTCAGGGGACCGAGTCAAATGGATTGGGGCAGAACTTCAAGTAAACCAATCCGACAAGACCCTTACGGTCACCCGAGGAAAAGGTCAAAGAGCTGGCAGAAAGGGTCCAAGCTGCCAGGGCAAAACCAGTGATTGGAAAGAAACAACTCCAATCACTCGCTGGAGCTCTGTCATTCGTGGCAGGTGTAGTGCCGTTGATGAGGCCATTCTTGGGAGGGCTGTGGGCCGCTCTGTGCACAGCTAATGACGGTGCAAACCGCGCCAGAAACCTTGTGCACACACGCCGTATAGCCCATTCCTTAGGATGGATCCTCTCTCTCCTACAGGCACAACAAGCACCGCTGGTCAGAACGATACGAGCCTTCAGATACAACTCAGGTGTCATCGTCATCACCGACGCATCCACGTGGGGCATGGGTGGCATCATCATGAGAAATGGAGAAGTGTCAGAATACTTCTCTACACCAATACCCTATGAGTTTTGCCGTCGCACCAAGGCAACTCCAGGGGATTCAAAACATATGGCTCTTTGGGAGTCCCTTTGCCTCCTTCTGGCAGCAAGGCTCTGGCTGACCCAGTTTCCATTGGGTTCGGTCATCAGAGTCAAAGCAGACAACATATCTGCACTGTATATGCTCCAGAAGGGCAAAGCGAAGAACCCAGAGCTATCCTTGGTGGCTCGCGAACTGGCAATGGACCAGGCCACCGAAAAGTACGAGTTCACCATCCTTCAACACATCAACACAAAGTTGAATAGGACCTCGGACCCTCTCAGTAGACAATTCGATCCAAAACCTCCACCGTTCCCATCAGAGCTTGTAAAGAATGCTCTGAAAAGGAACATCTGTATCGACGATACGTTCTGGACTGTGCTGTAAAATAAGGGTCGGTTTGCTGAGGTTTGGGGTTGTAACTAGTTCCCGTAGTTCACGTTTCTTATGGGGGGGGGGTGTTACCTCGCTTAAGGCTCAAGCATGAAGCGGTCACTGGGCCCCAGGTTTGTCTCTCGCAAAGTCGAGGAGACACCGGACAGTATAGCTCCTTTGGCTTCGGGGTTGATCCCTCTCAGGGAAGGCCCCGTCACACAGCCGTTGTATCCGCACCATGTCATCGCACCAAAGGTGGAACCAGTTGCGGGCGTTCCCAAAGTGAAACCATACACTAGGGGCGCTTCCGCCAGTGCTCTGCAATACGCCAGCGCCAGTCCCCAAGACTGTCACGATCATATCGTGAAGCGGCTCCGATCCGACACATCGGTAGGACCCTTCAAGTCTAGGGAAAACACTTGGCGTTCATTGGCCGAAGCCTCAGGCTATGCAGACCCGTTCCATCTTACCCCAAGCCTTATTTTCACGGTCATGGGGGCGATGGATTTGGCAGGATACAGATCTTCCGAGCTGTATCTTGACACAGCTAAGCAAATTCACATAACCGAGGGTCGACCATGGACTCAACAGCTCCAGTTGGCAGCGCGCCAGGCACGCAGAGCGTGTCAAAGGGGCAGGGGTCCGGCAAAGCAAGCACAAGCCTTGCCCCTCTCACGACTGGCTACCTTGCCATTCTCACCGGAAGAATCGGCCAAAGGAGGACCGGCATTCCCAGTTCGGTCCACCATTTTGGCGTCATGGTGGCTACTTCGGGAGATTGAAGCGTCAAACGCTGAGATCTCCCACCTCACGTTGGATGCCACCGGCAAACTGGTTCACTGGAGGCTCCCTTGCAGTAAGGCAGACTGGAAGGCATTGGGGGCAATTCGCACACACATGTGTGTTTGTGAGCCCGATAGTCCAACCTCCAGCCTTTGCCCTTTTCATTTAATGCAGGAGCAACTCCAGTGGTCTGCCAGTATTGGTTCAAAATATGTGTTTCCCACCTCTGATGGCTCTCAGCCATCGAAGCAAGGATGGGCTAATACATTTGAACACCTGGCCACCCTCCTGGGATTGGCCATCACATCTCCAACCGGCGCTTCATTGTTCACCGGCCACTCAGCCCGTGCAACAGGAGCGGCTCATTTGGCCCAAAGCCAAACCGAGCTTTGGAGGATTCAGCTCTTCGGTCGTTGGGGAAGCGATTGTTTTAAGCAGTATGTAAGGGATGCACCCCTTTCACAACTGCATGGACTCGCCAAAGAGTCCACCTTAAACACCTCCCTAGCCGTTGCAAAAGCTGAGCTTTCGTCTTTGCTTGAGAAAGCAAAGGAACACATTCACTCTCTGCCATCTCAACCACTTCAGTCGCAACCGATTGATGCCTTGGTTGATTGCGAAGCGGGTGCCGATATTATCGGCCCACCTCCGCTCACCATGTCCAGCGATATGCCCTTTGTCATTAATAACTTGCGGCAAGGCAAAGTCCACAAAGTGGAGGCAAGGGACCCGTCCCTGCCCCACATTTTGTGGCGCACTCGCTGTCAATGGTACTTCGCACGGTGCCAAGCCGACTACGAGCTAGTCCAGCACCCTCCTCCGGGCAGAGTTGAATGTGCAAAATGTTTCAATCACCCGAGACGGCAGCGCAAGGAGGAATCTCATTCCTCTTCTTCTTCGACTGAGTCTAGTAGCGCTACGCAAGTTGGATAAGATTGGCAACAGACTCATGTGAGGGTTTCTGACCTGTCAGATTTCTGGTTGGCTCATAGCTGACCACTAGCTGACAGGTGACTCTTTGTTGCCAATCTTCGTACAAAAGTCCGCTCAGTCGACTGCTGTTGCTCACATGGTTCATAGAGAGTTGTTGAAAGAAACAATGGATGGATGGCGGGCAGCTGTTTGACATGTGAGGGGGGGTGGGGTTCCCTTGGTCCGGTGGCCATTTTTGGCTCAAGGACCGGGTTGGTGCTACGATCTCCCGCCCTCCCACACCTAACACAGGTACGAGGGTTTCTGACCTGTCAGATTTCTGGTTGGCTCATAGCTGACCACTAGCTGACAGGTGACTCTTTGTTGCCAATCTTCGTACAAAAGTCCGCTCAGTCGACTGCTGTTGCTCACATGGTTCATAGAGAGTTGTTGAAAGAAACAATGGATGGATGGCGGGTAGCTGTTCGCATCACCGGCACACCAGCCTTTCGCACTGACGCCATGGCTGAAAACGGTGGCTTCATTCCCTTGAGGGCTCAGCGGACCACATTCAAGTTCAAGGATGGAGTACATCCACTGGGCCACTCAGATGCTGTCAAGCCACGCACGCAGGTTGAGTAGCTACAGCAGTAAACATCCCACCATAGAACTCATAGCCATGAGTACCTCCTGGTTCTTGAGACGGTCACCTGTTGGGGGCAGGCCCCTGAAGCAACTGTCAGACACAATTGGACAAATTCCTGTTGATCAATCGTTGCAACCAACAAGGGCAAGCCGCAAGCCAGCAGGATAGTAGCCGGGGGTTGGGTCGTTGCAGTTCGTTGGTTCAAAGATGGCACGTATCGGCCGAACTTTATCAGTTCATCAATCTGTCGGTTTGTTCGTATGTTTTGCCTTGTTTTCCTATGGTTTGTTGAGTATCCCCAGGTCATCCAGCTCATCCTTGGTGGTCCCCTGCTACTTCCCCTCCTCCCAGGTACATCTCCCCATGAGGCGGGCGCCTGCGTCGGCATGTCCTGGAACCAGGCGATGCTGGCAGAAGCTCAGGGCTGGGGTCACATGGAGATAGGTCGACGGCCACACCACGCGCGGCCACACCTCTTGGGCACGCGACCGCCCGAGGCCGGGACCTGTGGAGTTGGTTTCACTATGTTTCACTTGAATTTTTGGACTTGGAAGGTTTGTTGGTTCAGCTTTTTGCAAAATCGATTGATCGCATTTTTGGCCATTGGCCGGTCCGAACAGTGGCATCAGTGACATCCAATAGCAAGCTTACGGGATGTATAGGCTCGTCAAATCACAGACATTCAAGCGAAACGGCAAAGTGCCCACCCCATGAATCATCCTGATGCCAGAAAGCTGCTCCAATTGCAGGTGGATCATCAAAAACCGCCCAGACGTCCCACGCCTGTCGCGGCACTTCCACGCATTGATGGGGCAGTGTTGCCAGCAACAGTTTCAGAGAGCAGACAACTAGTTGGCCCCTGCGAAGTGACTTGGCGTTGGTTAGGACTGGTGGATGGCTGTTGGCCTGCAAAATCAACAATCTTGAAGGTCCTTGTGGATAGTCGTTAACGTTCTTATCCAGAACTGTTGGTTGTGATTTGTGCTTTTTCTTGGTAACTTTTTGGCAATCTAACACAGCCACGGAAAACGCACTATTTGTGGGTAATTTGGCTTTAATAGCTGGTCCGAGGGCTATGGTTAGTTATTCAACATTTGCTGTTTGCTGGATCATTGCTTCTGCGAGTGGAACTGCAGTCACACATGACCACGAGTGAACTAGCACTCTAGCTACCAAACAACGTAACATTTGGCTCAAGGACGCCAAACTTCCAAGGAAAAGAGATAGCTGCGTCGCTGCGCTTGCATGCACTGCATTGCCCATTTGGTCTGAGCTGTGGGATACTATATTGACCAGAACGGGGTCTACAACATCAATATACCAGGACTATTACCAGGTTATCCCGTTTCTCAGGTTATCAGCCGTAGCGAGCTGACCTACATTGGGTAAACAAGCATGAACTCAGGCAGCGAAGTATCTTTCGCAGGACACCGAGTTGCCGTTGCAGATGCCAGTGGAGGGGGCGAAAGGTCGTCGCCCGGGGATTCCCATGGATCAGGATTGATGGCCATTGAGGACGGAGATGCTAATATGGCTACTTCACAGTCATGGGGAAGGCCGAGTGATCCAGGAGGTAGTGATCGGGGACGTGCTCAATCATCTCGAGAAGTTTTGA
>VSDK01023996.1:2430-19282 GCA_009767595.1 Symbiodinium kawagutii
AATAGTTCCAAATAGTTCCAAATAGTTCCAAATAGTTCCAAATAGTTCCAAATAGTTCCGCCCAGAAAATAGTTCGGAACCGTTCAGAACCGTTCTGAACTATTTCAAACTGGTGTTGTCCTATTAGTTTGGAACCGTTCGGAACCGTTCTGAACTATTGAGTCGTTCATTTCCAAAAATTCCCAGAATAGTTCCAAATAGTTCCAAATAGTTCCGCCCAGAAAATAGTTCGGAACCGTTCAGAACCGTTCTGAACTATTTCAAACTGGTGTTGTCCTATTAGTTCGGAACCGTTCGGAACCGTTCAGAACTATTATTCTGCACCTGTTGTTTGCCTGATTTTTACACCAACAAGTACCTGATCATGGCATTACAAGAATAAGGATCCCAAAAGCATATAGACAAGTTTGTCTTTGCAGGCATAAGTTAAGATGACTAGGCAAAAACTGAAATTAACATACTGTAGATAGTAACGAGGAGAAGTCTGCTCTTTCTTCGCGCAGCGCAACAATCACAGCAATGTGATATCCTGGTGATCTCTTTCCCGGTTTTTGTTCAAATTGAGATCACAAAGAGACCAGCAATTACAATCCATCAGCAATATCACCCCAAACCACTACAACAACCAAACAACAATAGCAGCAACCACAGCAACAAAACCACCAAAAGAAACAACAACAGCCAGCAGCAACAAACAACTGAAAGCAGCAATTGTTGAACAAACACAAGGCACCAGGCAACAACCATGAAAAACTCAAAAATCATCAGAAAGACAGCTGCAAGAGCAACACCGTCAAATTTTGTGTAAAATGTTTCCAGGACATGCACAAATACTTCCAGCCATTTTATACACAATTCCAGACATTTTATTAGCAGTTCCAACTTCTTTATAAACAATTCCAGATTCGTCAAGCACAAGGGAACCGATTGAAAATAGCTCGGATACAAATATGAGACAAGCACAAATCCTAATGTATTCAAGAAATAGTTCCAAGGTATTTAGAAATAGTTCCAGGGTCTTGAAGCCTGCCCAACAGACATACAGGCCCAAGAAACCCCTAACCCAAAACTTGCAAATTTTGACCTGTTGCACCTTTCTTTGGCAGTTTTGTTCAAAACGATGGTTTTTGCATCCCAATGCCCAGCCCAACAGCCCAACTACCCTGTTGTTGTGGAAAGCCAGTACGCTTTCAATTTACACCAACAACCACAGCCAGACCCACAATAGTTTTCGAGCAACAACGCGTCTGTAGCCGCGCCAGTTCTTTTTCTTTTGCAAAATCAATTGGAGTGGACAATATTAAAGCCCAAGAACCCTGCTGCAATCACCCAAGGAAAATCATGCTGGTTTCATTGTATTTATGTGTGCTGGTAAGAGACTTGGAAATCGTGCGGAAAACGGCAATTCATCGATCTACTGACTAGCGAGTAGGACTGGAAAATGAAGTAGGATTGTTTTGGATGTTTTGCTGTGGAAGTTGCAGGGTATTGATTGCTTGCTTGCTTGCTTGTTTCTTTCGTTCTTTCTTTCTTTCTTTCAAGCTGTAATCGATATGTCATGGTACTTGTTTGTATGGAAGTGTGCCGAGGAGATATAATTTCAAACTATGTCTACAACACATTTGGCTTTAACCTGCTGCATAACGACCTTAATTCTACCCGTAGTTTGAAAAAAGCTGACCAGTTTTCTTGAAATATTTTCTATTCTAACAAAGGCTTAGGATTAGCTACTCGACCTCCCAGCCCGAACGCTCTTGCTCCACAGTGTGTTCATGCAATGTCCATTGAGGAATCCAGCTGCGAATCAAAGTTACTCTTTGTCGCAAAACCTATCTCCATCCCTTTGGGAGAGCCCAGTTCCTTGAGGTCTTTTTTTCTCGTGAAGTTAAGAGCTTTCGTCGCCACCCCGAAACATGTTGATGATGAGTGACACTGTCTACAAGCGTATTCATGAACAAGAATCATGATTGTTAAGAGCAACTGTGGCTATGATTATGATGACATTGTATCGTTTCTTCATTGCATGAATGCTTCAGGAGGTACGGGGTTTTATTTCTTCTTTCTTTGGACTGCAAGCCTGGGGGTCCGATTGAGTAGGTTCATCCATGCAACCATGTGAAACTGGACGGTGTGCAAAGCGCCCCCAACAGCAAATGGACAAAAAGATGTCATTGCCTAATCCCAAATCAGCACACAGAACATCAATACAGCAGGGAGAAGTGCAAAGGCAGAGTTTTAGATCAGGACGGGGGATTCAGAACAGGAGCATGTCTGGGCAAATGCAAGCATGTTGTTTGCAAACCCATGAATAAAGATGTGGCACAAGTGAATAGCAAAAGCAATCGTTCAGGGACATTCTGCACACTTTCAATTGATATATGGAATTTCTCGCCCTAGGGGGAGAATCGCTTTGAATTCGCCGGTTGTTTCGATATCAAGGTGCATGTGCCTAGCACCACCGAAACGCGTAAAGACAAATGAAGAGGTTTTGAAATGATGAGTTTTCAATTTACCATTGGTTTGACAAGCTAGGAGGCCAGTTCAGCAAAAAAGGGAAGGAAAGCCACCATGAACGAGGCGAAGTCAAAACGTGTACTGTATATAACTCTTCGGGTATTGATAAAGTAAAATGTCGACATTATGTCCGACATGAAACCCACACACACATACTCTAGCAAACATGCATTCTACTGAAAACCATTCAGAGAATGCACTGACCAAGTTAAAGCACCGGAAGACAACAAAAAGCTGACACTGCACAACACGCCCGAGAAAATAGACAAATCAGAGCATGGTTGATAGCAACTCAAAACACAAGGCAAACGGGCTGCTCTGACGAAGCAGAATAAAGGAGAGAGCAACAGTAACTACACATCAACGCAACGGAAGTGGAGGGAAAGGCACAAGAGTCAACAACATGAGGAATAGTGAACAATCCAGCTCTTGAAACACGCATTACAATTATTCAATACATTCTCAGAACACAAAAACACGGTAAAGCGGTAGGCCTTGCCCTCTCTTTATGGGAATGGGTTCAAACAGCGTTATATTGAAACCTTTGATGCTTGACATACACAGGACAGAAATAAACCGGCATTGAAATTTGTGGCAACCCCAGGAAAGACTACAACAGTAGCGTTTCTTACCCTCGGCCAAAACCGTGGAAAATACCACACCATCTTATGACCAAAAAAAGTTGGTCGGAACAATTTTTCTTGGTCATTGCAAAAGGCCAGCAAAAGGAACAACATTGGATGGACCAGGTAGTTATCATTAGCAATTGGTTGGTTGACGAATAGTTTTCATAGGGCTTGAAACAACCAACCAGGTTCCTCGATGATGACTGGGGGGAAACCGAATGACTTGAGAAACCACCCACTTGAGGCTCTAGGTCAAGCACCAATGTCCTAGCACCGTTGAGGTGTCTTGGGTTTTCTCTACGTCCCCGACTATGGCGGAGACGAAATGAGCTGCACTCAGCGCTTGGACTACTGGTTCCTGGGCATCTTGGCAGCAGCCATCATTAGCCATGATTAGTCATCAGGAACCATCACCTGACGCACCACTTCACCACCACTTGACCACCACTGAACCATCACCTGACCACCACTGAACCATCACTTGACCACCACTTAACCACTTCGCCACCATTGAAATAGCCTTAAAGGCCATCGTTGCCACCAGTTGCAAGCTGAGGTAATTGGTCTTTCAGTTGCATGGAGCCTCAGTGCTTGCAAAGGTTGCCCGGGTCTTGTGCCGCACCATGAATCAGAGCCCGTGATAAATCATGGGATAGGTCATGATCTAGTTGGTGGCAAATGATCATGGTTTATACTACTGTGATTCCAAACATTTTTATTATCTTTATTGGGAAATATAATGGTTACTAATAGGGATCAGGAACCTACAATAATGGGTAAACAACTACTAGTTGCCGGTTTTAGACATTGTTTACTTTCCGCGATATTGGGGATGGTTGGTTGGTATGATTTGGAGGGGTTGAATCCACCAACAAGTTTTGGGAAAACCCTATCTGTGACCTTTGAATCGTGAAGGTTTCCAACATGTTGAAAGGCTTACTCAAACGATGGAATCAGATCCACCAATGACCTGTTATTTTGGGCTTCCTCAAACAATGTGGCGAAATGCTAACCATTCAGAACTGACATGCGTCACACGTTTGGATCTTTGGTTGCTACTAATCACAAAGCTGAAATGAGTTCAAGACCTGGAAGGGAGTAAGGATCGCTTCGACTCCTGGTGCCTTCAGATTGTCGTTGGCCTTTGACTCCATTTGGAAAACAGCTTTGAGCATTCAAGAGAAGAGGAAAGATACTGAAGCGGCTGAAAGGGCCAATGATTTTCTTTGTTATGTCTCAGTTGAAAGCTTGATACAATTAGCCTTGCTGACGCATCATGTGAAAGCATGGATGGAGGTCATCCGCTGATACGGAGGAGTTTGACTGGAGCAAGGTCCCCGATGTCATCTCCGGTTTCATGCACAGATGCGACGTCCTTTATGTTCTCGGGGAAGTGATTCACATCAAAAGCCATATTTGAAATGATGGACGGTGAAACCACCAACATAAAGCCACTATGAACCCTTATCAACCATATTTAACCCTTCCTAAGCCTTATGATCCTCTTATAAAACCTTGTAAAACCAACATCTTTAGCCCTCATTGACCTTTACTT
Source organism: Symbiodinium kawagutii (assembly GCA_009767595.1). Taxonomy (NCBI): domain Eukaryota; class Dinophyceae; order Suessiales; family Symbiodiniaceae; genus Symbiodinium; species Symbiodinium kawagutii. The sequence continues at coordinate 7,126 of VSDK01023996.1, forward strand.
ACTAATCCTCACAATCCCCTTACAAAACCTTGTAAAACCACCATTATGAGCCCTTATTAGGCCTTCCTAACCCTTTTAGTCGCCTTATAAAACCTTGTTAAACCACCCTTATTAACCCTATATCAACCCTCATATCAGCCATATCATCATCCAGCATTAACCCTTGTTAACCCTTATCATCCCTTTATAATCCTTTGAAAACCTTGTAAAACCAACATCTCTAACCTTTCTCAACCATTATTCAACCTTATATCATATATCTTATAATCCCCTCATAATCATCATTCTTAACCCTTACTTAACCTGATAATCCCCTAGCAAGGGCTCCAGGTTCGCTTCACTTGGGCGCAACCGAGGTTTGAAGCAAAACGTGCCGCGTAGCGTGCGGCTCCAACTCTTCTTGGCGTCGGTCAGAGGGTGCGCCGCGCCCAGGGAGAGCGCGTGGATGTGGAGTTCTTGAAGCAGTGGGTCAGTTTACTAATTGAGTAGTTGGAGAATTTAGGAGGTTGCTTAGGTAGGTAATTTGTTAGTTAGTTTGTTTGTTAGGTAGTTAGTTAGTCAATTAGTTGGTTTGCTAGTTAGTTTGTTAGTTAGTCAAAAAGTTGGTTAGTCAGTTACTGTAATTCTAGTTTGTAGGTCGGTTAATTGACTACTCATTTAGTTTGTCAGTTCGTTACTAGTTGGTTTCATCGTTGGTTGATGATCAACACCAATCGATTCTCAATTGTTGTTAACTAGCAGAAAGTGTTGTGACAAGGGTGATATCGTCGCTATCGATTGACACTTATCACATAAACTATCAAGGGTTGTGATTCTGCGATTGTCCAACTTCGGCGCCCACCGCTCCAATGATGGGTGAGGCCCTGGTTCCACCCCCCTTGCATGGGATTCCCATGACGTGGGTCGTTGCCATCCTCAATGTGGCAAGGTGATCCCCCCCAATCACCTGGTGGTCTTTGATTTTTCACCAGCAACATATCCATGTTGGTGATGATGATGATGATGATGGTGATGATGGCGGTGTTCCTAGTCTGACGCTTGTTCATTTTGATCTAGTTCTGTGAGTTATTTGTAGTGAAGCAACTTGTTTGCACTCATCAAAAACAGGATTACAATCACAATGATCAAGCAGCATTCAACATGATTAAACATTTGAAGATCACAACAATCAACAAACATTGTGTGCGAGCAAGGTTAACCCTGAAGCATCAACCAACCATCATCATCATCATCCTCCTCATCATCATCATGATCATCATCATCATCATTATCATCATCATCATCATTATCATCATCATCCATCATCCATCATCCATCATCCATCGTCCATCGTCCATCGTCCATCGTCCATCGTCCATCATCCATCATCCATGATCCATTGTCCATGATCCATGATCCATCATCCATCATCCATCATCCATCATATTTATCCAGATCTCACCGCAGCTGTGGCATAGGCCCTTTCTGACCTCGGGCATCTTCGGAATCTTCAAGAAGACCTTACTGCCGAGCCTCGCAACAAGTGGTGATGCGGCTGTGTGTTTCATGGAAGCTAATCATCCACCTATCATTGATTTCTGGGCAAATGAACAATCTATTTTTTGGGGATCACATAATATGATACCATCCCATGGTAGGTGATATCAGCTATTTTTGCAAGGTCACCTACAACCATCAGCCAATTGACTTGGGGGGATTGTGACCACCATTAACCATTGATAAGGGCATATTCACATATCTCAACCTCAACCATAGATTTCGGGTCATCGACCTTAGGGGGCACCTACCATCCCATGAGTGGGGAGCAGTGTGACGTTTTTGTAAGTTCATGGCTATGGCTATGCACCAACCTGGGCAACTCTCGGGTTGCAGCTCGTTGTATCCAGCTTTGGGAAGCCACGGCCGGCGCAGGTTGAGACGCGCAGGTAACCACTGCTTGTTGATTTTTTATCTCGCTTTTGCGGTTCCATATATTTGGCAGTTTCTCAAAATTGGGTACCCCCTGTTATCATCAGTTTATTAAAGATCTATAGTAAAGAACCAAACTTGGGAGGTCCGACGTATTTTGAGAAAGCGCCACAATACTGAGATTGCATACATGTTGTTCTATTCATCATGATTTTTGTTTGCAATCATCGTGCCATTGCTTATAATAACCATCTTTTTTGATATTATCATATAACTGACCATTATAATCCCTTATTATCAATTTTAACCATCATTATTGGGTCCATGTCTAATCCCAATAATGGTACCCAGTATAATCCCTACAATTGGATATAGTATTTATTGGACCATTTAACCCAGTTAAAGCCCTTTTTATGGTGAGTTATTGGATATACTTATCAACCACTGGTCACTTATTGGTAATTAACCATCATTATTATCAACCATCATTAATGTTGGTTTCTGATTAGTATCTACCTGTTGGTTTCATCTATTTTCATTACTTTAGGGGGGGTTACACTCATCAGAAACCAACATTACTGACTGGTGGTTTCAAATCTAATCCCAATAATGGTACCCAGTATAATCCCTGTAATTGGACCATTTAACCCATTTAAAGCCCTTATTGGTTATCACCACCATTGGTAGATTTCTATCCGCAGCAGTGAGGATTCTCTTGGAGCACCTCCGCTCCCTGGAGATGACCTCCAACAGTTGCCTTTCCAGGTGCATGGTGAGGCGCCCCGCATGGGCCGCGCCTGGGGTCAGCAGCGCCCTCGGGGGGACCATAGGATGGGTGCACCCTGGAAGCCTCTGGGATTTCTCGGGACTTCGTGGGATTTCTTGGGTCGAAAAAACTGGAGGGTTGGTAGGACCAAGTAACCAACAGAAGGCAGGGGACTATAACTGGTTGGTGGTTTGAGACATTTTGCTTATTTTCCCTATTATATACTAATGATTGGTTGTTTATAGGGGTTGAAGCCACCAACCAGATCAACTACGAGATGGGGTGATTTGAGACACTCCACGACTGTGCTCGCGATAAACACGCCCGTTGGGATGGCCAAAAGTTTGTGAAGAATTGAGTGATGAACAATTTGGGAAGGCTCGTTGCTCGGATATAGCCATGATACCATGGTTATGATATGTCAGAGTGCGTTCAGCCCTAAAACCATGGTTTACCCGAAGGGTGCCTTTTTTTCCTCCCAAAGCATTGAGGATTACTCCTTAAAGCCACATCCCTGGTTGGTAAGCACTTGCTACATGGCTCTGGATCCACATTCAAATGTGGGGGCTCGAGCCATAACAAAATACGCACACTGTTGTGATTTCACTTGATATGGTAGATTGGTTTCAAACAAGCATATCCTGGGTAGTAAAATAACATGGGGCCATTTGCCTTCATGGTGCATCCCGATGGTTTTTGGTTGTGATCTTGCGTCATTATCCTTCACAGATCATCATTGACCATGAATTATCATCATGAATCATTAACTGTAAATTACCATCATGAATAATTGACAATCATTTGCCAATTCAATATGTGGCAACATGTGGCAACAATATGTAATAATTTGTATTGATTGTAGTTTGGTTGAAGTGACTGACCATCATTCCTCAGCAGTAAACATCATGAATGATAGATATGCACATCAACCACTTACTGTAGTCAATCGTGGTATAGTCATGGTAATCAATTGTTTCATACCAATACGATATTGACTATACTCATTGGCAACTGACTACATATGGCAGTGGGTCAAAACCCTTAGTACCCCTGGTTCCCCTATCACTAACCATTATTTCCCTATGATTGTCGGTTAACCCCCCCTATTATTGGTAGGTTAACTGCTTGACCCATGGCCATATCGATCCTATGGTTACTATGGCATACAAGGTGGGCCCCTGGCAGTTATAAGTTGGGTTATAACCCCTATAATTGGTAGTTAACCCTAGTTAAGGTCCTTATAAACCAACTTATAAGTGGTTGGGGGCCCACCTTGTAGCAATCGTCTTCTTTCGTGCGACCAATGTCATAGTCCCAGTGGCAGCTGTGAGCTGCCTCCCTGGCTCGGCGCGCAAGCGCGCGCCTGCACAGGTTCTCCATTGGCTTCGTTCGGTCCAATGCCTTGGCAGCGGATGGTGGGTGACCGGCGACATAGGTGACATAGGTGATTACCACCTGTGGCCATGATTCGATCAGTTTGAGGGTCACACATCTTAGCGTTATTGTTTGTGGATGGTTGTGGATGTTTGTGGATGTTTGTGGATCGTACACACCGGTATGTCTCAGGGTCATCCTAGAAATGATGAACTTCCACCCACTCAACGAAGAGCAGGGTATATGTTGACTGGTTATTGTCCCATGGGGAGGTTGTGTTAGGTCCCTGCTTGTCTGGGTGGTCGCTGTAACATACCCCCAAAGTAAGAAAATGGCAATGTACAGTGGATCTTGCAACCAACCATCATTAACCAACCAATCATTAACCATCATTAACCGTCATTAACCAACCAATCATTAACCATCATTAACCAATCATTAAAATGGTGATCATAACCATCATTTACCAACCAATCGCAACAAACCATACACGATTCTTTCAGTAGAACCTTGGAGACTGACTCGTATGTCCCAGCGTTGACGCCAGCGATTGGCTGAGGTTGCTCATGGTGATTTTGTACTGTGACGTGTACGCCAGAGGCAGGTCAAGCAAAAACATGCGGTTCGCAGTTGATCCTTTTGGATCCTTTTGGATCCTTTTGGATTATGCTCTCCGGTTCTTGCGAAAACGCCAAGCCGTTGAAAGCGTTGTGCCAGCATCATCGACACTATCATCATCATCATCATCATCATCATCATCATCATCATCATCATCATCATCATCACCATCATCATCTCCCAGCTGATGTTGGTTATCAAATTATCAAATAATTCGGTACACTCTGGTAAACTGACATGGCAATGGAAAATCCACCAAGTATTGATGGTTTCCCAGGGTTTCTCTACAAAGTATGGTGATTTTCCATTGCTGTGTTAGTTTACCGGTGTGCATCAGCTTAACCGCCCCTAAGCACACGAAATTCGTCCTTCATGAACCAGCCATTGGGAGGCCCAACTTGCTTGCAACTTCTCAGGTCCTCAACCATCATTGACAGTCATGACTATAACAACCATGAACGGCGTTTAAACTACCCATGATCAACTACCATTAACCACCATAAACCATCAAAGAACAACCATGAACCATCATCATAAGCCATCAAAAACCAGCATGAACCATCATCATAAGCCATCATCATAAGCCATCATAAACCACCACCATTAACCACTATGAAACCACCAAATTTCCAGCATGAACCATCATGAACGACCACTAGCTGCAGGGGCCTGCCGAGACAACGCGACCATCATAAACCAGCAAAAACCACTAATTATTAACCACATCATTGCCCACCATCATGAACCAACTTTGATTCACCACTTCACCTTAAACCACCATTGACATCCATGACTACTATCAACCACCACCACCAATCACCATCATAAACCATCATGAACCATCATTGACCACCATCATAAACCATCATAAGCCATCACCATCAACCACTATTAACCACCTTTCACCACCCTTAACCCCAATGCTTCACCACCCATTGCCTGATCCCAACATCGCCGCAGACTCGGGCGCTGCCGCCTCCTTGGGTCCCCTGCCTTCCTTCGTGGCGGCCGCGGGCCCCTGGCAGCGAGCCTTGAAGGAGGGACAGCGGAGGCCCTTCGATCCGTTGAAGGTGCCGCGGTGGGGGAAGTGATGGGGGGTCAATATCCATGCTAAGAATCTGTGTTTGTGGTTCATTCATGTTTGGGTACTGTAATGATTGGTTGACGGAGATCAATTTTGGCCTATAGTTCAGAGTGGTTGATGATGGATAGTGACGGTTGATTTGTGGTTGATTGATGCTTGATTGATTATATAAATCAGTTTCATGCGACCACCAATTAACCATCATGGAACTATAATGGACCATAGAATCTTGGACACTGAACTTTCCAATCTCGAAATTTCGATCGTGCAGTTCGACGGTGAATCTGCGAACCAAACCACAACGTGCCACGCATGGCGCGTCCCAGGAGTCGGTTGAACTGCTGATGCACTATCTTTGGGTGGCGTGCTTCGTAGCCGTGTATCCGTTACTGGGCTCCTCGCGGCGCTGGCCTTGGGAGTAACCCGACAGGGATGGGGTTGCCAACGTTGGGTAGTGATCAGTTGGGGCTGGATGGTAGCTATTGGGGATTTGATGTTTGATATGTATGAACGAACCGCCAGCTTTTTAGTGATAAAGCAGAAGCTATTCAAGCAAACGGTTGGGTGGCTTATTGTCAGCATGGACCTGTCAGTACTGGGAATTGATGCATCGTCAACCGCTTCGATCGACGTTAATCTGACCGATTAACCTGCAAAAATTGATACATGCTCAGGAATTGATGGTTTTGCCTTGTTGCAGCCCAGTGCCCTGACATTTTGCAAGATCTCTGGACCATACACACTTTGCAAAGACATCACATTCGATCCTCACTATCGAGGTGCCCGATGGTATGTGAACGCACGTTGCAAGGAGTATCAATTTCCATCATCAGCAACATCATCATCGTTATCATCATCATCGTTATCATCATCATCATCATCATCATCATCATCATCATCATCATCATCATCATCATCATCATCATCATCATCATCATCGTCATTATGGTCATGCGTTAGTTGCAATGATTTATGAGCAGCACAAAACTCCATAATCAGCATGATCATTGTGTCATTATGTCTTTGATTCTTGTTGTAACCATCCTGGAGCAGAGTTTGAAATTGGACCATTCCCTGATAAGTAAATTGTTTAAATACTGAACACTGGAGACATTATTTTTTATTCTAGGATGATTACATTTGTTGCCGCTGCTTGTTGGGCTGCCGTTCCACCCACCCAGTGGTGCAACTATGAGCTTCCTACAGGCTTGGAGCTGTTCTGGCCTTTGCGAATCAGGTGGGTTTCGGTGGATGAAGCGAGTCACATGAGATGGTAGGCGGAGTTCATTCAGCACATGAGATGACGATAAGGCTAAGGCTAGAAATGCTGGTTGATCGGTCACTGTTGTGGCTCATGGTGGAGAATGATGATTACACGTTGTGGGAACCTGGCATTTGGATTCGTGGGGTACGCCTATAACTGGTAGGAATCGCCCCAGCTAAGATTGCTATAAATCAACAGAAATAGTTTGTTAGCTCATGCTGTTGGATCAAATGGCTTCGGTCCCGGCCCCGGCCACCCAAAAAAAGCGTTTGGTGCACAAGGCTAGTTTGGTTCAATGGGAGATGTTCACGCGGGAGGTGCACTACATGTTTTATCCCTTGGTAAAGACAGCAACGGTGTGTAGTCGTAGTCACGAGGACAAACAGCAACTGATTGACGAATAGCAGCTCCAATGATCCTGACCGTTATTCACCATCATAAACCATCCTCAAGCATCATTCTTCATTCGCATTATCAACCGGCATTATGAAACCATGATAGACTATCCTTAACCATCCTTGTTCAGAATCCTTACGCATCATTACGCATTGCAACCATATCCCAATCATCATTCATCATTTGTTCAACCACTACTTCAACCATTACTTTAACATTCATGAGGCATCATCGTTCGACCGTTAACCAGGAGCAAGATGCTGACCATCATTCACCACTGGTGTCACCAGCAGCGGAAAATCATCCTAACCATAGCATCCTAACACTGTCCATCCGATCCATCCTTAACTACCATCCTGAACCATCATTAAAGCAATCCGTAACCATAACCCAACCATCATGCATCATCAGTTTGACCATCATCCTTAGCCATCCTTCGCCATCATCAACCATCCTTAACCATCCTTGTATAACCCAACCATAACCCAATCATAACCTAACCATCCTTAACCATCCTCAACCATCCTCAACCATCCTCAACCATCCCTAACCATCCTCAACCATCCTTAACCATCCTCAACCATCCTTAACCATCATGAACCATCCTCAACCATCCTTAACCATCCTTAGCCATCCTTATCCATCATCAACCATCCTTAACCATCCTTAACCATCCTTGTATAACCCAACCATACATATCCCAATCATAACCTAAGCATCCATAACCATCCTCAACCATCATTAACCATCATCAACCATCATTCGCCACCATGAACCATCATTAGCTGAAACATAACCTACTAATATAATTGTTAACCATCATTATGAACCATCCTTAGCCATCCTTAACCATCATTAGCCATCATCAACCATCATTCGCCACCATGAACCATCATTAGCTGAAACATAACCTACTAATAACATTATTAACCATCATTGTTAACATCCTTCACCACTAGCTGTTTGATAATACCATATCCATAATCATATCCTCAACCATCCTCAACCATCCTCAACCATCCTTAACCATCCTTAAGCCTAACCATAACCTTAACCATCCTTACCCAACCATAGCCTTAACCATCCTCAACCATCCTTAACCATCCTTAACCATACCCCAACAGCTTAACCATCCTTATAAAACCATCCTGAACCATCATGAACCATCATTAACCATAGCCTTAAACATCATTAATAACATCCTTCATCACTAACCATAACCTCAACCATCCTACACCATCAAGCATCCTCAACCGAATATCCCATCCGCCCATCGCCAGGCCCTAGAGCTGCGCTTCGACACGCTGAAGCTGCTCTGGGCGCGACGAAGGCCCTGGCCGCGTTTGGCGCAGGCGGAGAAGGCGCCTGGCACCGCCACCGGGGGCGCCCTGACGTGGCGCTGGTGGCGGTTGGGCTTAGCTTGGTTGGTTGGTGGTTGGTTGGTTGGTTGGTTGGTTGGTTGGTGGTTGGTAAGTGAATGGTTGGTGAGTAGTTGGTCAAAGGAGTTGGTGAAAGGAGTTGGTAGAAATGGTAGATGAGGGTGAATCATGGGTTGACTGATGGCCAATGATGTGTGGTTGGTTGGTACGAGGTGGGCGTTTCGTCAGCTATTTCTGTTGAATTATTTGCCAAACTTTGTTGGGTTGCTTGGTAAAAATGGATGAAAATAATTGGATAGACTTGGTTGATAGGGGTGAATCATGGGCTGATGGATGGTTAAATTCATGGTGAATGATGGTTGGTAACAATGGTTCGGTGAATGGATCGATCGCTGGTGAGTTGATCATGGGTCTCGGAGAATCATCATTTGGTGGTTTTTGGTGGTTTGACATGCAGACCGCGAGGATGGGTTATAACCAGCAACCAGTGTAATCTTGTCGGCACAATAGTATACCCCCCCCTCCTATTTTTTTTGGGGGGGGTCAGCTTTGCAATTCTATACCTGGAGTCTGGACTTTCCCCATGACTCTCCCCGAAGGCTTCTTTCTTTTCTTTTCTTTTCTTCTCTTTTCTTTTCTTTTCTTTTCTTTTCTATTCTTTTCTTTTCTTTTCTTCTTTCTTTTAACGACAATTCAAAAACAACAATGAAGGAAGAAAAAAATAGAAATGAGCCAGGGAAGTTGTTTTTTATTGCAATTGTTAATTTCAATTGATAGTTGCAATTGCAGGAGCTTGCAAGGGGGTACCCTTTGTGGACCTGTTTTTTGCAGTTTTTTAAAAGGATTTTAAAAAAGAAAACAGCTGTTTTGAACAAGGTCAAATTTTTGAGTTTGTAACGGTTTGGTCTGCTTATTGGGAAGAATCTAATCACAATTAGCCATTTTAGTACTGGTTGTGAACTGGTTTTCTGGATCAATACTAAATTTACAATGAAGGAAGAAAAAAATAGAAATGAGCCAGGGAAGTTGTTTTTTATTGCAATTGTTAATTTCAATTTATAGTTGCAATTGCAGGAGCTTGCAAGGGGGTACCCTTTGTGGACCTGTTTTTTGCAGTTTTTTAAAAGGATTTTAAAAAAGAAAACAGCTGTTTTGAACAAGGTCAAATTTTTGAGTTTGTAACGGTTTGGTCTGCTTATTGGGAAGAATCTAATCACAATTAGCCATTTTAGTACTGGTTGTGAACTGGTTTTCTGGATCAATACTAAATTTAAATTGGCCCTTTTACAATTTAGTAAGGGGAAAATCTCAACATTTTGGAATTTTCTGGAAATTATTTGTAGCTATTGTGAATGCTGTCCTATTATTGCAACTGCTCTGGAGCAAGTTGACATTCTGTAATTAAAAGTCAATAAGGGCTAATTTAAATTTAGTAAGGGCAAAAAAAATCAGATCTGGAAATTATTTGTAGCTATTGCAAGCGTTTCACTATTGTGTCTAGAACATTATGCATGGTTGGTCAATCATCAGACCAGGATGATCATCTAAACTTGGCGTTAAACATTGGTTTAGCATGGTTTGGCATAGTTCAGATAATCCTGATTAAGATTGGTGAATCATGAACCATGATGATGTGAACCAGAATTATTCACCAAGGGTGATCAGGATGCGGAGGAGGAGGGCGGGGAGGAGGAAAGGCCCGAGCGCGACCCCGTTGTGGAAGATTACGACAAGCCGGCCAAACCCTTCAAGGACGACCTCCTGGAGGAGGAGGAGGAGGACCTGCCGGCGCACGATCGTCCAAAAAAAAGAATTGGTCCGGGCACAACCTTTTCTTTGAGCGGCACTATCATGAGTGTCGCTTGTTGAGCGGCAACGTGCACAATGCTGCCATGAGGCTGCTTAGTGAACGGTGGAGGAACTTACCACCAGCTGAGAAGCAGCGATTGGCTGAGGAAGCGAAGCGCATGTGAAGCTGCGCGCATTTTTGTGATTTAAGGTCTTTTTTTTTAAAGACCCTTGCTCCTTGCCTCAAGCGTTTAAAGCATTGCTGGCATCGCCGCAGTGTCAAACACCTTGCGCGCGCAGCGGATTGTCGCATGTCGGGTCTGCTTATGAATGGCTAAGCATCGGACATGTCAATTGCAACATGCCTTAAATGTTTGTCAGCCCAGGCTTTCGATGATTTCCTTAATTGCACAATAACGTTTTGGCTCGCTCCTCGGGGGATAGAGCATGGAGAGCAGTTCTCTTTTCAAAAAAAATGTGTTACACGAGACCGGCTTGAACATGTTGAAGTTTTACGCATTCGAAATTGGACTCGTTGACCAGTGGTAATATGAACGAAAGTTTTTTTCTCTCTGGTAGACTGCTTTGAATATTCTTCAGTCATTTACGGAGCTTCCAGAAGAAGGAGCAGGAGAACAAAGGCCTAGAGAGAGAGTTCAAGTACTTAAACAGAGAAACGTGAACATGCGTACATGATTGTGCATGACATGGCTACCAAACTTTGTGACAAACTGTTCTTGGTACACTTCTCGATTTGCGCACCGCTTGCGTGAACACTTTGACTATATCTTTCCATTGTTTCATTTCTTGCATGAAACATGCCGTGGACAGCTTACCTTGTGAACCTTCATACCTGTGAATTAGACGGGTCCTGGCTCAGGGCCCTACCAGCGGGCCCGAGACCGACACTTGTTCTGCGATTTTGGCTTGCAAATGTGCTTCTCGCCACTGTGTTATTGGATGGGTAACACGGGCAACATTGGTCAAGTTATGGTTAATGAATATTAATGATGAAAAATTTCTTTTTTTCAAGCATATGTTTTGCCTACTACATCGTATAATGAAAAGGGACGACAAAAGCAGAAATAATCGGCCTGTGGGAAACACAAGGGGGTTTGAGATTGCCACTGGATATTTGGAGTGCCAAGGAAATCGATCCGAGCGTGATCAGAAGCTCGTGGCATATTCAGAATCTTGTCAGCAGGGTTTAGCGCGGGAGTTTTGCTCATCATTATCGTTTGGTTATGGGCTGTACCCAAAATTGACTGCGGGCGTGTTCCGCCGTCTTGATCATGGCGATATATAGTTTTTCTCACAGAAATCTACAAAATAGATAGGGACATTTTTTGCCAGAAGTCTTTACACATTTGTGGTAGATGAATTGTAGTGTTGGATAGTTTCACGGCTATGAAGTACATTTGTCATTTTACTGGATAGAGTTTGCAGTTTCTGTAATTCTACATGGTTGATTTTTAGTTCCAGAAACATTTGCTCACGTGCCATGGTCCGTTCCAGTGCGCTGGAGGCTGGCCTACACTGCGGAGATGCGCGGTGACTGCCAGTGGCGCAGCCGCATTCCT
>VSDK01023996.1:19370-68832 GCA_009767595.1 Symbiodinium kawagutii
GCGGTGAAAAGCCACAGCGGTCCCAGCCAGCAGCACATTTGGCAGGAGTGAGGCTGGCAGCGCAGATCTCTCGGAGGCATTTCAAAGTAACCAGCCATAAGTTGATCTAGGACTAACTTAGCTGGAGCTAGGTACTAGCCATAAGGGTTTGCAACCCATGGTTCTGGTTGAACGATACCAGGAGGTTTGCAGCATTTGGAAAGATTCGAAAGAGAAGCCTCACATCCCGGTGCTGGACATGTGAAAAAATGTTCCCCCACAAAGGCCCGCTGTCACCAGTGCAGGACTTGGGTGTCATCCACATCCTGCTTTTGTCAGCACTGCGGGCGCGAAAATGCCAGACATGATCCACAAGAGTACCAAATCCACCGCGAGGGCAAGAGAGCTGGGTGGATCAAGAACGCTGCCGAACCAGAAGCAGAGTTGGAACCGGCCATGCAGAAGGCTGTCGCCGATTTTCTGGCTGACTTGAGAAAAAGGCCCAAGCTTGCCGATGCTGCGCACTTTGGCTAGGCTTGGCATGTTTTTCACCGCCGCTGTATATGAGTGCCATTCATGATTCATATTCACATTGGCCAGTTAACGAAGCAAATTAGCATTGACAATCATTTATGTCCTTGGGGAAGTGATGCAGCTTAGGAAACTGACGCGCAGAGTTCTGGGCAGAAACCATCGGCTTCTTCATCGGCACGTCCTCCTGCTGAGCCTGCGCCGCCTGCCAGTGCCACTGCATCTTGATCTGCCGTGTAGTGACGATGACCATGACTGTGACACAGTCCAAGTCCAAGGGTGCACAGATGCCATCTGCTGTTTTGTTGCGAAGTCTAAGCGTGCTGAGATTAAACCTGTTGCATGTTTTTTTGCCGAAGACAATCCTACTTCCATGTTTTCCATACCAGGGTCATAAAACCTAAGTTGTTCCACAAGGCTGAGTCCCGACAACAGTGGCTCACCTGTTGGAAGAAGAACAGGGACATGCGGTTGCTCCGCGCGCCAAAGGCGCCGCACAAGTAAACATCGCAGTGAGCAGCTTTGGTTCTAGTTGTGAGTTCACAGGGATTGCCACCATTCCCATTTTTATCTCCCAGAAGAAAATGTCCCAAATGACCCTTCTACGCATGATGTGCCATGGTGTTCTGCAGTCTTGAGAGTCCAACATGCAGATAGCATCAGATAGCCAGGTGCGAAAATTTTTCACATGTGGAAACGCTCTGTGCCATGCTGTTCTCGGCTTGAAACATGAAACAATACATTATATAAAGGACATATCAAGATGAAAGTGGTCAAATCCCGGTGTGCCATTGTGATTTGGCCTCAAGAGTAGACTTTTTACATCATTTTCAAGATGATCTGGATCGGTGTGCCATTGGGAAGTTTAGGGCGCAAGGACTTTTGCAAGGACCCACTTGGCGACGGTGTGCCATGGGGATTTGCGTTAAAAAACGGGAGTTGCAAGGACTTCCGCGTTTGGGAGTAGTGGCCCCGCCTTGACCAAATGATTTGACAATCTGCAATCATCACGATTGTCATTGACATCATCGTCGCTACTCATCCAATTTTGACAACTGGTTGGTTCACCAATATTTATCATACGGGTTGAAACCACCAACCAGGGAATCATTCACCAAGCATTGGTTGACCGTCCTCACTTCACCCCTTGGTAGTCCCTGACTTGGAAGCGAACAATCACGATGTTTATAGGTTTTCTGGTACACTAATTATATTTTTTCGAAATAGGGGTGCCCCAAATTTGTCCAATATCAATGATTTATAGTAATAAGCTATAAGCCAACTATTTCTTGAGGGGCCCCATTTGATTTGAGGAAAAACTAAATCAATATTGGTGGTTTTTATGTTACCCACTATCAATGGTGATAACCCTTTTTAAAATCCTTCGAAAACTTTGTTATTATAAATCACGATGAACCAGCAGAATATCTTTGAAAAACCATAAGGACCATGGGAAAAACCATCCATAAATGGTGAAACTTCCACTTCTCCAGGACTGGGTGCCCTCATGTGCCAAGTGGATTGTGGGGGAGCTCGGGCGCTGGGGCAGGGTGGCACTATGGTGTGGCCCCGGGAGCACCGGGAACCAGAAGAAGTCATGATGGGGAATAAGGGGGGCACACATGGTTAGTTGTGCAATGTTGTGCAAATGTTGGACTACCATTGTTCAACATGGGTTAGTTGTTGAACGTTGGTTGTTGGCAGTGTTTGCTTGGATTCTTTGTACAATGCATCAAGGATTGAAGCACCTGCGGAGTGCCAGGGCGAGTGCCAGGGCCAAGTTGCGATCGCAAAGTATAGAGCCTCGAGAAAGCAAGGATGCTTCGTCCTCCTCAGGCGATGATCATGAAAGTTTGGTGGATCATGAAATTCTGGCGGAGAAGGTGAGACAAATTGCCTTCGAAAGCTGTGCAAGCTTGCTGGCAGCTCTGCATGTGACTGAGGTTGTGATGACCATACATAAGATGCACTGAGGAACTGTGAACATCAAGAACATGAAAGCCAAAATCAACAAGCTCTTGGTGCTTGACCAAATCCATGCTGGTGGCAGCGCTATGACAACATGGAGTCCAATGCTGCTTGCATGATTGCAAGCCACGCACTTGCCACAAAGGGTTCCTGGGCAAGTTTGGCTTTTGCCGCCTTGGATATTGGCATTGGCAGCACATTTTGGACCCCAGGAAGGCCATAGATACTCCGTCCTGGCAAAGATGTCATGGCCTACCACTCCGGCCGCACTCTGGTGTTGGTGATCTGGCCGTGGAAACCTCTCGCGAGCTGCAATCATGGCGAACCTCAGAGGCATGTCTTTTGTCCAGATTGCTATTCGTTCATTTTCCCTTTTAGGCATCGCATATATTGCCAGTTTGGATCCCAGCAGCAACTTTAAGTCGACCTTAGATTTAGGACCCGCCCTTCGTGCAATTTTGTTTCTCACCGTTTCCGGTAGCATTGGTGGGCGCAGGAAAGGTGATTGTTGGGATTAGCCACCTGCTTCAAGGGGCTGTCGGGGGGGGGGGGGGGTACACATGGTTAGTTGTGCAATGTTGTGCCTAACTTTGTTGAATTACTATGGTTCAACATGGGCCACTTAATTCTTGAACGTTGGTTGTTGGCCATGTTTGGTTGATGATCCGTTGTGTCCGTTGTCCAGTGGAACAAAGTACAATTTGCGTTTATGATGATTAACCAGTTTGAATACCACTCTCATCGTGATTAATGTTCATTCACTAACACTCATCACGCAGACATTTCGGTAAAGCATGACTCGCTGTGTGGGTGTCGCACCATGCAATCCTGTATCATGTAAATTCAAAGAAATAGTCCTGTAATCATCAGAGTACTTCTCATGAACAGGTCCGTGCACATCCGAGGGGATCCCAATTGTTGACCATGGCAGTACTCAACGGTACTAATTGTTCTCACCAATTGTAGGTCATGACGCCCAACAACTGCCAGTCAAACTAAGCATCATCCATGACCACTACACAATTTCCAACAACAATCGGTTAGACTAACCATTATCAGCCACTTCAAGACTGATAATTCTCCATGATTTTGAATCATTCCTAGCCGCCTTCAATGGTATCAATATTTGCCATCATCATTTTCAATGCCAGGTATTTACCAAAAGTTATCATTGTCATTGACGAAATTATCATGTTTTTTCAAGTTGCACTTGGCAATCAGGTAGCCGACCTGTACTTGACATCATTAGTCAACATTTGCTGAGTATGTCTCAATATTGGTTGGTTACTAGTAGCTAGTATTTTTACTTACCATAGCACACATGGTTGTGGGCCAAAAACGCTGTGCCCCTGGTCAACATCCCCCAAACGACCCTCGTAGTCTTTGTTGGGACGTCAAGCTACCCGTTTGTTGGTTTGCTAATAATGACCTGTAGCCATTTTGACATTTCTTAGAATTGGGGACCCAAAAAAGGATGGTGTAACGGTGCAATAGTAGTACAAACGGTACTTAATGTTGGATGATTTGCGATGGTGCAAACCAAACATGGTTGAATTATCACTGAAAATAAATAGTTTACTACCACAAATGAATGGTTTACCACTAAAAATGATGTGGTGGCTCCCCATTTCATCAGTAAACCATTCATTTTTGGTAGTAAACCATTCCTAGTCGTAAGCCATTCATGAGTTTACTACTGAAAATGGTCCAGTCCAAGCAATCCCCAGTCTTCGGCTGTTCCTTGCTGTGCGTCTTCCCAAGCTGTGGGTTGACTACTTCCCAAGCTGGCCCCCGGGTCCGGTGGCCCACAGCTGGGCTAGGTGCACATCGCCATCGTGGGGATGCTCGAACGTGGTTGGGTGGAGACGTCTCCAGGGATTTTTGGTTGGAAAGAACAACTAGCTGGTGATTGTCAAGGAGCTAAGGAGCCAGGGGTAGCCCTAAATCCCTTTAAAGGGGGAGCTAAAGAGCTACAGGGAGTGGTGAAACCAGATGGTAGACAGGGTGATCTAGGTGAATTTAAGAACAGGGTGAACTAAATCATTGAAATTATGATAAAAATGGTTAACATTGGTTAGTAATGGGTGATCAGTGATGATTGGGAAGCGCATGGTGAATTTTTAAATGGTAAGAATTATTTGTTTGTTTAATCCGTGTTGTTTTTTCATTCAAAGAACATGATGATTAAATGGTTAACATTGGTTAATGACAGGGTGATCAATGATGACTGGGAAGCACATGGGGAGAATGATGATTGATTGGTGATCTATGGTCAGTTAGCTGGTTAATGGTTAGTTTGCTCGTGATGTCTAATTGGTGGTGATTGTTTGGTGATCTTTGGTGATTCATGATGATTGACTAGTTGGTTAATGGTTAATATTGGTTAATGATAGGGTATAATAAGTAACAATAGTAGGGGTTCAGTGATGGTTAATTGGCGATATTATGGTGATCCACGATGGTTGACTATGGCTGTTGATGGTTGAGAATCATGGTTGTTGATCAGCTTGTCATCAGTCAAGCTTGATTTTAATGTTGACAGTGAGTGAGAATCATGGTTGCTAATCACGATGCATGATGGTCAAGAGTTGTTCGGAGTGGCTAATAGAGACCAATCAATTAATAACAGGCTCAATAAACTTTATTTCAAAGTTATCACGAAAGATAATGACTATTGACCTGTGGAAAGGCAGCTCATGCTCAGGTGTAATACCTAGCACTGGTTCAAAATGTATATGTGGCAGTGGGTCAGTTCACCCTTAGTCCCCCTTCTTCCCCAATTATGAACCATTGTTCTCCCTATGAAATTGATGGTTACTATCCCCATTATTGGTTGATTAATGATGACCCATAGCCACATACAGCTGGTATAATCCGCCACTATCGTTTTCTACTACACCCTATTATTAACCATTCATCCAAGAAACAATGGTTATCCCCGGAGAAATTGGTTAGTTAACATTGGCCCATAGCAATTTAACTCACATTAACTCACAATTGATTTTATTGAGGGCATTGATGAAGCAATAGGGCCGGCCAGTATAGATGGGACGTGTCAATAATCCTGATTGAACAGAGTCACACGTGGTACATTTGCCTATGTGATGTGTTTCTTAGTCAAGTTTCTTCTGGGTGCCATGGAGGTATCCTGGGGTTTGCTCATGGTTCGTGGTCATAGTTTAACTCGACAACTTGATTGTCCATAAAGGTCACCCTACCCTTCCAGATGTCTCTATCGCAGGCAACCAGCGAAAACCTGCCGTTACACAAACTGGTTGAGGATGGTCGACTATCATAAAGTTTATAAAAATAAGTGGAAGGGTAGGGATTGTGTATTGACATGCTATGCTTGCTTTTGGGTTAATGATGACTTTTGAACAATGATGATGATATGGCTGTGCGTCAGTTCACCCTTAGGCCCTTCTGGTTCCCCCATCATTAACCATTGTTTTGCCTATAGTTGTGTTGGTCATTATCCCCCATTACTGTTGGCTAACTGCTTGACCCAACTCGCCATATTTTGCTGTCCATCTACCCCTGATCACAGCGATCTCCAACCATCGACCAAACACGAGCAAGCACCGCTGGTCGATTCCTACGTTTCAATTGTCATTAGCTACTATTGACCCAACCTACCAATTGACCAATCAACCACCCAATCATCCATCCAATCATCCACCCAACCAGCCATCCAATCATCCATCCAATCATCCACCCAACCAACCAGCCAAGCACTAAACCAACCCCCAACTGCAACCAGCCACCAGGAGGTGTGCTTCTACGCCTGGTCGCAGGTGATGAACGTCTTGGTGCTGCTGCTGCCCTTCTCCTTGGCGGCCTCGGACTGTGAAGGAGTTCTCATTGTGGAGAATCCCTGCGCCTCGGTGATCAGGAGAACCTGTTTTTTTCGCTATAGAAATGGCCTGTGCGACACATGGAACCTTGGGATTTCCCACGGTTGATACTGGGTAGCTCGACACAGATTTCTGGTATAAGAATATTTGATGGCTTGTCAATACATCATGGTTGATACCTGTTGATACTGGGTGTCCCAAGGGTTATTAAGATTCTGAATTAGTGGTTAGATGATGCTTGATGGCAATGGGCAACAATGGTGAATCGCGGCGAATCACCGTTGATAATGGTTACTGGTTCGTCAACATCAACCAACCACCATTGTTCACACTGACCACTGTAGACCATGCAGTAACTAATGGGACTAACCCATGGTTGATATCAACAGTAATCCGTTAATTAGTGGTTGGATAGTGGTGAATAGCGATGGTTAATCATGGCTAGCTAATCAGGATCAACAATGAATGATGATTGTTGAGAACGGTCAATGCTATCAATGCTGGTTGATCATACAAAATCATGAGAACTCATCGCGTGATTGTAGGGCATGGCAGATATCCTCGCAGAAAGATGCCAGCCACATCGGGTGGTATTGGGCTGTCTACCAAATGTCTTATCCCTGAAGAATCTCAAAGAAGATGTCTGGCTTGTGTTACTAAACATGTTAGATTATCCCGCATATTTGGAACGGGCGGTTGATGAATTACAGTATCTTTTCAGAGGGTTTGAAACCGCCAGCCAAGTGTGTTTGTTTTTGGAAGCGCCTTTTCTGCTGTTGCACATTGCGGAGGAATCGGCCAGTGCTGAGTGATCAAAATCAACAGGCGATACTGTCGCGATACTGTCCACATGTGCATCGAATTCCTCAATAATCCCTCAGGGTGGGACATGTCAATCAAAATTCTTTGGCCGGTTTCATTAAAAGGTCTTTTGTGTTTTCATGAGCTCATGAAGCAAACTGAGGATACCCTATCCATCCGCAGTTGAAACCACAATGATTTTCATATGTTGAAACTGGTTTCATAGGATATGGTTTCAAACTGGTTTCATCCCTATCCATGTTGGGGGTTGAAACATGTTGGAACCACAATGATCCGAAGGGCTATCGCGCCTCAGCAGATCACATGGGGGTCGTGACCTTCACAAAGCCTTCAATGTCAGCTGTGCCAGGGGCAAAAAGGGTCACCTGGTTGGTACACCATTGATCTGTTCGGTGGTTCTAAACATTTGTCATTCTCCCCAAGATTTTGTGTATTGGTTGATATTGGTTGGTTGACTTGGGCCAGCTTTCCATCGACCAAAAGTGGTTGATTGACGATGTTTTTTCATGGGGCTTCGAACCACCAAGCTGTTGACGGGCCCCTGAAAAAGTGGACCACCAAGCAGTTGATGGACCACCAAGCAGTTGATGGACCCCCAGCATGCAGAAAGTCTTGCGCCCCGAGGCACCCTGAAAACTGTCGTGGCCATCCTGCTGTCCATCTTTGCCTTGGAGATTTACTGGTGCGCAGCCTGCAGCGATGCCAGGAATGGTGAATGGTTGGTACCAAGGGATCACCAGCAACCATGGATTAGTGCAAGAGGTAGATTATATATGGTGGTTTCGCATAGGTTACTCCCATATCATTTTTTTATATTAAGCTGTTTTTGATATTTTTTGTAATTAATAAACATTCGTCTTGCGGTCCCCTGATTTGGAGAGACACCCGTATCATGGAGATACCCACTAGTCCGGCAGCAGTTGTCAGAGAATTGGGGCTTATGATAGGTTGGTAAAGCCATAGAACTCCAGCAACTGCAGTGCTTTGTACCCCCATCCGATTGATACAGATATCTCCCACTTTTCGTGGCAGCGGTGGGGAAGTGTTTGCCATGGTAGCGCAGCCAACTAATCAGACGGTTCTGGTTAATCACACAAGGTAGCGTCAGCTTGGCTTCTTGCACCATCAGTTGAGACAACTAGGGGTTTCTTGAAATGGGGACGCCCCAACAATGGTTCGTTGGTTGCATTATAGAAATGGATATTATTGGATGATTTAGGGCACCCCTATTTTGAGAGAAACACCCAACTGAACTTTCTTGTTGCTTCAATGCCTTTTGCGCAACTGAATTGAAAGTTGGTGAAGATGTTTCCGTGGAGTCTTTGAAGGAGGAGACGGTAGGCGATGACAGATAGTGGGAAGATGACGTTCTCCCTGTCGAGAAAACGTAGACGAAACCTTATCAGTTCAACATCAAAATTGATAGCAAGAATGCCTACAAGATCTGGGGTTGAAAGCAAGAGCGATTTGAATTTGTGTGTGTGTGAGGAACTCAACAAAGCAGGTGTGCCAGAGCCCCGACAACGAGGCTGAATTTGCGCTACACATCATCAAAGGCATACAAGCATGAACTGATGAGTGATTGGGGAGGCAAGGGAGCAAGCTACTTGAAGCCAAAAGTCCGCCAAGAATATGAAGGAGAAGATAGAAAGCTTCAAGAAAGGTTGCTAAAAAAAGTTTCTGAACTTGCCAAGTTGCTTTGATAAGTATTGGCAGGACCTACAAAACCACAGATAGCTGATTTAATCCACTGGGGTGGGGTGGCCATTGTGGACTCGGTTCCCTCCAGGATCCACCAACTCAAGGTGGTTTAGCTTTCGTTACCTGGTTGAAAGGGTGGATGCAAAAATTGTGGTTGAACTGGGCAAGGGCTACTAGCCCCACGTTCAGAACATGGACCAGCTGATATTATGCTTTTGCTGGTTGACAATTTTGTAGCATGTCATATCCTTAACACTTCTCCAGCTACCATGCTACCACTATCAAATGATAGTTTGATTTAAAAAGATCGACCTATGTTGTACATTAAAGTTGTTGTACAACTCATTGCAGTTGATACCAGCAGTTGTACGATCACCAGAGTGCAACAATCGATTTCACCCTAAGAAGTTGCCTGGTTGGTCGTTTTAAACATGGGGATGGTTCAACCACCAACCAGTTGCCAGCTGCTTCAGGCGACTTCTGTCGATGCTGCTGCGCTTTTGCGCTCGGAACGTCGGGACGGTCCAAGAGCCTGTGCCTGCGGGCTGCGCGGCCGAGGATGCTGTGTCAGGCGCGGAGGGGTTGGCCAGGAGCCCTGGGGTATCCCGGCCACTGGCCCTGCCAAGGAGGAGCGGTGCCAGGAGCTAAGAGTGGCCTAACCAAAATGGTAGGTTGAGATTTGTGAAGGTTAATGACGGACAAATTATATTTAATGACAGTTCAGTTGTGATTGATGGTTGCGGTATTGATTATGCGTTTCATAGTGCGTGGGAACAACAAGCAATGATTGATTTTACAGGTTATAACTTCTGTCAGCAGGTGAAGCACTGAAATAGCGAACGATCCCGCACTCAGCAACAAGCAACTTCTCGGGATTGGAACAAGAATCGAGTGCTGCAGCTAATCGAAAAAACTACAGCAGGACGAGGTGGTGAATGTGCAGTACAAACATTTTCGTGATTGGTGTTTTTGTTTGAATGTGTTTTTTTTTTCCGCAACATTTGGCATGATTGGGCTTCTTGGTCCGAAAAAGTCTGATCGGTTGATCAACTTCATTTTTTCGCGGATGGCTTGCAACCACCAACCAACATCGTGGGAATGAGAAAAAACGCCAGTCCTTTGCTGTTCAAAGCATTTGGTAGCCAACGTCCAGGTCGAACAGGGTCGTTTTTCGTGGCAGTAGATGGTGGGTAGCTCATTGGTCAGCTAACCAAATAGGGTAACCATGGTTATAGATGGTTATAGAGCCTAATCCAGCCACCTTATAGGATTGACGAATGATTGAAGGAGTGAATCCAGCCACCTGAAAATTGCCCCTAGCCCAAAAGCAATGCTGATAGAATATCACATGTTCCTATAAGACATGATGATTCATGACAACCCATTCATGATTCCCTTGAAATTTCACCATTCACTGGTCACTCTGCAATTTTATACAAAGTAGAATATCCTGTTTCCATTTCCATTACCAATTACCAGCTGGTCATTGAGGAATCAAATGAACAATCAAATATTTGCAGTTGCTCCGTCCTGGTCGCCGATCACACAAGAAGCAGCGGTACAAGCACTCCGCCAACATTTCCTTGAAGCCTACAGCTTCTTCCATGGGACTGAGTGGCAAGAATGTTTGGAAAACCATGAGAAGCAGGTGCGGCTAGTCCTGGCCACAACCACCTACAAGCTCAAACATGAGGCAGCTTTTTCCATGGGACTGAGTGGCAAGAATGTTTGGAAAACCATGAGAAGCAGGTGCGGCTAGTCCTGGCCACAACCACCTACAAGCTCAAACATGAGGCAAATAACTGCCTAGCGGTCAAACGTCTACTCAGTGAAAAGCAGAAAGGCGGTCACGTCAGTGACGAGCCGGATATGCAGCACTTTGGCGTCACCATGATATGTTGGTCTGGTGATTTTCTGGCAAGCATTGTGGCGTCAGCAGCTAATGGTATCATCTAACAGCTGTTCTTTAAATGTGATTCACAACTATGAAACTGTTTTTTGTTGATAAGATTATTATAGACTAAGAGGAATATAATTGTTTGTTGAAATGATTTTACTTTGTTTTCATCATGGTTTTGTTACGATGCTGTTGTGATTGTATGATTTTTGTCTTTTTTCAACTGATTTTGTTATGATGTTGTTATGATTGTATTATGTGTTTTTCATGATTAAGTAATGATATTATTTTGATTTTATCTTGATTTTGTCACTATTTCGTTTTGATCTTACTATGAGTCTAATGAAAACCCCTGAGAGAATCATAGTTTGAAAACATGATATTACGACACCTTAATGAAATTTGATCGTGAAACAAACATGATAATTATTGATTTGTAAAGCATCATGTTTCCACCACCTGGCGTTTGAATTGTTCACCACGCGTTTGTTATAGCTGTTAGCTTATACATGTTTTTTTCGGCCCACTCATTGTTTAGCAAAAATAGCCTATAATCAAACTAAAAACAAAGTTGGTCATCTTTGGTAAGGCTCTCAGATCATCATCACTTCTCTTGGCCCGGTCGCCATCTCTCCCTTGGCGGAGGAGACTTCACCGGTGACATTCTACCCACGGTGCTGGGGCGCCCCACGCCGTGCCATCGCCACCGGGCACAGCCGTGCCGCACGGCGACGTGTTGCCCAAGTCTTTGGGGCTGGTGATGCACAGCTTGGTCGAGCCAGCCTCCAAACAACTAACCAGCTGGTGAGGATTAGTTTATAACTGCCTGGTTCAGATAGTGCTTAGAAATGGTTGGTTGGGATGCCCATGTTTTTTTCGGGAAAGCTGGGCAGGTTTCAGCCAGATGATTGGGAAGGCATCACCAGCTGCACCAAAGAACTGACACTAAGTGTAGCTAGTATTGCTGGGACGGCATGGTCCAAAGAACCAACAATGATTGGCAATGTTAAAACCCCAACCAAAATCATCAATGTGGTGGTTTCTCAAAATAGGGGTACCCCCAAATCATCCATTTATAGTCATTTATAGCAATAAACCAACCATTTTTTGGGTCCCTTATTCTGAGAAACCACGATGTGAGCAACAAAACGACTCTGCGGTTTTTCACCTCGCTGCGGCAGATCTGATGGGAAGCTCTGACAAAGTAGAGGGGCTTTCATGTGCAGACTGGCAAAAGAGCACGTGCAGCTGCAGGGGCCGGCCAATGTAAGGCTGAAGGCTTGACAGTTGCTGCAGTTGCTTGATGTTTTTTTCTTTCGCCAAGCGCGACGGTGTCTGCCAAAATAGTGGTACCCCCAAAACCAATGGTTTTCTACTGAAATCATCATTTTTTGGTGGGTTCTTGGTTACCCTATTTTGGCACATACCCCGCATATACAGAAGTTCCAAACATGTTAAATGCCACCAAAATCCAGCATGCAAACCATTTCTTTGGCTTTACAGATGTGCCCGCAAGATGCTGTACAACCATAAGCAATATATAGTTTTTTGTTTAGTGGTTTCATTCATTTTTCTTCCAAAATTGCTATTAACAAATAGTTGGTTGACTAATGACTAACATCTTTCATGGGGGTTGAAACCACCAACCAGTGATGATCATTATCAACCATTTATAACCATGATTAACCACTAGAAAATCACTACTTAACCATGGGGTTGAAACCACCAACCAGTTATAAACACTTTGTTCGGTGGCTTTACAGCCGCAACCAGGACATCCGCCGCCTCATCACTATCCGCCGCCGCCACTTGGTGGGAGCTGCGCCTGGGGTGATTGAAAGGGACATCCCGGTATCCCTTTAAAGGCGCTTAATAGGGGGGAGCGAGGCCAGGAGCTACCAGGAAGGTTCAAACCAAATGCTAGCTATAGCTGAGTGAATGCTAACTGATAGTTGGGTACTGGTATAGTGAACTGATAATGGTAGCTGATAGTGGTGGTGGATAGTAACTAATAACAAGTAACTGATATAACTAGTTGGTTACTGATAGTTGGTTACTGATAGTTGGTTACTGATAGTTGGTTACTGATAGTGGTGGTGGATAATAACCAGTGTCCAACTGATAGTAACTATTAACAAGTAACTAATATAACCAGCTATATAGAATGCCAAAAGAAAACTGATATGAAAATGCAATGATGGAATGAAACGAGCAACAACGGAGATATACCAAGTAAAGGCGGTAGATTGGTCACGTGATTGGGTGGTCGGGTGGTTGGTGGAGTGGTTGCTTAGTCCGGCCCATACAACCTGAAATATAGAGAAGTTGACCAGCTAGTTCCATGGTGGCCGGGTCGAGGACAACAACGACAACAACACCAGCGAATACAATTGCATTTACAATGGCATCAATCAAAACCCAAAAGTGGCCGCAGCTATGACCATGCCAGCGCCAAGTGTTGTCAAGGACTGCAGGCCTCTTGAACCTCACAGCCATTTAGGAACTCATGGAAACCGTGGTATGCAGGTACCGTCCAGTAATGTTTACCCCGGATTGATAACCCTTTGGTTACTTAATAGGCATATTCATATCCCCCAAAAGCCTTGGTTTCCATTTAAAATGCTAACCCACCCAACTAATCAACCTGGGGTTTATGAATCCTGGGTAAACATCATCAATAAATTGTTTGTTGGTTGGATAGGGGTTATAACCACCAACCAGACCATAACATGCATTGCAGAATATCGCCTGGATCTTGATGGTCAAGGGCACGTACCACAACTAGCCATGGATCTGGCACTTGAGCTGACGCAAGGGTTTTTTCAAAGCTGATTTGCAGGTTTTAAAGATCTAGTTGTAGCTTCTAGTTCTTCGAAACTACGCATCAAGGGCAATGGTTTCTTTTGAGCTGATGTCCGGTTTTTCGTGCTAAAGATTCCTTTTCTTCTTTGCGCAGGGTAGTTTGAAGCAGCTGTTCTGCCTGGAAACTATCGGCCCCTCACAGGTCCTGGTTGCATGGCCGAGACAAAAACTGTCAGCCATCCCTCATCCAGTTGCAATCCAGGAAGCATGAAAACATCGATCATGACCATCACTTGGAAATAACCATCCGTTTCCCATCAATGACCCATCAAAAATCGCCACTTCTCAACCATTACCCCTTATTCATCAGCTGATTGACCTTAAATTTACCATTTCTTAACCATCAATAGCCATCTATGAACCAGTAGTTAGGCCTTATGAGTCATTTAGCTGTGGGTCAAAACTCTAGTGTACCATCATGAACCATTGTATTCCAACTATTGTTGGTGAATGTATCCCCCAGCAAAATGATTATGCATATTGACCCATTGCCATTTATTAACCAGTGGATTCACCACTATCAACCATCAAGAGCCATCAAGGAACTATTATTGTTGAGTCTTATTAGCCCTTTATCTACCAATTAATTCACCACTCTTAACCGGCAATAGCCATCATTAACCAGCCAATTCTCCGTTATTACTACTATTACTGTAACCACTATCAACCAGCCAATGAACCACTATTTACCAGCCCATGAACCACAATTAGCCATGACACAGTGATTAATCACCATGAAATCACCATTAATGAGCATGGTATTAACCATGGTCACTTCACCCTTAGTCCCTGTGGTTCCCCTATCATTAACCATTGTTTCCCGATAGTTTTGTTCGTGAAACCATTATTTTCCCTATAGTTTTGATGGTGATTATCAGTGATTATCCATGATGATCCCTCATTGGTTGGTTGGTTCATATTGACTCATTTTTCTGTGTGCAAGGTTTTTCCCCCTTCCAAGAAGGTTTTCCTTGCAAACCTGGATTAGCAACGCCTCTTAGCCAGATGGGACCTTTCCATCTCATAGCCACTTCACCATGACTTTGCTAAATCCATAACCAGCTAGTATTAACCATGGCAAGTGTACCATGACTTCACCCTGAAATCACTATGACTTCACCCCATTTCTGAGGTACGGACCGCCCGGATATCCGCCTCCGGGACCCGGTGCGGGAGCTCAGGGGCGGTGCACAAAATCCTGTGGTTCAACTAACCCTATGCTTTCGCTTACCACTTACAAGGTGGGCCCCCAACCACTTAGGTTAGTTGGTTTATAAGCACCTTAACTAGGGATAACTACCAGCTATAGGGGTGAACTAACCCAACTTATAACTGCCAGGGGCCCACCTTGTAGGTAGGTAACCAAGCCCAAACAACAATGGTAGAAACCAGCTGGTTACCTACTATTGGCTGGCAACTGGAAGCATAGGGTAAGGTAAGTACTGGTGACTAAAACTCACCCTGAGTTGCTGTGGGATTTTGTGCTGATAAGTGGGTTCACCCTATTTCACTGTCTTTTGGGTTCAGCTTGGTGAGATGTTCGGGGAACCACTCTTCGTAACTGGTTTGCGACCAGGCTTTAACCAAAGTTTTTGTTGAGTTCAGCTTGCCACGGGGAGCGGGAACTAATCACAACTGCACATCCAAGGAAGCATTCCTCTTGGAGCAAGCAATTCCCGATGCTCAAGCAATCTCGGGATACCAAACCATGACACTCAGGGATTGTTATTGACACCCGCTTTTGGTGGATGAAATATTGCTTACTGTTGCTATACATGCTTTGCATCATGATACAAGTATTGACAAATATTACGTACTGGGAAACATTACAACATTAATCGCCTTTCAATGCCTTTTATACAAGATATGGGAGCCGCTCGCAAAATGTGAATCTAAGAATTATGAATTATGAATTATGAACCTTTATTTAGATCAACACCCATATGCACAAATTTATTTGTGTATACACGTGCAATCCATTCCGGTAGCCTTTGGGCGTGGGATTTGCTGTAGCTGCCCGGTAGAGACCCAAAAAGCAAGCTTTTTGCATGATCGCCAGTGCATCATGAGCAGATCATGAGCGCTGATAGACTCTTGTTGGTTATGATTTATATCATTGACTGTTATCAAGCATCATTAAGCATATATTTGATGGTTCTAACCAGCAGATCATCAGACTTGCGAAGGCCTTGTTCGCTGATGGCGTTGATTTGTTGTTTACGAAGCGTCACTAAGTAGACGTTCTGCATCACGTAGCCATGATTTAGAAGTAAACATTTGGTTGATCAAGTATTGCTGAGAGCAGCATGTTCACATCACTAGCTATCATCACTAGCTATCATCACTAGCTATCATGATCATCATGATCATCATCATCATCATCATCATCATCATCATCATCATCATCATCATCATCGTCATCGTCATCGTCATCGTCATCGTCATCATCATCATCATCATCATCATCATCATCGTCATCATCAATATAACTATTATGGTCCGTACTATTGTACTAGTACGATTGTACTATTGTTGGTTCTTGTACTCTAGCCTTAAACATCAACTAACCACTAGCTATATCATCATGATCATCATCTAGGAAGAACTATATGAAGCATTCACTACAAACCGCTACTAATCAACCACCATGGTTCATCATCAAGTAGTCAGATCTGAAATACCATTAACTTACTGTTATCATCCGTTTGAAACCATCATTCATGACAACTCTTCATTCTTTGTCATTAAGTATGCATTCTTAGCCACTGCTAACCATGATCAGCCATCAGAAACCAATCGTGTACAAGGTGGCCCCCCTGGTTATAATTTGATTAATAAGCCATTTAACTATAGCTGTATCTTCCATGACTGGTAGTTACCCTAGTTATAAGCCAACTTGCTAACTAAGCGCGCCACCTTGTACTATCATTGACCTCAGTTCATGCACCAGCTTCTTAAGCATCATAAATCATCATAATCATCACCCATCATAAACCATCAGTTCACCATGGATAAACCATTGATTAGCCATTTATTAACCATCTAATTGACCATCAACACCCATAAACTATATCATGGTGAATGGTTCATGGAAGGTCTACCAAGTAACCAGTTCTAATATGGTGGAAAACCAGCTATTTGCTGTCACCTTAAAAAAGGTTATACATCTGGAAAATCCACCGTTAACCACCATGAACCATCATTGGCCATCAAATAGACTATATCTCATTCACCATTTACCAGCTTGTCAACCATGATTCCTCAGCATAACCCATCATAAATTCATCATAAACAATCCTAACCCATCTTAATCCATTTTAAAAAACCAATGATAACCTATGATAACCTAATCCCAATCCATCCTAATCCATCCTAATCCATCCTAATCCATCCTAATCCATCCTAATCCATCCTAATGGTTGATCTTAATCTATGATAACCCATCATGAAGCATTCGTTAAGTCCACCACTTCACCACCATCACCCAGCAGACTCACCTTGGAATCGCACTCCCGAGGCTATGGCCCCCCGCCCCCGCATTACGGTGCTCCGCCCCCGCCGTGCTTTGGGCCGCAGCGGTTTTCATCACGTCGGTCCCATGGGACCGGTCGCAGGGGTGAGCCCTGGTGGGTGGTGAAGTCATTTCATGGATTTTGTTGGGATTTTGATGTTTTTTTTGGGATTTGAACGAAGTCATTTCATGGGTTGAATGATGTTGATTTGTATAGATTCAATAGTTGGTTTAAAGGTGATTTTTTATGATTTGATTGGTTGGTTTGATGGTGTTTAATGATTGAAGGGCTGGGTTTGCCTTTTGGTCAACTCAACTGGAAGCTATGAATCGCCAGTTTTGTTAGGAAAACCAGCTATGAAAATGGTGGGATTTTCGACGGTTGACCCGAGCGTGACGGAATTTGATGGTTGGTTTGATTAGCTAAAAAGTGCGCCCCAGCAGTTTTAAGTTGGCTTATAAACATCTTCTAGTTGGTAGTTCGCCCTAGTGAGGTTAAGCAAACCAACTTATGCGCGGTTGGGGGCCCCAGCTTGTAGCCTTTGGGTTGGTATGATTCACCACTAGTTGGTTCGCAAACAGAATGGTAGCTGGTTCACTGGCCGAGTTGCAGCCACAAAGTTCCTTCGAATTCGCTGGAGATTCTCCCATCAAAGGATCGTTTTAGCTACCTACAAGGTGGGCCCCTGCCAGTTATAAGTTGGGTTAGTTCACCTCTACAGCTGGTAGTTAACCCTAGTTAAGGTACTTATAAACCAACTTATAAGTAGTTGGGGGCCCACCTTGTAGCTAAGTCATCCGTGTTTGATTTTCAATGGTTGGCCTGGTTTGTTCGAAGCTAGTCTTTAATCACTTGGGCGTTTCTCAAGTTATAGGGGTCCTCCCCAAATCATCCAGTTCATGAACCATTGATAGTGATAAACCAACCATAGCCTTGGGGCTCCCTATTGCTTGAGAACTCCCCATGTGATGATTATCAATCATCAATGTTTTAACCATTGATTACTGGTTGGTGGTTTCAAACATTTTTATTTTCCTTAGTAATCATGTACAACTGGTTGGTTGACACATTTTTTCATTGGGGTTGTTCACCCACCAACCAGATTATATACATTTCTGAATCATTTATTGTAATAAATGGGGTTGTACCATTTGAGGTACCCCCATTTTAAGGTACCATTTCTTCACCATTTCTTAATCATTTAACTATTGTAATAAACCAGCCATTTTGAGGTACCCCCATTTTCACCATTCAGCTGGTACATCCCCTACCAGTTTGTTGCTGATGATCCCCTTTTTTAACCATGATGAATGGTTATAAAGCCTACTATTGTTGCCTAGTATTCATAGTTATTGTTGCTGATTAATAGCTGTCGAGCCCATTATTGCCCGTAATGGTTAAAAAGCCCTGCTATCATGGCCAGCACGTTCAGTTTTTTTGATGGGCGACGATCCAAGTGGAGAACAGGTCAGAGAAGTACGGGTCCGTTGATGACCGACTGGGCGGTGATCAGCGTCGATGGATGGGTCTCCCCGGTCCTCAGTACGTACGATGTACAAACTAGTTGGCCACACAGCCACTGTGACCAGAGAACTTCTCCAGGGCGTGTCCGCATCCCCTGATGGGGAAGAGTTACTGAAACTTGAAACAGATATGGGTGACATTGTGACCCAGACACTGAAGAGTTATAGCCTGGAGTGGAACCACCTGGGAGCGTCCCTGGACTTTGAGGGCCTCCGGGTGATTTTTTGAGCTGGCAGCAGGACCAATGATATGGATGTTTCAGTGCGCTGCGGTCTTGAGACAACGGCAGGAGGATGGCTTGCTGCATACGTGCCCAATCGTGCCAGATGTGCGCCAATTCAGCGCCTCTGGCACAGGGGCGCGCGGCATTCTTGCTGGTTTCCCTTGTCAGGCCGCAGCCTCAATGCAATGTTTTGATTGACAGTCGGCAAGTCAAATTGCCAGGACATCTCGATGGCAGGAAATGGTCTGGGCATCGAAGGCTCCAGATCCAGTTTGGTGAGCGAGCCGTTCCGGGTTTGGGACACTTTGGACCACCCGGAGGAGTTTGGGCCCTGGGCTATCCAAGCTAATATTGTTTCAATTTGGCCCAAGAAGCTGAACTCGAGGTCTTTCATGTGCCTTGAGAACGTCAAAAACAGTTTGGGCCGCAAGTTGAGCATTCGCCAATTGCTCTATCACATATAATCGGGTATAGTAAGTAACCTTGGTAGGGGATATACCAGCTATACATGGCTATGGGTCAAGCAGTCAACCACCCAATGATGGAGAATAATAGCCAACCATTTTATAGGGAAAATAATGGTTAACGACAGGGGAGCCAGGGGGACTAAGGGTTTTAACCCACAGCCATATGTAGGTACTGGTTGAAAGGTGCAATATGATTTGTAACATAACAATCTAGTCGGTGGCTTCAAACATTTTTCCTTCCTTAGTTTTGATTAACAAGTGATTGGTTGCCTTGTATTTTCAGAACCGTGACTTTGTCATACGGTTATCACCCGTGATTTTTGCCGATTTCACCCATGATGTTTAATAGTGATCTTTGTTTGACTGCGGTTTGATTATGTGTTTCAGTGATCGAATAATCATTTGTTTAGTGATCATTGGTCTGTTTGACTAGGGAGGTCCACTAAACCGATGATCATGTGTATTACCCATAATGATTCAACATGCGTGGTTGCCACATTCGGTATGTTCTGGAACGCGTATGGAATAAAGTTAATACCAGCAGCCAAGACTTTGTTTTCTTCGCATCATGTTGATGATGGTCGATTCTAGTTACTGACATGGCTATATTTGTTTCTGAAAATGTGCAAGTTGCGCACATGTCAAATCCTTGTATTACGATCTTTTGGTTAAGTTTGCTATCATGGAACACAAGCAAGTTGGTTGATCCAAGCATATTAAGCCTGTGAGACACTAGCAACCATATAAAATCATATCAACCTGTTTGTATTCATATGCTTGCGCTGCTTGCTCAACCCTATGCTTCCAGTTACCACTATAGTAGGTGACCCACCCCAAAGAACAATGGTAGAAACCAGCTGGTGATCTACGATTTCATGGTAACTGGAAGCGTAGGGCAACATAGATCACCCAATTGATGATTTTTCAAAATAGGTTTGAACACTGACCACTATATTAACCAGTATTAACCACCAATATTAACCGTTATAGTACTAACCCTTATTAACTATATTAACCACCATTGTTAACCACCAATATTAACCACCAATGTTAACCACCAATAGTAACCATTATTAGCATATCCCCTGGATCACCCCATTGGTTTTTCATTCACGCTGACCACCTGTCGCCAAGGCCCGGGCCTCCCATGCCTTTCTTGGAGAACGGCAGATATCAGGCGGACGGCCCGGTGGGTGGACCATGGGAGGTAGCTTGTGACATGGCTATGGGTCAATATTAACCAACCAACCAATGGTTAATGATAGCTGGTTAATGGTTAATCATAGGGGATAATAAGCAACAATAGTAGGGGATATATACCAACTAGACATGGCGAGCTGGGTCAAGCAGTTAACCAACCAATTTCATGGGGGATAATCACCAACCAATAGTAAGGGAAACTCATGGTGAATGATAGGGGAACCAGGGGGACTAAGGGTTTTGACCCACAGCCACATGACGGATCCGTGGAGCTGATGATGGGAACTTAGGTTTTGTGCTTTGGAGCGAATGATGGAGAATGATTAGTTAAGGAACGACATATATGGTAGTTTCTCAAAATAGGGGACCCTTAACATGGATCGCTTATTACTGTGGATGGTGGTGGTAGTGGTGGTGGTGATGATGATGGTGATGATGATGGTGATGATGATGGTGGTGATGGTGGTGATGGTGATGGTGATGATGATGATGATGATGATGATGATGATGATGATGATGATGATGATGATGACGATGATGATGATGATGAGTGGCCTTCAGATTTGTCTACGACGTGTTTACCTAAAACATGGTTTGCATTTTGCCGTCATATCGAACCTTGCTAAGCATGCCTTGTTCGCCATTGCATTGGAGGGAGAAGGGAGGTTGAACAATACCTATTTAGTGATATACCTTCGGTCATAATGAAGGTAACAACCAGTTATGGTCGATAGAACAAAAGTTAAGTGGTTTATCAGCCAACTTATTTCCTCCCAAAGTGTCAGAATACAGAATACACAGGATACTCAGCCTGATTCTTCCAAATGACTCAAGGACGAAAACGGTGTAGATCAAGCCGGCGTGATTTGTTCCACGATTGGCCATTCATAGTGACTATGGTGCGTATATACGTGCAAAGTACATGAACATGAATGAATATTTGCGAGGTGGTCCCCCTTTTTTAAGCTGGTCAACAGGCCGTTGGACTACAGCTGTATACCAGAAGCAGTTGCCCTGGTAACCAACTTCGCTAACAGCTGGGTGCTCCTGCGTGTACAGATATCAATGCGTCTTTTTTTGTTTGGTCTGCGGGGGAAAGTTGGTGAGTAGCCTCGCCAGCTGACCCCACATCGAAAAACAGGTGGAGGGTGTTTCACAGCGGGTGCGGGGTTTTGACCCAGAATCATTTGGGTATGGGTCAATATTAATCAACCAACTAATGGAGGATTCATCAACAATAATAGGAAAACAATGCTGAATGATGGGGGAACCAGGGGCACAGGGTGAACTCACCCATAGTCACGTCCTTATGATTGTATATGATAGTTACCTCGGATGACATGTTTGTGAATAAATTACACATCCCTATGATTGCCAACTACGGTGTCCCCCCAGCTAGCAACAAGTTTTGTCATTTGTTAAGCAGGATCTATCTTGGTTGGTGGTTAAGAAAATATCCATGTTCTTATTGTTAGTCAGTCAATTGATCATGAGTTTGACTTTATTAGTTGCTTGTTAACCATGAATTTAGATTTACTGTATTGGTTTGTTATTTTCTATTGTGTCTTGCTTTACCGTACGCTTCCAGTCACCAGTCCTTGCTTTACCCTACGCTCGACCATATCTCAGGGCCGGATCAAGACCTTCAATCCCAAGCACGGCTTCGGTTGCGCGGCGTGTGAGGGTGAAGGAGGGGTGACCTTTTTGTCGGGCGTCATGTGGTTGTTCATGGGCATATGGCTATCAAAATCGTCAACCAGCAAATTGTCTGGTTGCTCAACATTGCCATTTTCTTGTCGCAAGCTGGCACCGCATTTTTGTGAACACAACTGAGGTTGACCATGGCCTGACAAACATCCCCATCCTCATCTTACCTTTGTTACTTTGACCCTTACTTGGTGGTTTCTCAAAATAGGGAGCCCCAAAAATGGCTGGTTTATTGTTATAAATGGCTAATAACTAGATGACTTGGGGGTACCCCTATTTTGAGAAACACCCACTTAACTTGGGTTGGTGAAGCCATGGTAGTCACAGGCTTTTCAGGTGGTCGAACATCCACCCCGTAGCCATGGCTAGGTCGCCCGCAGTGGGAGCATGCGTCCATGCGCATCCGAACTGATGATACTAGGTACTGGGGTCAACTCGTAGCACCGTGTGTTAAGTCGTAGCGATTGAGCGTGTGCCTTGCGGAAATCAAGATTCGAACCATGGTTTACACATATTTTTGTTGACTTGAAACTTCTTTTTTGTTTCCTCAATGAGCGTGTGCCTTGCGAATCTGTGCTATAATATATCTCGATGTTGTTGTGTGGAAAGTCATTCCGCTGTCAATGTCTTGACTTATTACCGTTGGGAAATGCATTTTGGGAAAGTGATTGCGAATCATGTGCCCCTGGTACTTCTCAAGCATTTGAGCACGTCACTTTTATTTCTATACTATTAAATACGTAAGTAAAAGTTTGTTTGTGCTTGAAATCCTCTGCCATGAGTGGGAACGCATCTTTCTGATTAAGAAATCCCAACGCTACTGCGGCTGCAAGCTCTTCACCGGTTGCGCCTGTTGCTGCCGAAGCCGCTGGGCCAGCTTCAAGTTCGCATCAGGCCGCATCAGCAGCAGATCTGCCGAAGACAGAACCTGTGGAAGATGCGCCGAAGTCAGAATGGGACCTTGAATGTCCTGATGACTGCGTGGACTGGATCGTTCAATGTTTCAAGAAAAGCCAGCAGCCACAGGTACGTCCCGTAGCTGCATTTTTTGTCCAAGCCCTTCAAAAAAAGAAGGGCAAAGACACGTTGGCAGAAACTTTCTTCAAGAGCGTCATTGGCCCAAAACTGTTGGCGAAGCCACAGGGGCGTGATGCTTGGCTCAAAGCCCAGACCTACAACCGTAGCTTGCGGTTCGTCTCTCACCCAATGGCTCAGAAGTGAGAAAAGGCGCTTGCTTCAATGATGGCGTCTCCATTGCGATTCTTGTTTCAGAGCATTTTCGAACCACATCAAATATGATTGATTCTGATGCTGTTTTCGAAATATTAACACACACGTGTGTGCCAACATGTCACGCGTTTCCATTGCAAAGTTCACATCAGTGACATCGCTGAAACCATTCCAATATGATGTATTTACATTGTGTTTGGATGAAGAAACATTGAAGTAAGGCTGTAGAAATCACAGCGTCTCCATTGGGAAAAGCATCCAACTGCTATGACTTAACGCGACCTGCTCTGACTTAACCCTCATGGAGCGTTTACATGCGGAAACACGGGCCGTGCAATGACTTAAAACCAGATGCTGTGACTTAACCCCACCGCTTGTAGCTGGTTCGATGCCATGGAAAGAGGGGTCATACAACCCACCCCTTATACAAGATGGGCCCCTAACCAGCTATAGCTATAGCTAATCATAAACTATTGGTTAGGGGTCATAAACTATAACTAGACTCATAAACTACAAACTATAACTCATAAGTTGATTTATGGTTTATGATTAACTTAGCTGGGATGATTTTTACCAATTGTAGGGGTTCCCAACTTAGAACTGCTGGGGGCCCACTTTATATGGTGTTTTACCATGGTCATGTCCCATAGAACTACCCCATCTGCACATCCGAGTATGGCGAACCGTCACTGAATCTCAGGTTCACTCAGTAAACGACTGCTGAAACGAACTGGCTGAGGAAACGGATGCAGCTGGGGATATTTTCCTGATACCACTCAAAGCCATGAGATAGTGGTTAATAGTCTACACCATCTAGCTTGTTATTTACTCTATCATTTACTATGGTTTGTTATTTACGATGGTCATTATCTACACTACTATGCGATTAAGATTGCGTCGCTTCGATGACTTGGGCGGTTCCGACCTGGCATGATACTGTTTTCACGACTCGCGTGGCAACCGGGGATCACATTGTAGGCCGAAATGTTCACTGCCATCATATCGGGTAAGGTAAGCTCTAAGCCCTTCAAAGCCGGATCTCACCTGACAGAGTCCTGAGGTTTCATCGACTGCCCTGCGGCCAATGAGAAATTTGGTCGTGATGTTTTCATCCACAAGGTGCGCAGCAAGCTTTGTGCTGTGTGGTTCTTGTAGGGGTGCTACTGCCGGTTGGACTGGAAGAGTTCATTGTTGACTCAAACTGAAATTGGATCTGAGTGTAGAATCATCGTCAAGCATCACCAACCATCACTAGCCGTCAACCATCACCAGCCATCACTCTTTGCGATGCGCGACGAATCTCGCTGCGTAAGCCTGGCCTTTGGTGATACGCAGCGGTGAGACAACTACCAATCATCCAAAGTATGAAGTGAAGTCCAATACACATCCAGCAGTGTCACAAGTTCGTTCCAAATTATTGCGATGCCTTCATCAGTTGGACCAACCATCACCAACCATCACCTTCCATCACCAACCATCACCAACCATCAACCATCAAACCATCATCAACCATCACCAACCATCACCTTCCATCACCTTCCATCACCAACCATCCATGGCAGTACACCACAGCGGTGTCAGGGGCAGATGGGAGACGTTCCGGTGGGCAGCGACATTACCTTCGAAGTGAGGCCGATGCCAGCGGATGAGCTGAGGCAGTGACTGGGTAACCAATGGTAAACCCTAGGAAAGCCCTAGGAAAACCCTAGGAAACCCTCGGAAAACCCTAGGAAAACCCTAGGAAAACCCTAGGAAACCACCTAGAAATGATGGATTCTCCATTACCTTCTGGTAAACTAACATGGCTGGCTGGAGAATCCACCAGTTCAATGGATGATGTTTGAGGTTTTTTTTCCCAAGAAAATGGTGGATTTTCCAGCCAGCCAGGTTAGTTTGCCAGGGGGGGTAAGCATGGTATTTCTACGCTTGTAAGGCAGGTGCACGAACCCTGAATGAACCATGGCGAATTCAATACGAGTCGTGCAACAGTTGAAACACGAGCAGTGGATATGGCTGTGGGTCAATATTAAGCATTAGTAATAACCAATAATAGTAGGGAAAACAATGGGTCATGATGGGAACCAGGGGTGCAGGGTTTTGACCCATAGCCATATGGCACATCCAAGTCTCGCTGGTAGTTGTGAACATCCATGACTGAGAGTGAAGCTGGCAGCCAATGATACACTCCGACAATCCAACGGGCTCACTGGCTGGTTGCGACATCACCATTCCCTTGCGAGCAGTAATCTACTTTGCATCATCCAGCCAGCTATGTATTACCAGAAGGTATCCGACCATTAAAGAGCCTGACATGGCACAAGAAACCTCGCGCATTCGTGGCATTGGTAGAGCTACGATACCCTTCCCGCATCATGCGCATCACAGGATTCAGACCGAAACTGTTGGAGTGATGGGTCAATGATGACGGGTTGGTGGTGTCAAACTGTGGTTAGTCATATGGCTGTGGGTCAAGCAGTTCACCAACCAATAATAGCTGTTTAATGGTTGATAAGGGATGATAACTCACAGTTATAGGGGATATGGACCAACTATATGGCTGTGAGTCAAGCAGTTAACCAACCAATTGTATGGAGGATGACCAACCAATTTCATAGGGAAAACAAGCCGGTTAATGATGGGCAGCCAGGGGGACTAAGGGTTTTGGCCCGCAGCCATATGTCACAAGCGTTCACGGTCAGGGTTCGTACGGGTTAATAATGGAACTGTTTGGTTGGTGGTATCATCTTAAACCAAAAATACCTGGGAATCATGGCTTTCCATTGACTCATCTTTTTGGGATGGGTCACAATGGCCGAACAGATGTGTATATGGTGGGTATCCATACAACGTACATGGAATGTATAGCTACCTCTGTTTTCACCAAGATGGAGTTGGATTCTTCATTGTGAGAGGAGACATCAAGTCGCACCTAGTTGCCTTCCGGCAAACATTCAGATCAGCAGACTCTTTTGTTCCTGATTGAGACGTGAAGTGAAGGAGGTTTGATCCACAACAATATCATTCCAACTTCAGAAACTGCTTCACATTTGTGCTGAAGCACCTAATTGTTGGAAATCTGATGAATGGCACATTTGTATCCCATGATGATTGCTTCCCGTCATGAGACCATGTTCATGTTTACCATGTTCATTGCCAAACTGGCTGGTGTTTTAAAGTATTTGTTATTTTCCCAGATGGATTAACACACGGTTGGTTGGTTGACTTGCGCATATTTTTCATGACGAGGTGGCTCAACCACAACCAGTTCCCAACTATTTGTCGGCGTTGGGCTGTAAACTCCGCCATAGAATGATTCGGTCCATGCAATCGATATCACAGGCCACAAACTATTTCTGGTGGGCTTACTCCTATGTGAACTCCTATGGTATTCAACTGGTTGGTTTCCCCAAATGTATTACCAAGTGGTTGGTTGGTTTCCCCTATGATTCCCCCATGTTTCCCTATGTTTCCCCAATTCGACTGGTTGGTTTCCCCAGTTGAAACCACCAACCAGTTGACATCTTCCCATGTACACTGCTTCCAGAAAGCTCTGTTGCAGCACTCGCAGGACCAATAAGGACGGGCATCCACAAGCCAAAGCTGGGGCACCAAATCCGGGCGTCAGCAGTTGTGTTCTTCGGGTGATTTGAAGGATCATGTGGCTATGGGTCAATATTAACCAGCCAATATTGAGGGATAACAACCAACAATGATAGGGCAGGGGTACAGGGTTTTGACCCATAGCCATGTTGCAATGTTAACCCTGGATTAATTAATGCACATGTTTTGTTTCTTGGTGCCATGTGGGATTTTTTTACTAGGAAACGAAGGTTTTGGGAGGATAGACCCTATAAACCAACCAGGGGTTTAGCTTCATCCTGGGTTGGCATCAACTGACACGACGAAGGGGCTCAGGCAATGCCAAGGTGTCAACGGAGCAAGCTGGAACCTC
Organism: Symbiodinium kawagutii; assembly: GCA_009767595.1. NCBI lineage: Eukaryota > Dinophyceae > Suessiales > Symbiodiniaceae > Symbiodinium > Symbiodinium kawagutii. Next base: position 46,800 of record VSDK01023996.1, read on the forward strand.
TGCAGTGATGAAAATCATGGGTGAACCCATTTGGGTTCAATACCAACCACTTCAACCACCCTGGTATTGACTGGTAGGTGATGGTGATGGTGATTGACATCGTTCATTGAACCCATGATCATGGCAAGTAATAAAAACCATTATCATGATGGATCAAGGGGAAGGTGTGACATGGCAGATCTGTTCATTTCGAACCACTCGGGCTACAGGGTACCATTAACCCGCCACCAGCGCTGCAGAGTTCGGACTGCATGGCCAGCGCACCACAGCAATTCCCAACCAATCCACCAACCAACATCCACCAACAAACCTGGGTGGAGAACTCAGCTACTACCTTAGCTTTCTATGCTTTTTGGGATATGATTGATTTGTCATATAGCCACTGAAAGTTAGACTTTTAGCAAGGGATCTAAATGCCACCAACAAACAACTGCTCTGCTGAGGGCAAGGAGGCACCTGACCTGGCCTCCTGAGGATGTGAAGAACATGGATGGCTCGATTCCGGGACCTTATCCTGATGATGGCGAGGAAGGTGGCGGTCATCAGGACTGGGTGGTAAGGTCACATTGCGGCGCGGGAAGGATGGACACCCAACGGATGGTTCAGAATGTGTAGTGTGTGTGGGTGTGGGTCTTGAGATGATAGGATGACGACTTGCTAAGAATGTGGTTAATGATGGGTAATGGTGGATAATAACTGCGAGAACAGCGAACAGTTTGTAGATGATGATGATGATGATGATGATGATGATGATGATGATGATGATGATGATGATGACAATGATGATGCTGGTGTTGGTGGTGGTAAATAGATGCCAATAGCTGTAACTATTTCTATCATAGTAACTCGGTCAATAACCGTCAATACAGATGGAGGCTCGTTGTCGATCATCAGATCAACAACCATTGTTGGCTTGATCATTGATCCAAGGAAATGCTCAGCAATCACAAACAGTTGCCAAGCCTGGTTGAAGAATCCCTGGTTGAACAATCGCTGGGTACTGCTACAATTGAGTTGCATGTGTTAACATGAAGCAACCTCAACCGCCATTCACAACCCTGACCCCTTGTTCTTGTTGATCTTGTTGGTCATTATCCCTAGGAGTAACCATAGTTAAATGCAGTCAACCACAAACTCAGCTGCTGGTTTGAGGCATAGAAGCGGATCGCTCAGTTGCAGCAGTGCCATCGAATCCCAGCGGATCCCAGCCCGGTATCAGGACATGAATGGCGGAGGCAAGAGTGGCGACCCTCAGGAACACAGCTGATTTCGGACCGGACCTTGCCCTGACAAAGCTCCACTTAACGCGAGCTGCCTTACTCCCTAGGAACCGCGTTTGTTGGGGATTCATAGACACCATGAACCAGCTTGATTAGTTGGTCCGGGTTCGAATGTTGGTTCCTCACTCCCACAACCACAGCTGATCCATGGGCTTCCCCCCAAAAAATTGACAAAGTGTCATCCTCATGGCTATGCATTTTCTTTCATGATTGACAAGTCTCAACCATGGTGGTTGCCATGGTGGATGCCCTGGTGGATGCCATGGTGGATGCCATGGTGCCGTGCTGGCACAGTCGTGGACTGCCGAGGCAAAGGGAAGAGAAAAGGAGGAAAAGACGGAGGCTGGGAGAGCTGGCAACGCGCGGTGCGCGAAAGAAAGCGGGCAACTCTGGTGGTGGTTCTTGGCCGCTATTTTGGTGGTTTTAACCATGGTTAACAATGGTTAATAATAGTGGATTAATAATGGTTTAACCATGGTTAGTAATGGTTAACAATAGGAGATCATAAGCAACAATAGTGGTTGAACAACTACTGGTTAGTGGTTTCAAACATGGCTGTGCGTCAATATTGACCATTAATAATAGCCAACAATTTCATAGGGAAAGCGATGGTTAATGATGGGAACCAGGGGGACTAAGGGTTTTGACCCACTGCCATGTTTTATTTTCACTAGAAACTAACTATTAACAAATGGATGGTTGACTCATATTTTTCATAGCGGTTCAAACCACCAACCGGTGATGGTTCTTGTGCTATTTTGGTGATATCCAATGGCTTGATGTGTATGATTGTTTGTTGTTGTTGTTGTTATGTGTACATGCACCGGGTATTTGTTGCTGTGGTTGTGGTTGTTGTTGTTGTTGGTGGTGGTGGTGCTGCTGCTGCTGGCTTTTCTTTCCTGCAATGAACCATTGCTGTTCGGTATTTACCATTCACCTCGTAGAGGCACAACAATCTTGAACCGTTGTGTCTGTGTGTGTGAAGCCACTGGGTTGCCCAGAAAACACTGCCAGTTGCAGGATTGAAGCAGTAACAAGGGCGTCACAGACAGTGAGATAGCATCGTGGCACCATGAATGGACACACCGAAATGATGGATTGATAAGGTGTTACCTGCATCTTGCAATGCACATGGCTCATACTCTGCTGACGAATTTCCACAAGTTCATTTGACTTAAAGATATTCAAAATTGTTGGTCACTTCTGGCCACATGCCACCATGACATGATTGCGTAACTGGCATAGCCCGTGAGTCAATCCTCATTCAGATATCCGACCTCTCAACGCACTCATTATTGAAGGGCTGTCGATATTTTTGAGTCATGTTCATCAACAATGATTTGCAAGAAAGTACTCCATCGTTCACGAGCTTTGGCAATTCACTGGTTCAGTTTTGTGGTTGTGGTCATAACATGATAGCTAGTGTGAGAATCACTCATGATTTGGAATATTATGTGATGACCTGGAATTCATGACTGGTACCATGGTAGTATGACTCTTCAAACACCTTCATGATGATTTTGACCGTTCAAATCTCCATAGTTCTCCATGGCTTTCGAAACTCAGGCGACCGCGGCAAAGGAGGCAGAGCTGACATACCTGGTAGATCCTGGTAGTGACCCTGATGCTGGTTCATGGGCTCAGTGGTTTCTTAGAATGGGGGACCCCCGGTTATCATCCAGTTAATTAAGCATTTAATAGCAATAAACCAACCATTTTATGGGGTAACGCCATTTTAAGAACCACTCATCTAATGTGGCAGTCACTGCTGATGGCGAGTTAGTGGTGAATGATCAGCTAGTCATTGTTTGAGATGCTTGGGTCAAAACCCTAGTATCTTGGTCCCACTGGTGTAATCGTTGTTTTCCAACTATTGGTTACAAGTTGGAACTAACCATTATTTCGTGATGTAATTTCCCACTATTGGTATTCTGATCATTGTTTTTCCAACTAATATAATTTGTTGTAACCCCATATGATGGTTTCTCAAAATAGGGGACCCCCAAATCATCCAATATTTCATTGTTTATAGTAATAAACCAGCCATTTCTGGGGTCCCCTATTTTGAGAAACACCCATATCATTGTTACGGGTTGGGTACTATCCACCCTTTGAATTGGATGCTTCAAAGTGATCCACAAGCAGATTGAGATGGTCGTGCCCCGCGAGTGTCCCATTCACTTCCTTTGATGGCTAAGCTTTTGGGTGAGCCACCTCCCAAGTGACTCCACGTGAAGCTCAAAATGGACCCTCCATGACATCCCCATTCAAGTCGACTACAAAGCATCAGCCGACCGAGCAAGATTGAGATCCAATGATGGTGATGTGCATACTCATCATACTCAGTATCCAGCTATTTGGATGGGTTTCCCCACATGGTGGTTTCTCAAAATAGGGGTAGCCCCAAAATCATCCAATAATATATAATCATTTATAGTAATACTAAACCCATCATTGTTCGGAGTTCCCTCTTTTGAGAAACACCCATATCACCCAAATTAAGAAGGTTGATTATGAAGTTCGCTTCAGTTTGGGATTGCTGAAACGAACTTACCATCGGGTTTTCACCCCAAAGTTATATCCAGCAGATCGGGTTTTGCGTATTGGCGGTCATCAGCGCAATTGACAGCGGCATTCATGATGTAGTCATGTTATGTCCATAGCTACGGGGACAAACCATCCCAAACACATTTGCAGAAAAGCCTGTGGAGTCTGAAGTTTGCCAATGCCTAACATCAGAATGCTGTCACTGTTTGGGAAAGACAGTCTGGAGTACATGAATGGCAGCATGCCAGTTCCCTCAGATGGTCACAACTCCAAGATAAATGGCTTCGAAATCAAACATATCTAGTTGTGGATGTCCGGTAACCCTCCCCTCAGAGCACATCCTTACATATAGTCACACTTGCTGTTTTACACATATGGGTGTTTCTCAAAATAGGCGTCCCCAACTCATCCAATATCAATCATTTATAGTAGAAAATCGACCATGGCTTTGGAGTTCCCTATGGCTTGAGAAACCAGTATATCTACGTGTTACTGGAAACCGGTGATACCTTGTAATATGTGCCAGACCATCATTCGAACACCGGTGATGAGCAACATTGGACCACCATCCTCTGCAGGCGGTGGTGGCAAGGGAAAAGGAGGCGTCGGCGCGTCGGCTTTGTTGGCATTTTAGGTCACCGTGGGAGCACGATGGGATGTAAGTTGAAACAATCACATGATGATTAAATGTTGCGTCAGGAACCGTTTGATAGTTAGCAAAAATGATTCAAAACAGGCTAACATTGGTTAAATCAGTGTTTTATCGATGATGATTCGTTACTGTTTAATTCTGAAGCTTCTGCTGATTGGTTTTTTTTACAGCCTCAGGCAACCATGGGCAATCGTGGTCATTGATCAACTCCATCGACCGTAGAAACGACTGAGGACACTTAGAGGTTTCTCAAAATAGGGGACCCTCCCACAATTGATTGGTTAGTACCATAAATGATTAGTATTGACTGTTGAATGATTTGGCGGGACCCCTATTTCGAGAAATCGAACGCATCAATACCGCACCAACAGTCACCAATAGTAAATGTCATAGTGCAATTCATCAGCGAATTTGGTTAATCAGCTAATTATTCAAACCCACATGGGTATCAGAAATTACTACCATTCAAATTCATGAAAACCCATTGAAACCCACTAAAATCCATTAAAACAAACTAAAACCTATTCAAATTCATTGTAAAATCTATTAAGACCTATGCAAATCCACTAAAATTGATTAAAACCTGTTAAATTCCGTGAAATTCCATTCTAACCCATTGGAATCCATTAAAATGCATTAAAAACCCATTAAGATTGAATAAGATCCATTAGAACCCATCAAACCCATTAAGACCCACTGACACATTAAAATCAACTAAAACCCATTTACATCCATTCGAACCTATTAAAACCCATTAAAGCCCATTGAAACATCAACATCAATTAAAACCCCTTAAAATCCATTGAAACCCTAAATCTATCCAAACCCGTTGAAACCCATTTAGATCCATGAAAACCCACTAAAACCTGCTAAAATCCATTGAAACTCATTCAAATCCATGAAACAATCCTTTAAAAAAAACATTTAAATTTAAACCAATGAAAATCCATTGAACATCACCACGTGTCCTTCTCTTCAAACTCGTAACCTGGCTTGCCAACCTCGCCGCCAGGTGGAGGAAAGGGAGGCAGGAAAGCTGGGGCCACGGTAACGACGGTCACATCCAAAAAGGAAGAACCTGATTCACTATGTGAGCAACAGCTTTTATTTACAAATGAATTGGCTAGTCTTCGGGTGGAAATGGTTTCTCTGGAAAAACAGGAATTAGCATGTAAAACGATTCACTATGTGGTGATTTCTCAAGCCATGGTGGTTTATAACCGCTAATGTAATGGTTAATAATAGGGGATAATAAGCAACAATAGTAGCGGATATTCCAGCTATATGGTGATTTCTCAAGGCATAGGGGACCCCAAAAATTGTTGGTTTAGTATTACTATATGAATATGAATGGATGATTTCATACCTGGTTAGTGGTTTCAAACATGTTTTATTTTGCCTAGTAATTATTGACAAATGGTTGGTTGACTAATATTTTTCAAAGTGGTTGAAACCATCAACCAGTGATAGCTTCCAGCTACCATGAACTAGTGGCTGGTAACCAACTCCAGTTACAACTAGCTGGTAGAAACCAGCTGGTTACCTATTATTTCATGCAAAATGGAAGCATAGGGCACTATTCACCACCATGAACCCAAATCATTGGTGATGATTTGTTATCTTCAATCGTTAATATTCAGTGATATTCGCTGCTGTTGTTGTTGTTGCTGCTGTTGTTGTTGTTGTTGCTGTTGTGGTCGTCGTCGTCGTCGCCGTCGCTGTCGTGGTTGTTGTTGTTGTTGTTGTTGTTGTTGTTGTTGTTGTTGTTGTTCTTGTTGTTGTTGTTGTTGTTGTTGTTGTTGTTGTTGTTGTTGTTGCTGTTTACATTTATGATCAACTCCCCCACTACTCGCCAAGACAGAGTCACAGAAGACCTACACATGTCTAGTGAATTTTGAGGAGGCGTAACCAGAACCATTAGGCTACATGATGACAAAACATGATCGGAGGTGGCAACTCCAAGTATCTCCAATGTCATGTGCGAGTCTACCTAAATGGTGCAGCCCTTCTGCCAAGACTGCCGCGGGATGGCACTAAACATGATCCCGATGTGAATTCTCGATGGTTTATCACCAGGTGGGCCCCTAACCACTTATAAGTTGGTTTATGACTAACTTACCTGGAGTTAAGTACCAGTTGTAGAGGTTTACAAGCCAACTTCTAACTGCTGTGGGCTCACCGACTCTAGTGACTAGCGAGCATTGGTCACGAATGTCACATGGATTCGTCACCTCGCGGCCGCGTCCAGGGGGGAAAGGGAAGAAAGGAGGAAAAGGGAAGTCAGATGGCGGGGAAACTTGGAGATGCCAGGTTGCCAGGTTAGTGGCTAAGAAAATTATTCAGGTTATTGCCAGGTTATTGTTGCCAGGTTCCCAGGTTCCCAGGTTGCCTGGACCAGGTTGGCTGAGTGGTTTTAACCATGGTTAATAATGGTTGACAATAGGAGATAGTAAGCAACAATAGTGGTTTTTCAACTACTGGTTGGTGGTTTCATTGACATTTTGTGTATTTTCCCTACTAAGTATTAACAATTGGTTGGTTGACTCATAATTTTCAAAGGAGTTGAAACTTTAAGCCATCAACCCAACCAGAGTTGCTAGGTTGCCAGGTTGGCTGAGGCAATGTTCACGTCCCAGAAAAGTTTGGTCATTTATGGGATGTTCACATGGGGTATGGGGTATTGACCCACAGCCAAGTAATTTTTATGAAAGAGAGGTGATGCAGGGATATGAATGGCTACCATTTGTTGGGATGAACTTCGATTAAGTACACCTGTGAACATAAATTTGACGGGAGTCGTATCTAAAGCTCCAAGTATAAATGACTTGTCGCAGAAATTGACCATGATTGCTGAGCTTCTGATCAACAAGAGGTTACAGTGTTACAGTGCGCTAAAGGAGGCTAGATATAAAATGCCCTCCAAGAAATGGGAATCAGCTTGGGGTTGAGTAATCCTGAACAATCATCATTCACATAGCTTGCCTTCAAAGACAATTTTCGGCGTTCAAGGAACCATCCCAGCAGTGCTGGTCCAGTCATCAACACAAGCAGTTCTGCAGTTAAATGGCAGAGCATTGGAATGGACATCCAAAAATTTCTCATAGAGGTCCTTCAAGGATGCCCTCTCCCGTCTCATTGCAATGGTTGGCCTGGACGTGCCTGGGATTTCTGATGTTGCGACTAGTCTTACACATTCCAGGGAGCTGGGACTTTGACCTACAGGAAATCAAGTTCCGATTTTCAGCATTGTCATGAGTCACTCAATTTGGCTCTCGAACCATGCTGTTTTTGTAGTGAACACGTGAGGAGTGGAATGAGGGCTGTTGTCCGGCCGGTACGTGGAGGCTTGGATGTTTTGCTGTCTACAGATGTCGAAAGAGCATCCCAGTATTTTGCAAGATGGTTGTGGGTAAATATTAACCAACAATCAGGGGGGAGAATGACCAACAATAGTAGGAAAACAATGGTTAATGATAGGGGAACCAGGGAGACTAAGGGTTTTGACCCATAGCCAGATTGAAGTGAAACTTGCCCTGAAGTGTCTTTCCGGTTTCGACTTTGGAAAGCTTCTCGTGACATGCTTAGTGAGGCAGTTGAATCCACTATTGAAGTTGCCTCTCTTTTGGTTCTTCTCAGATGTCAAAACAGATGTGAACCTCCAATGGTAAACCCCCGATTGAGAGCTCTCCAATCCATTCCTAAGTAAAACCCATTGAAGTAGCACCCCTGACAGATTCTTTCTCATTGAAGTATCACTAAGATTTGTGACTGTCAACTGTGGAGATCGATGTCAAACTACTCACCTTCGCACCTGCTGAGGGAAGGGCAAGTGAGAGCTACCGAGATGAGACCTTCCGGATCACCCGTTGTAGAGCTTCATGAGTCGTCAACGGTTGCAAGCAATAAACAGCAACTGGTTGGTTGACTGACGAATAACTCTCATTGGTTGACATTAAGGGTTGGTTAAGTAATTGGTAGTTATCACCTATTAACAAATCGTTAGTTGACCATTTTTTCATACGGGTTGAAACCACCAACCAGAGATGGTTTCACAAATTTAGAACCATCATGTGGTTTCGGTGACATACCGTATTTGAGAAGACAAATTTCTCTGTAAATCCAACTATGATTATATAGTCATAGTAGCGGTCGAGGGTTTGGCCAGAGCAGATTTGGGTCAAACTTGCATCATCAAGGGGACTGCATAGGTCCAACACATTCATTTTTGCAAACAAGCAATTCTGAGCAGGTCAGTGACAACTTTTACAGCCCTGTGGACACCTTTGACACTTGTGCTGGGTGGTTTCTCAAGCCCTAGCGTTACGTACCAAAAATTGTTGGTTTATTGTTGAAAATTATTATTAGTGGATGATTGGGGGTCACCCATTTTGAGAAACACCCAATTGGTTTCTTCTTTTGCAAAGCCATGAATATGTATGTGAGCAGCTGAGCTAGCATTTGGAGAACGAATATCGCTGCTCAAGCAGCTTTCATTGCGCCCATGTTTTAAACATTTTTTTAAATCATATCCCAAAGACTAACAAATGGTTGGCTGGTTGACAAGCATATGTTTCATGACGGGATGGCTCAATCACCAGCTAGTTACTGATCATTATCAACAATTTATGACCACCATCAACCATTTAAAACCATTCTTAATCAATCAGTTTGTAATGATTAATGAATTCAAAACCATTATTAATCAACTATCAACCATTTACCACTACTTATTTCCATTATCAATCAACTAAACCATTTATAGCCACTAATTATCGATTGGACTGGAAGGTTCCACATTCAGAGGGAGAGCTGCAGTTCGAGGGCGACGGCCAGCCATCAGCATCATGGGGACCCTTTTTTTTTGGGGTGGTTGCTCAATGGTCCCGTTCTGAAGGGTTCACCCGAAGGTTAGGTACTGGTTACTGGTTTGATTGACAATTGTTTGTTTCCCTAGTAATTATTAACAAATGGTTGGTTGACCAACATGTTTCACAGGGGTGGCTCAACCACCCACAAGAATAGCATGATCTTGGGAATTTTGTTGGGTAGTTGGCACGACCTTGCGCCCACTTGTACTTCCTGCTGTTAAACCCTTCATGAAGTCATACATACAAGGTGGGCCCCCAACCATTTATATATATATATAAGTTGGGTCAGTTCAACCCTTGTTAACCCTAGGTAAGTTAGTTATAAACCAACTTATAAGTGGTTGGGGGCCCACCTTGTAGTATTCTTGCACCTGCTGCAACATGCTCCGATCCAAAGAAATCTTCCTTTCAGGACATATCTACGTACCCAGCAATGGAGTTCTGTTTCCTCTCCGGCAGGTTGATATCCAGCACCCATGAATATACATGAATGAACCAGTCATGTATCCATGCATGACTATCAGCTACCTGTTGGATATAGCCAGATATGTATATATACATATATATATATATTTAAATATCACCCAAAATAAACTATGAATGAACCAGCTGTACATGACGTCACCCTCATCAGCATACCGCAGTTTTCAGAAGTTCAGTGGGGCTGTCCGTAAGATCTTCACCGCGATGGTCGGATACCAAGACCATTCAACATGGAACTACAAAACTGGTTGCTGGTTTTGACCATGATTAAACATGGTTAATAATAGTGGATTAATAATGGTTATAACTATGGTTAGTAATGGTTAACAATAGGGGATAATAGGCAACAATAGTGGTTAAACAACTACTGGCTGGTGGTTTGATTGACCTTGATCAATTTCCCAAATCTGTTAACAAATCGTTGGTTGACAATCCAACTAGAAATTGGCTATATCTCATAGTCAGATCAATTCTGAGGACATGGTCTGTTGAGTTTTTGTATTCAAATGTCTGCGATATTTGTTTTTGTCTGTGAAACCATCATCCTTTTCGAGCACGTCGTAGTGGACATCCCCAAGTGGTTGAAGGCTGGCCGGAAGTCCCAACGAGAATATTGTGACGAGAGAGTCCACGCAGATGATGTGCTTCATCGCTAGAAACGTGCGTCTCGGTGGGTGGATGTGCCTGACCTCCTGTAGTTTGTGCCAAGCAGCACGCTGTCGATTGGGCTGGGACACCCTGCGGGTGGAACATATCCTACAAGGCGGACCTCCAGCAGTTTTTAGTTGGGTTAGTTCAACCCTTATAACTGGTAATTAGTTAAGCCTAGGTAAGTCAGTTATAAACCAACTTAGTTAACCCTAGGTAAGTCAGTTACCAACTTGATAGTGGTTGGGAGCCCACCTTGTATCAACATACCGAGCAATTTTAACCAACATCGTTAGGTTTTGTCTAGTCGCTGGAGCTTCGAGCGAATCCTGCAGTTAACCAGCAGTAGTGGGGGTTGAACCTTGGATGAGCTCGTAGCCACGGCTGGTTATTGGGAGACGAGGCTGGCGCAAGGTTGTGGCCTTCAGGGGTGTTTCATGATTGAGCAACGGATTTGGCAGTTTATCCTGCCTGAACATGCCCACCTGTGGATATACCCAGATCTATCACTTCGATGTGCAAGGGGTATTTGGCAAAATAGGGTTACCGCCAAATCATCCTTTGTGAACCACTTAAAGGAGTAAACCAAGCATTTTTTGGGAAGCCGTATTTTGAGAAACCACCAATGTAAAAGTTTCAGAAAAAAAACGATGCAGTGGAACCGATCCACATTTTCTGTGAACAAAAGTGCATGGAACAATTTTCCCACATAAGCTGCTGAAGATGCCAATTGCTGAGTCAGTACAGCAATAAACAACTACATTGATTAAAAGGCTGGTGGTTGGGAGGGAGCGATTTGGTGTTAGAGCTATCCCTATACCCTTTTACTGGGAGAGCGGGTTGGAGCTAGCAGGAGTGCCCTAACATCCTGACCTAGTGAACCTACATTCACCAGGCTGTTAATCAACTGAGTTGCATTCCAAATTGCGCAGCTGTTGATTAACGTGGCTCGGGTATTTAGGGATCAAGAGCCGGCCTCGATCGTTGGAAACATGACGTGTGGTTGATGGGCATATGACGTCGCGTTCACCCCGCATGGGAGGACATCCCAAAGCTCAACGGGGGTCAAGACTGATCAGTTGTGCTGAGATGATGGAAATTGGAATGAAAACTATCCAGAAAACTGATGATGATAAGGATGAGAACAGGTTAACTAGCTGAAATCAAGAGATTTTTATCAACTGTTGCTTGGTCGCCTGTTTGCTGGCACAGCAGATCTTGAGATCTTTATCAATTGATGGAGCATACCAGCAGAGATCAAAACTGTTTGTTCGTCGCCTGCGGTGACCAAAAGCGGTTCCTGTTCCGCTGCATTTTGCTCAATTTTCAAGCTGGAGATGAACATTTGAGGGTTCAGATTTTCTGCGATTCCTCAGAGACCAGAAGCCTTGCCAATGGAAAAGACATGAGTATATCCGTTCATTCTGTTTATTTGCATTACAAGATCTCAAAAACGAAAAAACATTACGAATCAAATAGAAATTGTATATAACCCTGCCAAAAAAAATGCAGCGTTCAGGTTCCACCTCTTATTGATCCAAGAGCTTGGGAAGCTCTGCGAAGATCTAATCCCAGCCATCCCAGAATCATGGGCTCAAGGCAGACTCCAGCCTCGGTAAAGCAACGAAAAGCGAGTCCCAAAGCTCCAAGCCATCCCTACGAAGCCATGCCTGCCCCCAACCAGCGTTCCAGCGAGAGTGCCCGCATCGCGTGGAGGACACGGATCATATCACTGGGATGGGGGTCTATTATGGTGCTGACGATGGCATTGAGAATGGTTGATGGTCGGTGAGTGTTGTTGATGGTTCTCATGATTATCACAGTCACGATGTTTGTAGTTAAACACTGGTTGACGATCAATCAATGTCGATCTATAGAAACTATAATATAATAGTATTAATAGTAGTAGCAATGATAATAAAAAATAGATCTGCTCCTCTACCCATGCCTGTCATAGGCCCATAGTATGATATGGATCAAAAACACGCACGCTTGTCATGATATGATCGATCATATGATGAATATATGGCGATCAATTGCCATAATCGTTGACACCATTATTTGTAGTGGTTGACTGTTTGACTATTGTTGACAGGGGATGATCCAAATCAATGGATGACAGTACCAACTAAACAACCCATATGCATGAGCCGTGGTGGATGACATGGAAACGATGCGTGTCAATCTATCAGCTTGTTGTTTGTAGCTACCTGGGATCCATCTAGGGGGAGGGTACGAGATATAAATAAGACATGCATCCCATGTGATTTCCAGCCTATTGGATGCCCTGTGGCGCATTTTGCACAGCTTGGGGTGAACAAGGAGGATGTTTGACATTGCTTTGGGGTTGGAGATGGACAAATCATTGAGCTGTTGCAGTCATATCGTCGATTCTTTCCCACTTCCATTGTATCAAAGTACTGTCAAGTATCTGGCGATATGATGGAAGTAGCCCACCCAACAATCCAAGGAAAAACAGATGCTAAGTGGGGAAACTGGTCGTCCAACCCTCACCTAACGGTCAAAGAGGGTCAACCTGTTGGTTTCCAAGAGTGTGCCACTAGAATTGCTGCTTGTTGTCCTGAGGTTTCTCAAAATAGGGAGCCCCAAGAATGGTCGGCTTATTACTATAAATGCTTAAGACTGGTTGGTGGTTTCAAGCATTTTTTATTTTCACTATTGATTATGAACAATTGATTGGTAGACAAGCATATTTTTCATAGGAGTTGAAACCACCAGGCAGGTAAGCCATGATCTCATCAATTGGCTATGGGTCAATGTCAATCAACCAACTAATCGGGGATGATCGGGGATACTTACTATAAATGCTTAGGAACTAGATGATTTGAGGCTACCACCAGGCAGTTAATCACTCATATGAGTTGAGAAACCACCACATTGGACCGGCGCAGTGTTGCTCGTTATGTTTCGCTTGCGTAGGCACAAGACCGGCAGTGTTGGCGACCTGCCGTGGCAGCCCAGAAGCTGGGGGTGCATCGGGTGGGGCAACAAGCTGGTGCCAGGCCGAGCCGCCTCCTGTGGTGACCGGATCCACATGAACAAAGCTTAAGTTTTCTGTCCACAAGTGTCGTTCCTTGATGCGTTTTGATGGGGGCAAAGTTGGTACAGGGTTCTGGGTTAGACCAATCCTAGTTAGCCAAACACGTACCATAGCAGCAATGGAGAGATTTCACCAACAAGGCAGAAGCACCTCGGGTTATGGATCCAAGTTGCAAAGTGTTATTCACCTGGACTTTGACTCCCCGGAACTTGAGATACCACAGGTTGATGATTCCTTGTTTGAGTGCCGTATTGCGGCGTGGCTCAATGCGAGGTACCGGAATTGTGCTCATAGGGCTAGGGAGAGACGACGTTTGGGGGGAGGATGACCCTGGATCCATTTCCTGTAATTCATTTGTAGATACCCAGAACCTTCTCACAATTTGCCTCTGCGACCACACCTGTGGGTCGGGCGCATTGACAGTGACGTTGTCCGCAAGGCTATGGGTCAATATTAACCAACCAATACTGGGGGACAATAACCAACCAATATGGAAAACAATGGTAAATGATGGGGAACTGGGGGTACGGGGTTTTGACCCACAGCCATATGACACATGATCAACTGCTACCTGTTGTTACAGAAGTTTCCATGGCTATAAGATGGTTACACGGTTGCGCCATGCTGACCCTCAAGGTCCTGATAGGTCCACCCGATCCACGGATCCACGGCCCGAGGTTGGGACAAAAGGTGGCTGCGCCTGTGAGCCGGAACTTCCAGTCAGAGACCCCAGTTGCAGACCTTGGACCTCGTCGGATGGCTCGTGAGTGCGGTGGTCTTCGGTCTGTGGGTCCAAGGACCCCACGAAACGGCCATTCCGGCGATGGTGGTTTTTGGATGGGAAACTTTGATCATTTTGGCTGCGCGGAAGTGATGATGGAAACCAGACGTCATTTTGGATGGGAAACTGTGATCGTTTGGGGAGTACTGATGGTGGAAAAAGTGCATACCCTGACTGTTTCGTTAGCGGCTGATGACGGCCAAACCAACGTAAGGAACCAACCAGGCAGATTTTGCTCTTGGATTCCGATTTTCTGGGTTTGATCTGGCGATATCAAATCAGCTGATTGTTTTTGGTCATGTTTGTTGTAATGTTGTTGGTTTCATTGCCAGCCAAGGGAACCCAGCCACCTAGTTCAATTAGTTGATATATGGTGGTTTCTAAAGTGGGATACCCCCCACTCATTCAATATTAGTCATTTCCAGCATTTAGTTCAAGAAACAACCATTTTGTGGCTATCATCCCCCATTATTCACCATCATCATCAATGGTTGCAACCCTTATAAAACCCTAAAAAACAACAAAATATCCCTACTGTATTATCTCACTATGCTAGGGGTTATAACCATTGATAAGCCCTATCATATCCCTATAAAACGACCATATACTTCCCTATTCTTGTTGCAATCAATCCCTAGTTGCTACATCCCGAGCTGTTCTATGCCGCCTATTTATCCTATTAGTTAGTACATCTCCATTCCAGCCCTGTATTTCCCAATTCTTGATCCCTATTAGTTGATATAATATCACAAGTTATCCCTATTATTTATCCACATTACTTGGTATATATCTCCCTTCCAGCCCAAGCCAACGTTGCCCACCCACCCATCCCCCGCCGGACATGACGGACAGCGCACCACAACCGGGCCCCCAGGCGCGACAACGTGCGCTTGGTCCGATCCATGAGTCGCGACGTGCGCCGTGCGCGCGACGAGCCACTGGACGACAAAAAAGGGCCGGTGAGCTGGGAATTTCTTATGGTTTCAGGTTTGATGTTTGATTAGTGGTAGGTTAATTCCTGGTTCTTGACCAGATATTGAAGGTTTGATTAGCGGCTGATGGAGGTTGATGATTCTTGACCAGTGAATTGAGGTTTGATTACTGGTTGGGTTACTGGTTAACGAAGGTTGATCTAGCAATGGTTGATTCTTGACTATTCACGTTGATTGATGGTTGATTATTGACCGTTCATTGAAGTTGATTGATGGTTGATTCTTGACCAATCCATTCAGCTTTGATTAGTGGTTCATGAAGGTTGATTTCTGGTTTATCATTGATCATTTGTTTTGTTTGATTACTGGTTGGGTTAATGGTTGATGAATAGTTGATTAATGGATATGAATGTTTGATTAATGGTTGATTGTGGTGAATGTGGTGGTTTAACATGGCAATGCAAAATCATCATTTCCAAGTAATCTACAAATGGTGGACTATCCAGGCAGCTATGCTATGTTAGATCACCCGAGTGTATTTGCTACAAGGCTGTGGGTCAAAACCCTGTACCCCTGGTTCCCCATCATTAACCGTTGGTTATTATACCCAATTATTGGTTGGTTGATATTGACCCATGGCCACAACTCAACATGTCACCATCCTTAAATCCACATCCATCTCGCAGGACGCCCAACCTCGGCAGCTGGCTGTCCTGGTCCATGGATATAACTACAAGCGTGCTTAAGCAGCCAATAAAGCACATTCAGCAGCCATAAGCCACCAATAACCAACCATAGTCTACCATGAACCAGCCATAGACCACCTTTGACCAGCCATAAACCACCATGAATCAACCATAAAACACCATTAATCAGCCATAAAACACCATGAACCAGCCATAAACCACCTTTGATCAGCCATAAAACACCATTCATCAGCCATAAACCACTACATCCAAGCGCCATTGGTCCCCAGTGGTGAACGACTCGCCCAGCGCCGCTGCTCAGGTCTGAGAAAGCCGGGCTAGACCCAGGTTTTAAGCTCCAGAAGTTCGCGTTCTTCGGCGATACGGAGGTGAAGGATGGATGGTTGATAACAATGGGTTGATGATGGTTGATTTGACGAGGGTTTACGAGAGTGAATAAGGGTGAATCAGATTTAATCAGGGTCAATTATTGTTAGTAAACACTGTTCAACAATACTGAATGATGGCTAACCTGGTTAATGATGGTTCATAGGGTTCATAACCATTTGCTTCCAGTTACCTTTATAGTAGGTAAGCAGCTGGTTTCTAAGATTGTTGTTTGGGGTTGGTTACCTACTATAATGGTAACTGGAAGCAAAGGGTAAGGGTTGATAAGGGTTTAAAAGGCTTGATGAGGGTCAATACACGTGGTTTAGCAATCGTTAGTACAAGGGTTAGTAAGGGTGCATAATCAGAGAAACCCTGTGGCCCTGTGAGGATGGTTTGTCCTGGCTGATTGATGTTTAACAATGGCTGATTGATGACAATACTAACCAGCTACAATACTAACTGGCTAAGTCCTGCACTTTCCAAGTCCAGGTTACTTCACAGGAGTGTGATGGTGAGTGGACAATACTGCATTTAAGAAGGTGCACTGGTGGTGAATGCTGGTCAGTGATGGGTAAGAATTGGTTGTACTCGTTGACAATAGTGGTGAATATGGCCTCGTCCAAAAATGTGTGGTGTGGATCAAGGTCCGTTTCCACATCCGTTCCAGACCCATGATCCAGAGGTATGATCCAGACCTCTTTAGGGTAGCCGATCCAGACCCCACGATCCAGACCAACATAGTAATAAAGATTTGCACTGATGATTAAAACACAATGCTTGAGCATGTGTTTCTATGCTTGAGCAAGGATGGTGTAGGTAGCACTGCAGCCCTTGAGCCTCATTATGTGCAGCTCGGGGAAGTGGTCCTGTTTCGTGGTTTGTGTTAAGCTCGTTGGTTAGCAGAGCCGCCCATGCCTGAACAAAGATGGTGTAGGTAGCACTGCAGCCCTTGAGCCTCATTATGTGCAGCTCCGGGAAATGGTCCTGTCTCGTGGTCTGTGTTGAGCTCATTGGCTAGCAGAGCCGCCCGTGCCTGAGCAAGGATGGTGTGGGTAGCACTGCAGCCCTTGAGTCTTACTATGTGCAGTTCCGGGAAGTGGTCCTGTCTCGTGGTCTGTGTTAAGCTCTTTGGTTAGCAGAGCCGCCCATGCCTGAACAAAGATGGTGCAGGTAGCGCTGCAGCCCTTGAGCCTCATTATGTGCAGCTCCGGGAAATGGTCCTGTCTCGTGGTCTGTGCTGAGCTCATTGGCTAGCAGAGCCGCCCGTGCCTGAGCAAGGATGGTGTAGGTAGCACTGCAGCCCTTAAGTTTCACTATGTGCAGCTTTCCCGGACACAGAATTTTTGTTGGAACTGTCGTTAATCCGTTCCAGACCCCGTTCCAGACCGATCCAGACCCGATCCAGACAGGAAGTAGCCACATCCCAGACCAATCATTGCAACCTGTTCATTCCCAGCAATGTCGCCCAATCAGAAGGAAACTCTGGAGGGAACCTCCTGGTGAATCCAGAGGGAAACTCTTAGCCTGGTGGCTTTTTGTTTCCCGCCCTGCCCTACCCCCTCTTCTCAGGTTGTTTCTCCCCGCCGTGGATAAGGAACCCTTATCCGCTGGCGATTCCTTATTCAGCCTGTGGCTGCCTAAGAGGAAGAAAACACCAGATGGGTGTATGCGAGAATCGCTGGGACGATCCCACATCTGTGAACCAGATCCCTATTGGGATAACCAACGCGAATGGCAGAAAGCGTTCGACGGGCTACGCGGGAACGTAGAGCTGCTATGAGCTGCTGCCTTTGACTGAATGTGCATGGGAACTTGTAGCCAAAAACACTTGGATAATAATTCATTTTGGCGAGGCTAGAACACGAAAAGGAGCGAAAAAATTCTCTCTGTGAACTCAGTCACGCACTTGTATGAAACTGTTTGTGCAACTGTTTATGCACAGCTACTTGGCTATGTCCGGAACATGATGCTTACGAAGCCCCACCCGTTCCAGACGTCCGGGTCACCGCGGAACGATCCATACCCGAATTTTTGCACACACCCATATAGTTGCAGATCATGGTTGATATCTCATGATTAACAGTGGTTTAGAGCTATCGGAAATGCCCCTATTTGCTACGGACATATTCTTGTTAGATCATGTCTGGATCAGTTTCCCAATGACCAAGTGAGGATGGTAGCCAGCGCTTTCCATGCGTTATGGGCCAAGCATTGCTTGCTAGCGGAACTTTTAACAAAGTGACTTAGGTCCGGTCGCAGCTGCTTCCTCCCTTGTCCAAAGGCGGGAGAGCACAAGACTGTAGGTTCATGGTCTCGGTGTCATCCTTGTGTTGCTCGCTTTTCTTTCCACTTGTAAGCACAGACACATATTGATAAATGTGTTTCTTTGTCTTTGAGTTCTGCCTGCATTTTTTTTCTAGAACTATACTGGTTGGTGGTTTCAGACATGTTTTATTTTCACTTGAAATCGTTAGCAAATGGTTGGTGGACTAATATTTTTTAAGAGGGGTTGAAACCACCAACCAGATATACATATTTATTTATATATGTAAATAAATAAATAAATAGATATATATATATATATATATTTCAAAAAAGAAAAAATATATATATACACATAGTAAATATATATATATTTATTTATTTGCACATTTGATATCACACTGGTTCGCCAAGCAACGACCAATCGTGCTATGTTGGAGCTTTCTTTGTCCGAGGAATGTGGCCAGTCGTCTCCATGAG
This sequence comes from Symbiodinium kawagutii, assembly GCA_009767595.1. NCBI lineage: Eukaryota > Dinophyceae > Suessiales > Symbiodiniaceae > Symbiodinium > Symbiodinium kawagutii. The sequence goes on from VSDK01023996.1 coordinate 65,870, forward strand.
ACACCAAAGAGGCACACCCTGGCCCTGCATGCTGGTGCTGTGTGGCAAGAGAGACATTTTGGGTTATGGCGATGGATGAAATATGTAGTTTTGGTGATTTTATGAGATGTTTTTGGGGATGGATGAAATGTGGATAGTATACATGCTTGATTAATAGTCCAACATTTTTTGTTTTTTTGCAACTAAGAGAAAAGGAGTTTGTTTTGTTGCTGGGTGTGATTGTTGCGATGTACTTGCTTTGCAGCCTGACTTGTGAAAGAACAGCGGTAGGGGAAAGGTCAGATGGGAAATAGATGATCTGTTGAGAACCAGCAGTTGGAGCTGTTGGGTTAGTTCACCACCTGTAGTTGATCACCACACCCTTAGTAGTGGTATGCCATGATCCCACGCGCTCCCGGCTGAAGCTTGGGATCTTGAGAAACACCTACAGATGATAGATGTGCACTGGTGTAATTGCACATGTATGCATATTGGTTTGACTATGTGTGTATGTTAAGATTATATAGCGGATTTCAATTGTAATATGAAATATGTAGCTGGTCGGTGGTTTTAAACATCTTCTATTTGGCCTAGTAATTATTAACAAATGGTTGGTTGACAAGCATATGCTTCATATAGGTTGAAACCACCAACTAGGTAGTAAGTGTATGCTGCAAGCTCTTTCCTGCATTACAGCAGTTTTGGTTGTGTTTGCCATCCGTGTGCCATTGTGTGCTGCAGTGTCAGAAGTCAGAGGCGAAAGTCATTGGAATGGGGGAGGATACACCACACTCCGAGCACATGTTATATCAGATTTGATATATGGTAGATGCTACACATTTCATGCTTGACAAAACATGATTCATACCATACGATGTCCATGTCGTTCATTTACCTGATGTGTGATATGTTCTGTAGAACCCGTTCGCATACTGTATAGCCCAGGAACTTCATCTACTACCATTTTTTGCTGCTTCAGTCAACGGGTTGAGATGTCCAGCCAAGAGGAAGGTGCCCGATGGTGCTAATGAATAGTCACTGGCTCCAATATCCTCTGGCAAAGTAACATGGAAGCTAAAGATCTTCATTTTCTTAGGTAAATGATCATCATGGCTGGTTGGAACCGCTTCCAGGTTAGGTTCCAACAAGGGCAACCATAGTTGGATGTGCATCCCCACTTAGCAAGTGGTCACTAGCTACGGTTTCTAGGGTTATAAGCTACCTTAGAGGGCGTAACTCACCATGGTTAGGACCCACGCTGCACATCCGAGTAGTCCTTGGGTCTTTACGTACGCGGCCGCCCACGGAAGCCTGGCCCTGCCAGGCTTCAAGAACTGCAGGCTTCCAGGATGGCGAACATGGTCGCGTGCTGAGACGCGGTGGTTGGTAGCCGCCGTTTTCGTAGTGGGATGTAGTAGGTATTTGTTTGTGAATGGTAAATGATGGCATGGTTAGTGAGGGTTAATGATGGTTAATTAATTAATGATGGTTCATTAATGATGGTTAATGATGATTAGTGATGGTTAACGAATGTAGTTGACTGCCATGTAGAAAATTGTGCTTGATTCCGCAGTCTGTGATGGTAAATGATGGTTAAAGATGGCTATACAAAGATGTGCTCAATGCTTGTCCGTGGCCTCATGATTAGGTTCGTAAATGATGGTTGGTTAATTGTTGATTTGTTTGAAAATAGGTCTTCATTTAAGAAATAAAAGTTACGAATTATGATCCGCTGGTAACGATTATTCACAGTGATTTACAGTTCTTCACAATAATTAAGCCATTCCTACACCAATATCAACCATTCGTGATGGTTCAGTACAGTAAGTTGTGTTTCAAACAAAGATTATTTCTCACTGACCCCTAAGTGTATCCTTGTTCAACCGTACCAATGGTTCAGCAACCATTCATGAACCCTGCCATGAATCCTCCACGGCTCAACCATCAGTGAACCATCAGTTTTCCGTACCGGCTTATCAACCAACATGAACCACAACTTGAAGGCAGTGTATGCATTCATTATGTTCATGAACCATTACTGGTTGGTGGTTTCAAACATTTTGCTTATTTTCCCTAGTAATGATTAACAAATGGTTGGTTGACAAGTATTTTTCGCCGGGGTTGAGACCACCAACCAGATTGTCATGAATCATTGCGTGTCACCAACTTATTGGCCATGTGCGGTTTCGGCTCGCCATGGTGCACCGCCCGGCGCTACAGGGGCAAAAAAAAATACAATGCCAGAGAGCGCCTAAAGCTGTGCCAGATAGAATCGCCAAACTTATGCAAGATAGAACGCCAAAAACTATGCTTGTCCTTCCAGATTGAGTCCAAAGATTCCACCAGCCAATAAACTTCCGCTGAACTCGAAAGATAGATTTACCTCTGAGTTTGGAGTCACACTTGCAGTTGTCACGTCGAGTCCATACGCCTGCAGTGTGGCTCACAGGGTCAAGTGACCAGAGCCATCAACATGCACACGCACATCAAGTGATGTTTTGCATGTTCATGTCAAGTGACATTTTTCTTTTCGTTTCTTCAACACGATTCGTGCCTAAGTGATCAGATTTATGGACAAGTGTCGATGCGACAAGTGTCGCCCAGTTCTTTATCACGCTGGGTATTCACCCAACTTCTTTCACCCAACTTCTTTTTGTCCTTCGACAAGTGTCGTAACAATAATTTGTTTGCATTTTGCCGTGTCATGCAGACTATGCACGTTGAGAGGTTTTGAGGTCTTTGACCTTTATCGGGACAGTTTTGAGGCCATCCCAACTTCGTCAAGTGACGAGTCAACATGGGTCAAGTGACCCTCGTCCAGTAACTACCAGTTTGGGATTTATCATGTCAATGTTTCTCATTGACTCACAGACTGTTAGATCAAGTGATCTCTGCTACATAGCTTAGCGCTTTCACAGTCTTAGTGCCTCACCCTGAACTGTGACAGCGGGGCCAAAGACTGACCCCAATTCTCAAAAGAAAAA
>VSDK01023996.1:69682-81073 GCA_009767595.1 Symbiodinium kawagutii
ATACCGGTAGTTGGTGTGGTATTGTGCTGCATCAGTGAGCGGTGCCTTGACAAGCCAACTGCGGCGGAAACACCAAGCCTTGGCCCTGGCCTTCGCTTTTTGTTTCTGTGGCAGGGGGCTTGACGGTGCTGCTTGAAGTCCTTCGTTTCGCCTGTGGTGTCGCCTGCTTGAATGCTGATGAGCACGCGGTCAGCTACTGGGCCGTTGATTCACAAATTACAGGCGGGCATCCTTTGCTTTGCCCTGGAAGGTTGATTCGCTTGCACGGGGGGGGGTGGGGCCCCCCTCCTACTGCATTTTTATTGCAGGTTGATACGTGTCTTTTTACATCTTCGCATTTACTTGGGTGGCTAAGTTTTGTTGCCTTCCTGATTGTACGAAGCTGCAACATCTGGCAATTTCTCTCTTGGCTTGCATCGTGTGATGTCTCTCGGCTTGAGTCGTCGAACCTTTCGAACCAATGCTGTGAAACAGACAAGCGATGCCTTGAAGTCCACCTTCTGAGATGAGTGAGTGCGGAGTGTCTTGTTTCACCATGTGCATATGTTAGTTCAGCTAGCGTGATGACCTTTTTCGATGGGGCTGGTTCGTCTTCTTTGGGGTGGTTTTGGTTTGCTGGTTTGTTGGTTTTGGGTGGTGCTGGTTGGTCTGGTTTGGTTTTGGTGTGTTTCTGCCCATACGGTCATCATGCTTTAATTGAAGCTCATGTAGGAGCATGTGCAGTCTTTCGGCTTTCCGGACTCGTAGTGACCTGCATCGTGTGTGCAAGAGGCACTTCCTGGAAAAAAAAATCAATGTTGGCGCGCCCTGCATTGGTCCTATCGGATGATTCATGGCTCCGGAATGCGGCTTTATGTCATGCAGGTTTGCTGGACATAGTGAGCAGATCCAAAGAGTATTTAATTTGGCTGTTGTTCTGTTTGGTAATGAGAGAAGCATTGCGTGGCATCATTGATTTTTGAGGTTCCACGTATCGACTCCAATTCCGCGTTTGGCTTGGTGCTGCCCCCCGCGATTACCGTAGAAGTGGATGAAGTCGAAGAGGCTGAGAAGAAGAGCTTCGATTTCTTCATTCGTTTTACGTCCTCTTTTGTTCCTTGGCTTTAAACATGGCGGCAGAATTGAATCCTGAGAAACTTCAACTGTGCATTCTTGTTGCTTGATGTTTATTTTCTTAAATCCAGGATGGCGATCTGGCTTGTGCCAATCGGCTTTCTTCTGAATTGAGAAAAGGCCGAAGAAACTTGCTTGGCATCTGAAATGCTGGAGCCTTACTTCCAGCTGCGCTTTCGCTTGGATGTCAGGGAGATTCGGCAAGTAAGATCGAGCAATAAAAATTTTGCGTTAGATGATGTGGGCAAACCAACCTTGTGATTCAGACTGGGATAATAGTCTGGTTCAGCCGATTTGCGAAGGTCTCTGTTCCAAGCCCTTGCCAATAAGTTCAATGAGTTCGATCGACAATTTGCGGCTACAAAACTTGAGCTGCAACTGTTCCATGTTTCTGCGACCAAAAGCTGCGATGTGCACGACGACCTGCTAAAGTTTGATGACGCACCTCATGCAATGCATGATGAAGTTATTCATAAGACAAAACAGATGAAAGAATATCAACTCGAAGTGCACACAGTGACACAGTGAACAAATTTAGTTGTAACTTTGAACAAACTCTTTTTGATTCAGCGCAGTGGTTCACATGCAAGTTGCAACTTGCAGATGAGCAGTTTGAATTTTAAGTAAAATTCTAAAGTTTTTCACTGCTTCAGTCAGTTTTGAGTCACACTTGCAGTTGTCAAGATTCGTACGCCTGCAGTGTGGCTCACAGCGCCAAGTGACCATGAGCCATAAACATGCACACGCGCATCAAGTGATGTTCGGCATGTTCATGTCAAGTGACATTTTTCTTTTCGTTTCCATCACGATCCGTGGCTTTCGCTCCTTGTTTGCAATGGCTGCCACTGATGCCCAAGAGAAAGCTGCTCAAGCTGCGCAGGATGCAAGTGGCGAACTTGCTGACAAGTCCGAGGCCCCAAGCGCTCGAGACAGGAGCCGTTCCCCTCCAAAGGGGCCTGAGGGCACTGAGGACAAGAGTCCTTTGCTTGAGGCCGGAGTACCTCCGGCTGACCCTGTGGATCCCATTATCACCACGGTAGCTCAGCAGTTTGAAGTTGCAGTTGAGCAATTGAAGGAGACCAACCGTCTCCTGGAGGCTGCCACCACCTCTTCTATGCGCGACCAGGACATGATGCAAACCCTCGTCGGACTTACGTCCGGCGTGAACTACTTCGCGTCCATTGTGAAGGCAGGAAGTGCGGAACTGAACGCACTGAGTAAGAACCTGAAGTGGGCCTTGGTACCCAACCGCGTACCCGTCCACCAAGAGCTGAACACAATTTCGCAAGGTATTTCCTTGCTGACTACTCACACTCAAGGGCCCCTAAAATCTCAGGAGCAATCGGTTCAGACGCAGCTCAAAGTCGCTGGCAGTTCGAATAAAATCATAATTTCTTGATGAAGGAGCTACTAATTCCCTTGAGACATTTCAAATTTACGGATGGATACGGGTGACCTTGGGGGCATCAGATGGGAGCACCTCTATCTATAGCACCACCATGGCCATGGACCCACCCACACCTTGCACCCCAGCAGCGGCACCGCGGTAAGGTCACCACTCCATCGAGGCTGCGGTCCTTGAGCACACCGGCCGGGGACCTGGCCGTGGCGATGAAGAACCCTGGGCTTCAGCAAGCTGCTTAGTATGGGTATGGGGTGATTGTATGGTGGTCATGTCATGGGTATAGCTATATGATGGTTATTTGATGGTGGTTATTTCTGACGATTTGGTGGTTATATGATGGTTGCTGGCTGGTGGTTGGGGAGGGAGCGAGGCCAGGAGCCGTTCGGGGTATCCTGCCCTAGCCTTTGAATACGGGGGAGCCAGGCCAGGAGCGGCCCCCAGCGGTGACCGTTCACCAAATGGTAGGTGATGGTATGTGTGATGGTTGATCGTTCATTGATGGTTGGTGATGGTTGACCGATTCAAGTAATGGTTGATACCTGCTTAGAGTGATCGTTCGCTCTCTGCTATGGCTAAGCGAATGCTTAAGAATGGTTTATGTGGTCTTATCAAAGGGATAAGTTGATATGATTGCTTGATGATGAACTGATGGTTAATGATGGTTGCCTGATGGTTGATCATGGTTCAGTGATGAGGAATTGATGATCACGGGTCCTGATGGTTTATCATGATGATTGATCATGATGGATGATTGATGGTTAACTGACCCTCACTTGATACATTTTGATACTGAACAAGCTGCTCGGTAGGGTTGAGGTTGGTGATGTGATGGTTCGGTGATGATGGTTAAAGATGGTGAAGTGATGATGAATTGATGGTTGATTCATGATTACTTGATGGTTGATATATAATGGATAATCATGGTTCCTAGCTGTTGAATGCTTTTCACATTAGCCAATGATTTGGTCACTCATGGGCTCCCATGCTTATGGATCATCCAAGAAGCCAGCCACTCCTGATTGATGCATAGGAAGCTGCCATGGAGTAGTGGACTAAACCATCACTTTTTTGCGGGTTTCCCGCATGATCCACGAGGGCTAGTAGATGTTCACACGGATAGCTGGAAGATCATATCACCAGGAAGTTTGTAGGAAAACCTAAGGTTTCGAACATAGCAATGGAACATGGGACACATGGCCATCCTATTGGGCAAATGGTTTTGATGGCCATATCAGAATTTTCGAGGGTATAGAAACGCCACCCTATGGAAGCATGGGGTGCAAGTGATGTGACTCAGATGCGATTTCATCCATGAGTTGTAACGCTACCTGGTAGTCATTACAAAGAAAGTGACTGCTAGTGATTAGCAACCTTGATTACCAACTCCTACAACCAGTATGCTGGTGCCTTGATGGATATTAGCCGATCAAAACACAGGTGGCAACCACTTGTTGTTAGATTTTGGATGGGTACTTTAGATTTATTTGAGCCCCATTGTTTTCCTAAAATCATCCGAACACTTCATGGGTATGTGCCAAAAACGTGGTAACCCCCAGTCAAGCAATTGTTTCCATGCGTAAAACGATCATTGGCTTTGGTGCGGCCCAATTGGTATCATTGGTTACCCGTCATGGCTTGGCACACACAAATCATTTGATGATTTTGATGTATAAACCTCATGTAAACCATTATCAACGCTATTATCATGAACTATGAACTATTACTATAATTCATTACTATCACACCCTCCTTACAAATGGTGCTTATTAACCATTATTACATAATCATTACGAATCAACACCCTCATTTCCCCTCATGGTTAATGCTAGTAATATTATTGTATAATCAACCACTATTAACCATGATTACTATATAATCATTATTAACCATGATAGTAATCATCAAATACCAAATACATTGTTATATATTGTTATATTATGGTTAATAATGCTTTAATCGTGGATACCATAGTAATAAATGGCAAAATCAAATACCATTGCTGTAGTAATCATCAACCATTATTACCAACACCTTCTTATTATCAACTGACTATCAACCATTAGCAAGCATTATTATCAGTAACACCATCATATTATATAACCATTATCAACCATGATAGTAATAATCAACACCCTCATGTTCCCCCATAGAAACCACCACTCGCTGCTGGCTCAGGGCTTCAGCCCTGCCAAGACCTCGCCCCCATGCGGCCAATCTCCATGGGCGCGGGCGCTTGGAGGGGCCAAGGTCTCGAGGTTCTCGGAACTTGGTGCGGTGAGTTTGGATGCTTGGTGGGTATAATGGTTATAACCCATCAGTTAAAGTTGACCATTACTAAAGCATTACTTAAGCCATGATCTCATGAATTGGCTATGGGTCAATATGAACCAGCAATAATGGGGGAGAATAACCAACCTTTTCATAGTGAAAACAATGGTTAATGATAGGGGAACTAATGGTACAGGATTTTGACCCATTGCCATATGATGTTGGTTCATTAGTTAATTGATGATGGGTTATGATTGATGAAATCAGCCAATTGGTGATTGATGATAGTGATCGTGTTTTTTTGATGGTTTTTGATGTTGGTTCATCATTGTCAATTGATGATGGGCTATGATTGTTATGATGAATGCTTATTGATTGGTGATTAACTCATCATTTCCGTATGTCGTGTAGCACAGAGTTGCAGCATCAAAATCACGATCAGGAGAATCGACACCAACTTCAGGAACGGCATCATGTTTGCGATGAAGGTTGCCATGAAGTTCTTCATTTGTTAGACCCTGGCCTCCACCGTGCTGAAGCTGGCGCGGTGACACTCCCAAGCGCCTACGACAACCTGGTCCCCACGGCGCGGCGGCTCCATCGCCATCCCGGCGGCCACCTTCCAGGCAGTGCTGACCATGATCGGGGCCAACATCAACGCGTGGGCCACGCGGGCGGGTGAACGTCGCACGACGTCCGGACCGGGCTGCTGCACATCATTGCGGCCAACCTGCCCCAGCAGCACCAAGGCCCACTCCACATGGCCCCTGGCGGTCTTCTGCGCGTTGGTCAACAGGCGCCTCAGGTCCATCGCCAAGGTGGCAAACACGACCGGAGGGCAGGCGTTCTTTTGCCAACAAGCCTGGGACCAGTCAGTGTGCTCCTTTCCAGGCTCCAGCAGATAGCATGAAGCTGGAAGACCAGATGTGTTTTTTGGGACCAATGGGGGTGTGAAATTGACATCCTGCACTGTTCTGTGCAGGAGCTGGTCATGCGCCCTCGGGAAGCTGATGATGATCATGATGGATTTTGATATCGACCACTCGTTCATTGTTGATTTATGGTTTTGATGTTTGGATAGAGATGAATACACGAGTTTGTTACATTTTATTTGTTGATAAAGAGATCGTTTCTCTAGTTTCATAGTTGACTATATTTACACTGCAAGTCCACAAAAGGTACATGTTCATTCCTATTTCTACAAGTACACATGCGGTCAGTCACATGTTGCCATGGGTGGGCGCTTCTATACCCCAACAAACACAGTGACTTCCCGGCTTCCGCAACCCAGATTGGTGCAGGGTAGCTCCAAGCAGCTGCAAACAAGATACATGGCGTCGCAAGACTCGGCCCACCTTGCAGTAGGCAAAGCACTAGCTGGCAGGTCTCATGTGGTGGTTTCTTAACATAGGGGTGCCCCCGAATTACCCGTTCTGAATCATTTTTAGTAATAAATCACGCATTTTGGGGTTGTCCCTTATTTTGAGTCATAGATTCCTGGTCTTCCAGCAACAAGATGACCTATTCAGACGCCTGGCTGTTAGACTGTCACGACACAACGATTGAAAAGATGGGGATGGATGATCCCCCCCGCTGGACCATGGCTTATCCCAAGTCTCCAGAAGACGATGTAGCCATGGCAGGACATGGCTGGCTTCCATGATGAATCTCCCACTATTATCATGCTGATGAACCATTGTTGACCAGCATGAACCATCATCACAATTATTTAGCATTATGAAGCATCATCAACCATCATTCACCAACCAATCAAGTATATATGTGTATGCAATGGATATCTATTGTTGTTTGTTCTCATAGCCTATCATGAAGCGTGATGGGCCAAAGACCGAGCAAGCAACCAATCAAGCAAAATTCCAGCATTCCAAGAGTGTTGTTACACCGTTACACGTTTAGGATTGTTGAAACATACATGTGAGTATTTCTCAAAATAGGAGTACCCTCAAAGCATCCATGCTTGTTAGTTATTCATACGACTGAGCCAACCATTTTTTGAAAAACCACCATGTAATTCTACTTCTATGCTGGTTCTCACCATCACTGCTGGTTGTATTTAGATAGAATTTTAGTGATGATGACCCTCTGCTACACTAGGGCCACGGCAAACTAACATGGCTGGCTGGAAAATCCAGTACAAATGGTTGATTTCCCAGAGGTTTCCTAGCAAAATTGTAGATTTTCCCTTCACATGGCAGTGGGTCAAAACCCCGTACCCCTGGTTCCCCTATCATTAACCATTGTTTTCCCTATGAAATTGTTGGTTATTATCCCCCTTGAAATTGGTTGGTTCATATTGACTCATAGCCACATGTTGACCAATAATGGGGATGATAACCAACAATAATGGGGAGAATACCCAATGTTGGTAATGGTTAATAGATTACCCATAATGTTGGTTGGTTACTACAAGGTGGGCCCTCCTAGCTATAAGCTGATTAATAAGCCATTTAAGTATAGTTACATCTACCATAACTGGTAATTGCCCTAGTTGTAACCCAAGTTAGCTAACTAAGGGTGCTAACTAACTTAGGTTATAACCCTGCCCTAGTTATAACCAGCAGGATGCGTACCCTACGTTTAGGGGGCCCGCCATGTAGGGTACGCATCCTGCTGGTTCGCCCAGGCCCGTGGACCTTTGCGCAGCTGCAACCAGCCCATTCCGCGGCCGCCCAAAGGCGCTGTGGGGTGTGGCCGTGGTGCCGGGGTGGATGAATATCTTAGGAGGGAAGCAATCCTATAACCATGGTGGGGTTATGCTGGTTTATGATGGTTTATGATGGTTTCTGGCTAGGCTTTATGGTGGTTTATGGCTCGTGAATGGTTGGTTTATGGTGGTGAATGATGGATGTAACCCTGATAGAGCCATGGTAAAGAACCTTTTTTAGGCTGGCTATCACCATCCCTATGCTTCCAGTTACCATGAAATAGTATGTAATCAGTTGGTTTCTACCAGCTCGTTGTAACTGGGGTTGGTTGCCTACTATTTCAGGGTAACTGGAAGCATAGGATTAGTAGGGAACCAACCCCAGTTACAACCATGGTAGGAACCAGCTCGTTACCTGCTAGATTGATGTTTTTTTTCGTGAGTTAGAAGTATGAACAGTGGTTGACACATGTCAGGAATGGTTGGTTGTGGTTGATAATGGCTAAGTCTGGCTAGGAACGGTGAACAATAACAATGGCTGCTTGATCGCAAAGAACAATGCCAGTCAGTAGTGGCAATGCATGATAATACATGGTCGATGATGATAATAGTACCGTGAATGTTAATGATTGTTACAACATGTTTAATCATAGTTGCTATTGTTCATCATGGTCAATGATGGTTAATCAACAACGATTGATGACCTGGGACAATCAGCCACCAGGGTAGACCCAACATACCAACAACACTTGGATGGCTGTTTCGCAAGTCCAGGGGGAACCATTTGTTCATAGGGGCGAGTTCAACCACCCTGTTGCGGGTTGCTACTGCAGTTCTATCCCAGGCAACTGCGCCCGCCGCACATCGCCTAGCGATTGGCATCCGATGTGGAGCCTCTGGAGCGATGCGTTAACTTCCTGCATTCCTGGCGTTGCTGGTTGGTGCCACCATTTTTTTTGTCCATGGCGTATTTGTTTTTTCCCATGGCGTATTTGTTATTCAAAAGGTTACTATTATTTTCCATATAGTAACACAAATAATATTATTTTCCATCATACGGTTATTATTATATTCCATGGCGTATCTTTGTTCCATGGCGTATTTCTTGTTCTGAGACCAAGATCCGGAATCTACGGCCGAAGTTGTGAAACTCGAAAGCTGGGCAATCAACTTCCACGTCCGATCACTTATGACAAAAGTATCCATCAAAGGATACAAGAAGCCTCCAGAGGAATGGAAGGTAAGAGCTCGGATAGTGTTCCGTGGGGACGCAGTGAAGGATGCGGAGAATCAAGCAGCTATCTTTGATGAGATTAGCGCCTCTGCGCCGCCCAGTCTGGCGGGGTTAAACTTCGTTGTGGCCTTTGGACTCATGGATGGACATGCTTGCAGCACATCGGATTGTGTTAAGGCATATGTGCAGAGCTTACTGGATTCTTCTTGCCCAACATACGTGCTGCTGCCTCCAGAGCTCGTGCCAAAAGCTTTCAGGCATGTTTATCAGCCAGTGGCGCCATTGATCATGCTTTCCGAACGTTTGCAGGGAAAGATGAAAAAATTGAAGATAAAACACATTGGAATTCCGATCATCGGCCTCAAATTCACTGGCCTTGCCAATGAAATCACAACATGAACATGGTATGAAAATGCTGAAACTTCCACGGCGCTTGGGTTTTGAAGCATTGGGCATTCAACAGTGAAAAAACATGGCGTTGAACGCCCCCAACGCCTTGCAGGCGCACGCAACATTTTTTCCATGACGTATGTTCTTTTTTTCCATGGCATATTTGTTTTTCAATAACTTTAAAGGTGACTTATTTTCCAGATGTATTTTTTCCATGGCGCATATTTTGGTTCAACCACCAACCAATACAATGATCATTCTCAACAATTGATAACCATTTTTAACCACTAGTGAACCACTCGTTATCCATCGTTACAGGGGCGGTGACCAACCACCATGCGCAGTTTCCAGACGCTTGGCCTTGGCACGCCGTTGCAGGCAAGAAAGACGTGCCCGACGCCTCCGAGTTCACTCAGCGACCTTCCGCTCTTGAAGGTGAAGTTGGTGGCTGGCCTGGCCATGTGGTGGTTTCTCAAAATAGGGGACCCCCAAAAATGGTTGGTTTATTACTATAAATGACTACTAGTGGATGATTTAGGGGTACCTCTATTTTGAGAAACCACCATGTGTGGTCAGTTGGTACTTGGATGAGCCGTTGGGGATACAACTTGGAGAGTTCTAAGCACACTAAGCCTTTACAGTGGGTGATAACCACTGTAACGGGGTGTAGGCCCTGCGAAGTAGCTCCCCTGTAACATGGGTGAAACATGGTAATTAATGTAGTGTTTTTTTTACATGTTTTGCCCTCAGTATTGGGGATGATGGTTCCCATTGATTCACATAATTGGATTGGTTGGAATGACCAACCAGATAATGATATGGTATCATCAACATGATGTAACCAGAATGGATTGTTGGTCAATGAGTGGTCAATGTTTGCGTTGTTTTCTTTCTTTGTGTGTTTTGTTTTGTTTTGTTACTTTCAATCCTAATTACATGTCACGCCGATCAAAGCGTCCATTGTTCCAGAGTTGAATTGTCATGAAGCATAATTTGTTTGACAAATGCAGGTCAACCGTTGACTGCCAGTCAACATGAATCCATATCAAATGAAACAAGTCAATCAACATGGAGTCTGTTGATTCTGAGCGAGTCAGTTGCAGACTTTTGCAGCCGGAAGTGAAAATCAGATACCGGGTCGATCAACGTCGATCAACCAGTGAACCAGCAGGTCCGGGGTTCCATCTCAAGCAGGTCAAGAGAACCGCCCTGGCGCAAGGCCGGGCAACCCTGGGCGGTGGTGAATTTCCAGTGGTGAAATTGGCGACTCAGTAGCCCTCAACGCTTGAAGATTAGTGGGTTTGTCCAGTTCGCCCTGGTGGTACTCGCTGACCATCTAAGTTCACAACCATTATGTGAAACCAACCAGCTGTGCGGGTACAGCATTTTCTGACAAATCCATTAGTGGTAAGTCGATCTGTTCAAACGACCATTCGGCTTCCCCCGAAGTGTGACCACCTCGCAACAGTAAAGGGGTTCACAAGATGGGGCCGCCCAGTTATAACTTGATTTACACATCTTTGAACTATGGCAATGGTTATATCTACCATAACTAGTAGTTACCCTAGTTCTAAACCAACAAATCGCTATCTTGGGGCCCCCACCTTGCAGATTACAACAACCACCATCAATCATCACGCGATTGGTCGCCAGCAATCAACTCGTCTTGGAGACCGGATTCGAAGTGGATGATCGGCACAGTGCTTGTAATATGTTGAACCGGTTTGAGTTCACCCATTTGGGGGGGCTCATGAAATAGGGAACCATAGGGAACTCCAAGAATGGTAGAATTTCTACCAAATCGAATTAATAATGGATGATTTGGGGGTAAGTCCAACTTTAAGAAACTAACCATGTGTGTGATAAGCAAGGTACTTATACGGTTCAAATCACCACAATCGACACAATAACCGTATTCAAGAAACATGGTGATTGCAACTATCAGTGGCATGACCAGCAACACGCAAAGCGTTTAGATCGAGAAGTTTCTTCATTATAGTAACATTGATTGACCATCATTTTCCAATTATCAACCTGAATGATGTTAACCCCGGATTGATAAGCCATAGGTTTATGAATTGGTGGGTACCATTTTATTTGGAAACCCAGGCTTTTGGGGGATTCCCCCTATTAATCAACCAGTTGGGTTTAGCTTCATACAGGGTTGGCATTAAGACATCATTCACCAGCCATTCTTATCCATTCCCACCCCGTATTGGCATGATATCATCACGATCCCGTTGGACATGCACCCAACGACTTGGTGACATTCACCATGGTGAAGTAGGGATCCGCCCGCTCTTCCTAAGTATTTCC
>VSDK01023996.1:91684-135439 GCA_009767595.1 Symbiodinium kawagutii
TTGTTGTTGTTGTTGTTGTTGTTGTTGTTCTTGTTGTGTTTGTTTTTGTTGTTGTTGTTGTTGTTGTTGTTGTTCTTGTTGTTGTTGTTGTTGTTGTTGTTGTTGTTGTTGTTGTTGATGTGTTTGTTCTTGACGCTGAGGTCATTGTTGTTGTGGTTAGCAGCGGCAGTGTACCACACCACCACTGTAGCTAGTGAGTGTTGCTGGCTTCTGAGAATAAACATATTGTTGTTGTGGTTGATGTTGTTGCTTGTTGGTGGTGGTGTAGATGTTGTTGACAGTGGCGGCTTCGAAGGGGCGATACCTGACTTGTGTAGCTGCACGTGCAAACCCTTGCATCAACTTTCGGCCTGTGACTGGTAGTTGCTAAGCAATTGGTGTCATGATGTATGATGTCCCACCAATAGGTGCCCTTCTTCAACTAGAGACTGGAGGGGAGTCAGTTTCATCCTGGATTGACGTCCATCACGACGCTGTGTAGATTCGTATACCTTGACCCTCAACTGCCCCACTATAAAATATGGGTCAAAGTCCCCAAATAAATGAGTATGATTCCCCAAAATGGCCCGGGCAATTGAGGATCAAGGCATAGCATGCGTTGGCCATTAGCATCTCACAACCATCGATCTATTAACCCTCATGAAACTCATTAAACCAGTAAATGCTACCATCACCACCACGTCATGTGAATATCCCTGGCGAATTGTGGTGATGCTCATCATCACGATGCCGGGCGTCAGGCTTGAACCGGCTGAACGGTTCCCGCGATGTCGAATCGGCAAAGTCCTTGAGGTCAGGGCAGGAGCATGGGGCAGGTACGGTGAGATGAAGCACTGAAGGACGGTTGATAGTCATTACTGATTGTCAGTTGATTGTTCATTGATAAATTGATGCTTGATTATGAGATTTGGTTCGTTTGAGACATTTGCGTCCATTTGTTCCCAATGATCGAACCATTTCCAGCTGTACCACTCAGCCAGATCATGCTTTCATGGCTTGAAACCACCAAGATCCACCAAGCTTCAGAGTACGTACCATGCAGGTGAGCCACCAAAATCCATTTTCCAACAAAGATCTCAACAATCCAATGGTCAAAAATCAACTGACCATGCAGGTGAGCAACCAACTCCGGGGCTGCTCCAAAACTCCCCCAATTGTCAACGACACGGCAGGGTCAACGACACCGTGGCGTCGCCAAACCGAACGGCACGGCAAGACCTAGTAGCGTTTCGTGGCGTGGATGGTGGGACGGGAGCATCCCGAGGGGGAACGGATGCTCGAGCCGTGGGAGGATGGGTTGGGTATGGATGGGTTGTGCATTTGTCCATAGTAATGCAAAGAGGTTCATCCATAGTAAGTCTCGATGTTTGAAATCTATATGGTATACTCCTGCATATAGTTTGATTTTCAATGTTTTGTTGGGATTGGATTGATTTAGCAATATCCACTATTCCAAAGATCTAGCAGATTCCAAGAGTTCTTGGGGCTGGTGCTGTGTCAATGTGGGGGTTGGTCGCCAGATGCTGGTTCATGCCACGCGTTGGTGAAGGTTCAATCAGTTGGATTCTTCATGACTCTTCCTTTCGGGGATGTTCACCCAAGGAGTGGATGTGGCAGTGGGTCAAAACCCTGTACCCCTGGTTCCTTTATCATTAACCATTGTTCTTCTTATTATTGTTGGTGGAAATCCCCCATGAAATTGGCTGGTTCATATTGACCCACAGCCATGTAAAGCTTGGAAAGCAACTTGCCAAACCGGCTGCTGGTTGGAAGGGAGCGCGGCCAAGGCTTCCGGGCCCCGATGCTTTTCGAAGTCCTCGGGTCTGGGGACCACCGGCCTGGCCGGGGAGCACAGCGCTGGTGCTGGTGCCTTGGTGACTGGTGAGTTGCTGGTGGTGACTGGGTGCCTGTTCGTGGTGGCTGATCATAGTGGTAAAGAGTGGGTTGGTTAAGGTAGGGACTTGTAGGAGTGGCGATAATGTGCGGCGGATCATGGTGGTTATGAGTGGTGACATGTGGTTCAACAATGCCAAAAGGTTAAGACGAGTGTGCCCATGATTGATCGTGCTATATCGTGCTTACTGGTTAACGGGTTAACGTTAATTAAAGGGGAGAAGAGCCAATCAAAAAAATTAACGAGTTTATGCCACTGAGTTAGAATTTAAGTATACGTAGTTGAAGAGCCAACATCAACATCAATCATCCCAACCCTTGGAGATTCTACAAACTTGCCGGGTTCATGCTTGAACTACAGGGGTTCTTCAAGAAACAGCGATATGACCCACACGGACCAGCACTTATCAGTGCTTGTGCCCGTTTAAGTGTGGCCAGGAGTGGGTGAATCACCTTGGTCTTTACACGTTTCAACAACTGAACAATTTGAGGAAACCAAGTTGAAACTTTTTGGGAGAATCACCAAGTTGAATACGTTTCACCGAGAACAACAAAGAGGAAACCAAGAGGAAACCAAGTACGAATAGGTAGGCCAGGGTGGGAACCTATTCATACTCCTTGGACGAATTGAAAACGCCTAGCAACAACCAGTTTCAGCATGAAGGAGTGTAGGTGAATTGAGTCCCAAGAGATCAGACACTTTAAGACCTCTATTAGTTCGGTATTTAGCTAATCAAGGTGGATGGTTATGGCCAATACTTCTTACACATAGTTATTACCCAATAGTACCCAATAGTTTTCCAATAGTTACCCAGCAGTTTGCCAATAGTTGGCCATTAGCTACCCAATAGTTTTAGTTACCCAATAATTATCACATGTTATGACTAATATAGTTATTATCTAATAGTTGCCTCTCTACTAGTTACATAACCAATAGTTACTACTAATAGGTTAGTTAATTAGTGTGCTAATAGTAGTTACTATACTACCAATAGTTACTTACCCAATAGTTACCCAATAGGTACTGCTAATAGTTGCTACTAATATTAGTTTCTACGAATAGTTACATAACCAATACCAATAGGACCAATAGTCACTAATAGAGATAGCTACTACCAATAGTTTCTACCAGTAGTTACTACCAATAGTTACTACCAATAGTTTCTACTAATAGTCACTAGCTACCACTTGGATAGTTCGCTTCTGCCCCAGGTTCTTCTTGCACTCCATGACCTTGGCATTGCCCGAAGAGGCTCGCACTGTGACCGTCACAACTGCCTTTAGTAACCAAGTTGTTGGGTCGCGGCCAGTAAGCATCCGTCCGAAGCAGTTGGTGATGAACAATCAGCAATGGTAATGGATGGTAAGGGTGATTTGATTGCTATACTGGTTAAGTTATATAGTATTGATGATGTTTGAGCAATGGTTGTTCAACTGCTACTGTATCATTCTTGGTAATTTTTAATGGCCACTCGATGGCTACTCAACAGCAAG
Organism: Symbiodinium kawagutii; assembly: GCA_009767595.1. Lineage (NCBI taxonomy): Eukaryota > Dinophyceae > Suessiales > Symbiodiniaceae > Symbiodinium > Symbiodinium kawagutii. The sequence goes on from VSDK01023996.1 coordinate 95,072, forward strand.
TACTACTAGTTCGCTATCCCAAGGCAATAGTGATTGGTGAATGCTGTTACTGTTGATAAAAAATCATGAATGTTAGTCATAGTGAAAGGCTATCCCAAGGCAATGGTGACTAGTGAATGCTGTTGATGAAGAATCCTTAACGTTAGTCGTAGTGAAATGCTGTTGAGTCGTGGATCTCCCTGGGTTTTTTCTCGCAGCTGCAGGTTCCAAACGAGACACAGGTGCAGATGAAGAACTTGCTGGTCGCTTTGCAGGAGGCGGGGATCGGTTATATCCTGAGCGGCTTACCAGGGAAGTACCCAGGTATTGGTTCATAGCGCCGAGTTGTTCTAGATTGCATCCATTTGTTCGATCATCATGAGCAACTAGGAATGAGATCACTATTTGCACAACCATCTGTGCTTATTGTTGTATCATGACGGTATAACCATCCTATCCGGTTTGTCAGGGAAGTTGTTTTTTGATGGGTTTTGGGAATCTTCATCAATTGTGACATTTGTGCGCAACAACCAGCGACTTGAGGAACCAGGACTTGGTGCAGGGAACGACAAAGTCGCATCCGAAGGCATAGATCGAGAGTCCCATACATGATTCCTCACGGTTCATGCTAGGCGCCAGCCAGCAATAAACAACATGTGAATTCGTTAGTTTGATTTCACAACACTCGTTTAGTTTCACACAATATCCACCAGTAATTTCAAACATTTTCCAACAGTGTGCAAGCAAAGCCAACAGAGCAAGTGGTTCTCCACAAGTATTGTTGATTCAACCGAGATGGTTGTACATATCCAATTGCCATGCACTACGAACCCAAGACCAATCATGATTGCTGACGATAGCACATATATTTGCGTGGGCAATTATGTGTATTTCAATGTTACGCAAACATGGCAGGTTATACAAACCATGTTTGTGAAATTACTTTACTTCGAGTGATCCCCACCATGTCATGTCATCACCGCTTGTTGACTCCACTTTTGTCTGACATTCTCTCCGACATACCTTCTGACATTCTTTCTGGCAAATCTTCTGTCATTCCTTCTGGCATACCTTTTGACATTCTTTCTGACATCCTTTCTGGCACATCTTCTGACGTTCTTTCTGACAACTTTCTGCTCGGACATTCTTTCTGACATTCTTTCTGACATCTCTTCTGACATTCTTTCTGACATATCTTCTGACATTGTTTTTGACATATCTTCTGACATTCTTTATGACATCCTTTCTGGCATATCTTTTGACATTCTCTCTGACATCTCTTCTGACATGTCTTCTGACATGTCTTCTGACATATCTTCTGACATTCTCTCTGACATTCTTTCTGGCATATCTTTTGACATTTTCTCTGACATATCTTCTGACATATCTTCTGACATTCTCTCTGACATATCTTCTTACATTCTTTCTGACATCTCTTCTGACATTCTTTCTGACATATCTTCTGGCATTCTCTCTGACATATCTTCTGACATTCTCTCTGACATTCTTTCTGGCAAATCTTTTGACATTCTCTCTGACATATCTTCTGACATTCTTTCTGACATATCTTCTCTCTGACATTCTCCCTGGCATTCTTTCTGGCATATCTTTTGACATTCTCTCTGACATATCTTCTGACATATCTTCTGGCATTCTCTCTGACATTCTTTCTGACATCTCTTCTGACATTCTTTCTGACATATCTTCTGACATTCTCTCTGACATTCTTTCTGACATCTCTTCTGACATTCTTTTTGACATATCTTCTGACAGTCTCTCTGACATTCTTTCTGACATCTCTTCTGACATTCTTTCTGACATCTCTTCTGACATTCTTTCTGACATGTCTTCTGACATATCTTCTGACATTCTCTCTGACATTCTTTCTGACATCTCTTCTGACATTCTTTTTGACATATCTTCTGACAGTCTCTCTGACATTCTTTCTGACATCTCTTCTGACATTCTTTCTGACATCTCTTCTGACATTCTTTCTGACATGTCTTCTGACATATCTTCTGACATTCTCTCTGACATTCTTTCTGACATCTCTTCTGACATTCTTTTTGACATATCTTCTGACAGTCTCTCTGACATTCTTTCTGACATCTCTTCTGACATTCTTTCAGACATATCTTCTGACATTCTCTCTGACATATCTTCTGACATTCTCTCTGACATCTCTTCTGACATTCTCTCTGACATATCTTCTGACATTCTTTCTGACATATCTTCTCTCTGACATTCTCCCTGGCATTCTTTTTTGGCATATCTTTTGACATTCTCTCCGACATATCTTCTGACATATCTTCTGACATCTCTTCTGACATTCTTTCTGACATATCTTCTGACATTCTCTCTGACATTCTTTCTGACATTCTCTCTGACATTCTTTCTGACATATTTTCTGACATTCTCTCTGACATTCTTTCTGGCATATCTTTTGACATTCTCTCTGACATATCTTCTGACGTTCTTTCTGACATATCTTTTGCCATTCTCTCTGACATTCTTTCTGACATTTCTTTTGACATTCTTTCTGACATATCTTCTGACATCTTTGAGGTCCGGCAGCAGACACTCGGCGTGGCTGGGCGCGGTGGCGTGGATGGCCGCGGTTGAGGTCCGGCGAGGAGAAGGAGGAGGAGGAGAAGGAGAAGGAGAAGTCAGCTCTGATAAAATCTAACAACCCTCACCTGACAGGTGCGGAAAAATAATAGAACTTACCTAGCATCCGTTTTCCCACCCGGATACAAGCTGAGCACCTTCATGAGTAGGTCCTGTCATCGAAACTAGGCCCTAGGCATTGTGGAGGTTTCCAAAGATCCTTTGATGAATATGTTCTTTTGCGGAAAAATAATAGAACTTACCTAGCATCCGTTTTCCCACCCGGATACAAGCTGAGCACCTTCATGAGTAGGTCCTGTCATCGAAACTAGGCCCTAGGCATTGTGGAGGTTTCCAAAGATCCTTTGATGAATATGTTCTTTTGTGGAAGGCCTTAAACATATTATAAATGCGTCATCTACTCTGTGATGAATCAATTGGGACTCTATAATGAATCATTATTATGAAGATATTCGCAGGGTTCACAAGTGACAGATTCTTTGACGATCCCCAGTTATTGATATGATACAACGCTTTTACAACGATAGATTTAGACTTCTTTATGAAGCCATAACTATAACATTTCATACGGATTGTGTAAGTTACTTCATACACATGTTTTTACTCTGATATGCAGAGTTTGTGCATTGGAAGGAACTGCCGCTGACACTCCGATAGCAGAATGTGAAGGCATGGACAAAGCATGATGGTGAAGGTGGTTGATAAGTGTGTTTATAAAGCTTGCAGTAGGGCTAGACAAAAATAATGACTACTAAACTACCAACCCTGTTTTCAATGATCATCAACAATGGAAAATCATCAGCCAACATCAACCAACCCGTTGTTTACAAGCAACATTAAGCAGCATGGCATACCGGTACCAAACGTTTGGTTGATGATGCCGGGTGTCATCCCAGACAGCCTACCTGGTTGATGCCACAGCACCAGTGCTTGCACCGCAGGTTCTACCATGTTCGATGTGCGCGGCACACTGGAGACAGCATATGGAAGAGGAGCAGCAGTGGTGCTGTGTTGTGCTGTTGGAGGCTGTTCCTGCGTGGCAGAGGGCTGGCTGCGGGAAATTCATACCCTGGGAAAGATGTCTTGATTGACCATCCCTACCCTTTCAGTTCTATATCATAGGTTTCCAGCCGGCTGCTACTATTGTTGTTTGGGGTTGGTTACCTACCTACTATACAGGTAACTGGAAGCATAGGGATACTTTACCAGAAACTCATTCCCTGAAGTTGGTTGTGCTAGTTATCACTACCACCTGTTGATTATTGGATGTTGTTGTTGGTGTTGTTGTTCTTCACCATCATATGATCATTATTAAGCCTCATTCATCCATGAACCACCAACTGGTTGTCGTCGTGGCAGTGGTGGTTGTTGGTGGTGGTGGCCTTGATAGTTCCTGCTGGGGACCCTCCCTGCTCCCACCTTTACGGTGGCCGCTGGTGGGAGACACCATCCGCCTGGCGAGGATCCGGTGGACGTTCATCTGGCGCATCGGAGCAGCATGGTGGAGTGGATGATCCGAATGCACAACAAGGCGCCCATGGAACGGTGCTGGCCATGCTGGGCCGGTGCCCAGGTTTCCCTAGCTGCAAGCAGTTGGCTCTTTGTTGTAACTCGGCAACCCCAAGTAGGGATGGTTACCTATAGGGAACTGTAGGTAGTTAACTGGAAACATAGGGTTTGAATGGGTTTGATATGGGTTTGATGTTGGTTGAAATTCTCAACAACACGTCAGGAAATACCAACAACACCAGGTGGTACATTTTTCTCGGGGAAACCAGCCAGTGATTTGAGGCTACCACCATTGATACATAGCCATCTCTCCAGGGGGAACCCTCGCGATGATCACCATTAGTTGGTCAGTGGTTGGTGGTATCAAGTGGCCTGTGGCACCTTGGCAATCAACTGATTTTTGATGTTTATGATGGTAGATCACAGGCTATTGAACTGGTAGATCCAGGAGAAAAAAGTATGTTGATATGGACACCTATACCCTGAAACAGCGTCAGGAGTTTTAATTGCCATGTTCATTTAATTTCAAATTATGATGAAGCAACGTACCGACATGTATTTGTGGGTATGGTTTGGCTCAGGCCAGCAAGTCTCTATGCTTCCAGAAAACACTGTAGTAGGTATATAGTCAACCCCCAAACAACGAGCTGGTAGAAACCAACTACTGCTTACCTACTATAATGGTGACTGGCAAGATAGGGAGTATGTGGTTTCTTTTTGTTTAGTCTTGCACAACCACGACGTGTGTTTTGTATTTCCCTGGGTTAAACTCACATATGGATGTGAAGGACCGCCTGGTTGGTTCTCCATATCTTCATTAGCTCAGGATAGATCGAGTGTACGGACTCAACCAGGGTGTTTTTTCGTCAATCACGGACATCGCATCCTGAGAAGTTCAAGATGCGACGCCAGGAAATGTCTTTACACCAATTGATGCCACAAGCGTGAATGATTCATACAAGGTGGTTTCCCAGCCGTTGGATTCGTTGGGTCAGTTCGACCCCTATAACCCTCGTAGTTAATCCTAGCTAAGTTATAGGTAGACAAACCAACAGTTCCAAGGGGTTGGGGGCCCACATTGTATAACAAATAGAAATTGCCCCAGTTAAGTCAGGCAAATCAATCAACCGAAATAACTGGTGAAACGGGGCCCATCTCGTAACCATGGCTAATTCTGTGGGTTGGCCCCTTTTACGAATGCAGTGACTAAGGCCATATCCCAGTCATAACCCAGGCTGCACAATCAGTACTGATGGGGGACCGACCCCAGTGATCAATGGGACGAACCCAACTCTCATTTGGTTGATCCGAAAAGTGAACTCAATATACAAACTTAGTTGGGATGTACAACTTAATATGACTTAGTTATGCTTAGTTGGGATGTTCACCTCTCCGTTTTTTGTGATGGTTGGAGTTAGCCAATCACTCACCTCACTTTCCAGTTCTCTATGGCACACAGGGGACCGGCCAGCATTGTGCCTCTGCCCTGTTGGAAGGTCAACGAAATCAACAAACTGCCCATCCAGACAAAGGAAGAGGTGCAAAGGGTGGAGGCATTTGCCGATTTCGACAAACGGAGATGACCAACAAAACTGGGCGATTTCCTCAAAATATATTGAACTGTTGATTTACTACGATTTTATTGATTGACAATATGGGATAGCCGTGGCTAGTCATGGTGGATAAGGACAAATCATGATCAATAATGGGGAGAAGAACCAACAATGATTAGCTATTAATTGTTGGTCCGACATTCTACAAACCGCTTATGACAAGGTTTGTTGAAACTAATTGTGGGAACAACTATCGAATAACTACTGGCTAACCATTCCAGTGGAATCGGAGGTTCATAGGAATAAATAAACCATGTTTGAAGGCAAACCACCAGCTTTTCATGGCAATGTTGGCTCCTAATATTGAGATGATAAGTTACAAGTATCAAATATATACCTTGTGATATTGCCAGCCTCAGCCAAATGGAACCATATTGATTACTGTAACCAGGTTTAATTTCTACACCCTCGCAGTTTATCCTGCGAGCATTGCTGTTCACCTGAACATCGGACACCAAGCCGTCCAGGAGGCTTCTTGAACATATTTCAAACAATGGCTTGAATAACAAGTGTTAGAAACTCCAACCCTAACATGTGTTACTCCAGGTTTTTTTAACGGATACTCCAGGTTTCTGACTCCCTAACTTGTTTTGTTAGGGTAAGTGAAACTTCGCTGGAGGGTTCCCAATGGCTTTATGATTCTTCATTATCGATCACCAGCTTCACCATGGACAAATGGTATTATATAGTTTGAAGTTGTCACTGGGTGCCCCATCAATTTGCACTTGGAAGTGCATGTTCACTTCGGAACTGTTTGCAAACCATGGCAAATATGCATGTTTTAACCCACCTTATTTTCCATGGCTACATCCGAGTTGTCACCCCATACATCCCCAGACCACTAGTGATCATCATTGTTGCCAAGCATCGACCCTTTTCCGGGACGCATGATTAACCAATTGATCATTGATAACGGACAAGATGATAACGTAACTCTCCACATACATCGTGGGGGCGCCTAGTTATAACTTGATTTATAAACCTTTGAACTACAGTTATGATTATATATATATATATATCTACCACAACTAGTAGATACCCTAGTTATGAACCAAATTAGCTATCTTGGGGGCCCCACCTTGTACAGCCTGGCTTTCACTTCCTTCACGGAGGTTTGGCAGCGGTTGTCGCGATAGGTTCTGGCGGAGTTTCAGTTGGCCTACGACAAGTTCGGTCATTACGGAAGGTCCACTGACAGTCATCCAGCTGGTGTGATCAGTGGTATCCGATTCCCATGGCTTAACCATGAAAACCCGCTTTTCGGTTGGTTGGTTGATTGGTTGATTGTTATAGTTTATATAACCTGGCTATGTAGTCATAACAGTCATGATTGATAAATCCCAACGTCTATTACTTGTTATTAGACTCAATGACCAACAATCATCAATGCTTCAGTGTTGATCTGGAATTCTACCAAGGAATTTGCAGGAATCTCACAGGAGTCAGTACAAGCCCTGAACGTGGGAATAGTTCCCCGGCTGGATCCAAATTTTAGATGTTTGTTCAGAAGGATAAACAGGAACAAATCTGGGAGAATTGTTTGTTCAGCATCATGTGTCATGGTATCCTAGTGTTTTTCATGTATATTCAACAGGTTGTGGTAAGTATCCATCCGCTTCTGGGAATGCCTTGTTAGCCGCGTTTCAGCTCAAGTGGTGGAACTGACAGGTCTTGATGTCATGGCCGATGGCAGCCCTGGATTTGGTGACAGTACCCTGGTTGAGCTGCATGTGGTCTGCCTGAATGGTGAAGAGATCATCTTGAACCTTTGCCGTTCCACATTGGGAATCGAGGTGCTGCGGGCGGTTTCAAGGCAGCTTCCGCCCAAGAGAGGTGCAAAGCCCACTCTCCAACACAAGTGCTCGCAGTTGCTCCTCCACCAAACCTTGAAGGAGCAAGGCATAGAGAGAGAAGTTGCGACATTGTCCTGCACCTATATTCCCACGGATGTAGGTGCTGCATGGAGGTTTGTCAAAGGATTCTCGATTTCTGACAAGGAAATTGCGCTGGAAGGGATAACAAAGATAACAGGTGCACGAAGCAATGACTCCTTGCAGCATCTTCCCAGAACCCTGGCTACTTTGACTTTTAGCGAGAATTTCAACCAGAGCCTTGATGGGGTGACCCTGCCGGCCAGGCTAAAAGCTTTGACTTTCGGCAATAGATTCAACCAGAGCCTTGATGGGGTGACCTTGCCCTGCAACCTGCAAAGTTTGACTTTTGGCACGTTATTCAACCAGAGCCTTGATGGGGTGACCTTGCCCTGCAACCTGCAAACATTGGTTTTTGGCCATGCATTCAACCAGAGCCTTAATGGGGTGACCTTGCCCAGCGACATGCAAACATTGGTTTTTGGCCATGCGTTCAACCAGAGCCTTGATGGGGTGACCTTGCCCAGCAACCTGCAAACTTTGGTTTTTGGCCATGCATTCAACCAGAGCCTTGATGGGGTGACCTTGCCCAGCAACCTGCCAACTTTGGTTTTTGGCCATGCATTCAACCAGAGCCTTGATCGGGTCTCCTTGCCTAGCAACCTGCAAACTTTGACATTTGGCGAGAATTTCAACCAGAGCCTTGATCAGGTCACCTTGCCCAGCAACCTACAAACTTTGACTTTCGGCACGTTATTCGACCGAAGTTTTGATAGAGTCACTTTGCCCAGCAACCTGCAAACTTTGACTTTCGGCACGGTATTCGACCAGAGCCTTGATGGGGTGACCTTGCCCAGCAACCTGCAAACTTTGACTTTTGGGATGTATTTCAACCAGATTCTGGATGGGGTGAAATTGCCAAGGAACCTGCAAACTTTGACTTTTGGCGAGAATTTCACCCATGGCCTTCAGGGTGTGACCTTGCCCAGCAACCTGCAAAATTTGAGTTTTGGAGAAAGTTTCAACCAGAGCCTTGATCAGGTCACATTGCCGAGCAACCTGCAAACTCTGGTGTTTGGCAATGGTTTTAACCAGAGCCTTGATCGGGTCACCTTGCCCAGCAACTTGCAAACTTTGACTTTTGGCACGTTGTTCAACCAGAGCCTTGAGCAGGTGACCTGGCCCAGCAAGTTGCAAATTCTCAATTTTGGCACAGATTTCAACCAGAGCCTTGATGGGGTGACCTTGCCCAGCACACTTCAAACTTTGACCTTTGGCGCATTATTCAACCATAGCCTTGATCGGGTGACTTGGCCGAGCAACCTGCAAACTTTGACTTTTGGCAATAGATTCAACCAGAGCCTTGCCGGAGTGACTCTACCGAGCAACCTGCAAACTTTGACTTTCGGCACGTTGTTCGACCGAAGTCTTGATGGGGTCACCTTGCCCAGCAACCTGCAAACTTTGACTTTTGGAAGCTATTTCAACCAGAGCCTTGAGCAGGTGACCTTGCCCAGCAACCTGCAAAGTTTGACTTTTGGCGAGAATTTCAACCAGAGCCTTGATTGGGTCTCCTTGCCTAGCAACCTGCAAACTTTGACTTTTGGCGAGAATTTCAACCAGAGCCTTAATTGGGTCTCCTTGCCCAGCAACCTGCAAACTTTGACTTTCGGCACGTTATTCGACCGAAGTCTTGATAGGGTCACCTTGCCCAGCAACCTTCAAACTTTGATTTTTGGCAATGAGTTCGACCATTGTCTAGCTCGGGTTGCCTTGCCGAGCAAGCTGCAAACCTTGGTCTTTGGTTCTAGATTCAACCACAGCCTCCATGGGGTGACCTTGCCCAGCACTCTGCAGACTCTAAGTTTGGGCGAGAAATTCAACCAAGGCCTGGAACAGATGCATTTGCCGAACAAGGTTCACAATTTTGCCTGTGATTCCATCATGATTGGAACGGAATAATTTGACATTCTATACTTGACCTTGGCTGCAGAGAAGGCTCTGTTGCATCAGACCTCTAGGTTCGGGTCAATCGGTTTTGAGTTCATTGCTTGGACTTTTCGTTGTGCATATGATTCCCCCAGTTGCTCCAAAACGTCGGTGTATGTCTGATGGACACGTTGGCTTTGTCGATTGTAAAATGGACCGGTGCTTTGGGCTGATCGCCACTGATCGCACACCACGACCAGTTGACGGTTCTATAATATTACATGTTAATGTGTTTTTTCCCAATTAATATGTTGTTTTCTCTATATTTAATGGATGGTTGGTTGACAAACATATTTTTCAGATGTTTAAAACATGCTGAAACAACGAAGCAGAGGATATGTGGCAAGACTCATGCTGGAGATCACCCGTCATGGCCATCGCAGTTGGTCAACTGCTGGGTTGCTTGGTTGGAGTTTTCTGAAACACCATGAGTCGCCACGATTGACAATTGGATTATGACACACACAATGATGAACCATGCCCAAGGACGGCATTGTTTGACCGAACTCATGATTTGTTCCATCTACCGCGACCATGATAGTTACCACACTTGTTAGCAGCAATTTACTAAGTCTTGGGGGCATCATTCTGTTAACGATTTCATGAGCCATCGGTGACCCTCCTTCAGCATCATTTAAGCATCGTTCAAGCCCTTTGATGTTCGCCTGGCTGGAAAATCGCCCGTAGATAATGGAACCCGTGGTTTCCTTCGAACATTCCTGGTGATTTCTGCGTCAATTAATCTACCTGAGAGTAGTCAACAGCCAGGAACGGTGGACTTTCCACGAGCAGAGTCCAGTATTGGCACGTGCTAGCCGTGCAACAACCAGTGAAAGCAGCCTTAGTTGACCACCAACTTTTGGATAGTTGCGATCATCCACTGTTGCACTCAACGATCATAGATAGTTCTTTGCACGGTGGCTTCAAGCATCATCAATCATTTCTTTATTTTCAACCGTTCCCTGGGATGATGATCCAAGTGACCTAGTTGACTTATTTTGTGGGGCTGGGGCAGCGACCCCCCACCGATCAACCCGAGTACTTCTTCGCCAACACCGGGCTTTTCCACAGGTACGAGGCGGTTCTGGGACAAAGGCCTCCTGACCGGTGGATCCGGTGGCGCTATCCAAAAATGTTCCTTCAGCCAATGGAGGTACGGTACCCCCAAAAAAACCAAGGAGGTTTCTGTGGTCTCCAAAGACCACCGGTGGACACTTGTTTTTTTTTCGCCATTTTTGTTCAAATTGGGATTTGGGCACATGGAAATCTGACGTCACTGGATCTTTGGAGCTTCCATTTTCCATGTTCAATGTCATGCAATTGATGATTGTTGGTGATTGATTTAAGGTCCACAAGGGCTAAGGATAGTGAATGATTAATTAAAGTTAAAGATGCTTAACGATGATAAATGATGGTTCCAAGGTGGGCCCACCACTCAGAGCTGCCTAACTTCACTCCGGGTGATTTCTACCGACTATAGTGGTTGAACTAGCCCAAGCAATCTGAAGGCTGGGGGCTGGACACCCCACAGGGAGACCGCCAGGTCCACCACCCTGTGGGCAGGTCGGGTGCGGTTTCCTGGAGAAGCTCCTGGTTGTTGGCAGTCACTTGGTGGTGCGCCAGGAGTCCGATGGGTACCCCGTATTAAAAGGGACCTGTGATGCGGACCTTTCAAGGGGGCTAGAGCCCTTGTGACCCATTTAGCGCGGCCCTTGGATTGGTGACCTTTGGGTTTCAATAGCTTTGGATTGATCTCCTCAAACAGCTGGCTGGTGGTTGGGAGCCAGGAACTAGTTGGGTACCCAGTGCTATAGTCCGGCTTCATACGTTAGGGAGCCAGGCCAGCAGCCGCCCCCAGGAGTGCCCAAGCGGTAGGGAGGGGTTTTCATCCATGCATCTTCTGAACTCGTCTGGTGAACCAGCATTTTTTGGGATGGCAAGCTCTTGCAAATGGTGAATCACTATGAGCCAGCTCTAGTTTGATCCTTGCCAATGGGAATTGGACAACCTTGATGCTCACTATATTTTGGACGACCTGATCGTTGGACAGTGAGCGGCAGGGATATATGTGTGTGTGCGACCTTGTGGCGAGGAGGCTGGGGCATGATCCGCAGAAGACACATCTCCGGGTTTGTCCATGGCCACGGTGGTACCTGTTAACCATCCAAGTTAATAACCAGTATCGACAGGGAACCCATCAACTACAAGGGTACAGCATTTGTTTGGACAAACATGTATACATTTATTATCAATGTTTTTGCGTTTATGATCATAAATGATTTCATAAATGTATTGCATATTCTTATGTAAGTGTATATGTTCTTACTGAGGTATATGATATTGATATATGTATACATAATGCATATCAGGTGTTTTGGATTTGCTATCTGTCTCTCTTGACAACCGCTGGGGCCAAAGAGGTTTGGTCAACCTTCGACCCTGCAGAGGTTTCACACAACCCTACGGGCGCGAGTCGATAGCACGCAACACCAAACTGGCACTGTGAACTTTAGAGCTGAAGCTAAAGTTATGAACCATGGTGGATACGGTGTACCCTCCGGTAAACTAATCTGGCAATGAATTTTAGCCATATTTTATAATGAAACCCTGGGAAAACACCAATAAATGGTGGATTTTCCATTGCCATGTTAGATTACCCGAGGGTAAGATGCTGGAAGTCATGTTTGATAGCGGTAAGTTTCACCCCTTGCGCCATTGTTGGGCACACCAACCTGAGAGGATCAGCTGCAACTCTGACCCAGCCTGCAGTGACCCGTTCCTTTGCTGCAGGTCTTTGCTTTGCTGAGCTTCCTGAGATAGTGACTATAGTGACCTGGAACAACGTCCATGTTTCACCAGTGCAGCCGTCCCTGGCACTTGCACTGTCAAAAAGGGTGACCAGTGGCGCTTGGGAATCTCATCTGGTTACTTGTGATGATACCTGGGTGTCCTGATCGTCCTCGGGAATAGTAAAATTCAGAAGCTGACCAGCCCAAGGAAATCCGACCCCGCAATCTTCCTAGGTTTTGTAACCTGAAGCAGTTGGGAATGCTGAGTATAGCAATTCGTCACAAACATTGCACTGGGCCTGTGGCCATTGCAGAGGTACCAGGAGCGTTGATTCCTAAGCATCCAGGGGCAGTCGCCATGTGAACAGTTGCCAGTGATCATGTCGTCGACCAGCCGAACGAGTTGTTTAAGCATGGTGAACAGGGAGTAGGGGTTTAACCATGGTTCAAACCAGTGGTTGGGTGGGGTTCAACCATTGGAATAATAGGGGTTGAACCATGGTTAGACCATGTGGAACCATTGTTTTTGTGGGTTCAACCATTGGAATACCGGGGAACCATAGTTAAGCCATGTGAAACCATTGTTTTGGGGGTTTAACCATTGGAATAGTAGGGGTTGAATCCTTGTTTAACATCTATTCAACATTCATCCAGCTGGTTAATATTAGGAGCCATTGTTTAGCATGGCTTCGGTTGAAAAATGGTCAAGCACGCGTGTTTCGCAATGCTTCAGAGACCCCAGCACCTCAAAACCAGCGCTTTGGAAACCGTTCCGCCTGATCATTGCAGAGTTGATGGTTCGTTTCCCACAGCTTGCTTGCTGCGCCGCTGCCGTGTTCCAGCTGCAAAACAATAAGCTTGAAATGGCCGACAGCCAGCAACAATGTCGCTATGACCGTTACATGGCTATTTTACGAATGACCATGGTCAACCACCAATGATATGGCTGCAACCATGGGTAATGGAGTTTTTCCTTGTCGTATTTGTTGTTCATCAAGCATGGAAGTGGGACGGTTGGAAGAGAAACAGGGTTGAACCAACAACTACTGTAGATCAACAAAATTCCACGGCCAGATTGGAGGTGAATACAGAAGCCATTATGGTTACAGTAGAAGTTTACCTTTACCCAATCAAGGAATCCATGACGGACTTAGTTAGCCATAGCTATTCGTTCCACCGCAACAAAGCTATTTATCATGGCCATGTGATGATTACTCATGGTGATTATTACTGTAAATGTTTATTGTTAATTAGTTACAGTTATTTGTTCACTGCAATTCAGCACTTTCTTGCAGAGACCTTGGTTCAGACCTCCAACTGAGTTTCAACTGTTTGGTTTTATTGACGTGGTCAACTGACGTAGTCAACTGACGTAGCCAACTGACGTAGCCATTTTTTGGATGAAACATTGCGATGGAGCGCTGTTGATCACCTAAACCACTAGTTCCAACCACTATTAGCCAACATTAACCAATGGTTCTTAACCATCGTCAACAGCTTCCAAACTTGATGATTGAACAATTTCTATCAATTTCCGTATGGCAAGTGGTGCTGGAATCCATAGCCATGGTGATAACCCTGAATACCATGCCCACTCTTTGGTGGAACAATGAGTGGTCTATCAATGGCAGGATCTCTCCTGAACCTACATGATTCACAAAATGTTGCCAGCTATTCCAGGTAAACTCAGGGATTATTTCTATATAGCTTGAAGATGCGCATGTCCCAGTAGAAAGTCGTGATCTCAACCCCCTGATGTTGTGGTCACAACGCGGAGCCCCACAAAACCGAACCGCGCCACGCCACTCTCCGGAGAGACTCCTGAGGCGTGCCGTGGCGGCTAAGGGGCAGCGCCTTGGTAGTAGGGCGATGATCGATGTCACAAGCGGTTAAACCCCTATGCTCAACCAGTTATGGCTATGGGTCAAGCAGTTAAGCAACCAACTAATGGTGGATAATAACCAACAATTTTATAGGGAAAACAATGGCTGATGATTGGGGAACCAGGGGTACAGGGTTTTGACCCACAGCCAGTTAGCACTATAGTAAGGAACCAACCTCAGTCAGTTGCAACGAGCTGGTAGAAACCAGCTGGTTACCTACGATTTCATGGTAGCTGGAAGCTTAGGGAACCATCATCATTCATACTCAAAGCGCATGTAGCCGTTAAACATTGTCATTCAGTAGCTGTTAAGAGTCGAAAATGTTACTGTACCAAAACTTTTTATGTTGAATGTTGAAGTATGTTCAACGATATTGATGGGTTTCTGTTACACCATTCTTATCCACAAACTTAGATGTGTCTTTCCGTCTTTTGTGTCTGGAAGTTTAGAATGGATAAGATGGATTGATCGTGTAGATCCACTGAAAAACAAAGTTCCAGCGAGGGATTAACTGAAGCCAAGTTGACGCTTTATTGATAAATAACCAGCAATGTATTTGTAGCTAGTGATTGCAGCAAACAAATACATTGAAGCTTGAGTGCTGTGCAAGGGATGACGAGGACATGCGTGGTGTATCATCATTGTGGTTTACGGGTTGGTCAATGGCCGCTTGATTCGCATCAAGAACATCTGTCACCAAATGGTAGGTGAGTCCAACAGCTGGAAACTTAGCTGCGGTGTGCCACCTCAATCCGCAACCATGCATAGCTACAGATGTGATTGAGAACGGATCCAACCTGGCTGGGGCTATCTATAGCATTACTCCTTGCCGAGTAGCATGTCCCGTTCGGTATTTATAGGTGTCCGGAACATCGTCCTACTTCCAGCCCAAAGTTTCAAAGCTGGTTGATCATTGGCTGCCACAGGTTTTGGCGAGGGCAATGAGAAGCAATGACTTTTTCGAAGTTATACGAAGTGACAATATTGAAGGTTTGCATTTTTAGACAGGCTCCTAAATGGTGGTGTTTGTGGTAAGCGTGGCTGAGCTCGGAAGCAGCAACAAAAAGAGTGCCAAATCATGAAATCATCGTAGAATATTGTAAATACATATTAATAAAAAGGTAGGTCTGGGGAGGGGTATACCATCTATATTTATAATGCATGCGTTTTTCTGTCTGGAGGTATGCACGCACACGCACGGTAAAAATGCTCAGTTTTTTTGCTCAAGTTCAGTTCCATCCGCCCGTACCCTGTGCATTGATTAGGTAGGGCGTGTCGCGTCGCGGGTTCGATTCGCAGGTTCTGTCACTGATGAGGCTGATACCTTCAGCCCGATGAGGCTGATTGTGCAGCTATTCTGGCTGATAGCTGTCGCTCTGAGCTTTGCAGGATGCTGGCGTGAAAGTTTGTTTCGACCTGTCTTGAAGCCTGTCTTAGCTCCTGTTGTGAAGCTTGCAGGAAACACAAGCACTGACAATTACAAAGAATTACACAACAGATACCGAAACGCAAACGCAAGTCTCAAAAAAATCACTTTTCCTCCTGTCGTGAAAACTCCGAAAGATGCCCATCTTCGAAAAATTTGGGTGGAAACTCCAAGGCTGCCGAAAATTCAGGTCTCCACCGGATTAGAGGTTTCTATCGTCAGTGGAATTCCAATCTTCGGAAAGGCTGGCAGTTACATTGCTCTGCTGACGGAAGGAGGCCCTGATAAGTTGTGGGGTCTGTTTCACGCATCGACCTGGCGGAATTTGAGCCAACAAGTGTTTTTCTGCAGCGGACCCAAGGGATCTCATAGGTCGCCCATGACATCTCGTGGCAGTGTGTTGATGTGTCCATGGCCTTCGAACCAACGGCGTTTCAACAGGTTCAACGTCCATGTGGAGCATGCAGGGAAGGCTCTTGGCAGCTTCGTGGCATCTCATGATCCAAAGTTCGTGAAGCGATATGAGGTGATGGCATGTGTACGGGATCTATATGAACCAACGAAGCAAACCAAGCGCAACGGAGTTTTCAAAGAGTTGATCCAATGGATGGAGTGGTCTTTGCTGCATGGGGTTGGTCATATCCTGGTCTACACTTTTGGTCCGTTGGACTCCCTGGAAGAGAAGCTCTTGAAGCCGTACTTGGCTGCTGGTGTGGCTACCATGGTTCACTTTGACGATCGTCCACAACATCCTCGGACTCGACATGGCTACTTAATCAATGATTGTTTGTTTCGGGCCCGGAATCATGCACAGTGGCTGATGCCTGTCATCGACGTTGACGAATATCTCTATGTGCGGGGCGGACTTAAGAATGCCTTGAAGCACAAAGTCTTCGGCAACTTGCAGGGCGTCCACAGCCTGGCCTTCCAAAGAAAGCGTTTTGCGAAGGCTGCCATCAACCAGTTGGACATTTCGTCCACTCGCTACGATGAGAACGATTCGAATGGTTGGAGGAATCCGAAGCAATTCGTCCATGTTGACTCTGTGTATAGGGTGTCGACTCATCAAACTGAAGTATTTGATATTGAAAAAACTGCAATTACGGTCGATCCGGAGATTGCAGTCATCCACCACTACAGGAAGTCTTACTACAACGATGGTGACAAGACTGCAAATGCAACTGATACGAAGCTCCTTGCTGATGTTGCTCCCTTAACCGAAGCCATCCGGCACCGTTTTGGACTTCAAGCCTCGCAAGTGCCGATTTTCTTGGAACAACTCGCACAGGCACGTGTAGCTCCTTCTGGGCCGTGAAACTGCGATCCTGTTGGGCAGTGATTGAAAAAAGGCACGGTTGCTGCTGGCTCGGGCGGTTTCCTCCTTGGCCTCCCTATGCTGTATGCTTGAATATGCTTGAATCTAATCATGAGATGGTAATGTTTGATGGTGCTTAGTGTCACCCCTTGCGCCCAGCCATTGTTGGGGCAACCTGGGAGGGTCACCTATACAACTCGCAGGGGGCACAAGCTGAAGGGACTCATTCCTTTGTCGCAGGTCCTTGCTTTGCCGGGCCTGAGATAGTGACCTGGAACAACGACCACGTTTCACCGGTGGTGCAGCTGTCACTGGTACTTGCACTATGAAAAACGGTGAACAGTGGCGCTTGGGTTCTCATCTGATTGGGTGCTTGTGATGATACCTGGGTGTCCGCATTGTCCTCCATTGGAATTCATGCAGGGTGACCTTCTTAGTGTAAGGTGTGATTTGGGATGATCCAGTTTTTTGAGCCTAAGATTACTAGTGAAATACCAATTGCGAGAAGCACAACTTGTAGGTGGCCATTGCGGAGGTATGCATTCCCAAGAGCGTGGCAAGCCCCTGGTTATGTTGGAGTTGTTTTCGCTTTGGATCGATGTTGCCCAAGGGCATACAAAGAAATGGCTGAATGATGAATGATTGACCACCTCACCTCAAAATGCTTAGCTCAGCATGTGTCCATTGGTGCATGGTTGTTCATCCAGCGTTTGTTGGGGACCCCAACCCACCAAAAAACCAGGCGGTGCCCTGCAGGACGCCCCGCCTGATCAACATCTGCCAGGGCTTGCTGCGATGCTGCCGTTTTTCCAGCTTCAAAAGAATCGATTTGAAATGGCCAATGGCCGGCAGCAATACGGCTATGGGTCGATATGAACCAATCAATTTCATGGGAGAAACTAACCAGTAATAATAGGGAAAACAATGGTTAATGATGCGGAACCAGGGGTACGGGATTTTGACCCACAACCAAATGGCCAATGGCCAGCAGCAATACCGATGCTGTGATGGTTGGTTGCTCTAGGATGATCATCGCCAAGCAACAACGATCTTTGCTGTTTATGAAACATCCAAGTGGCTATGGGTCAATATTGATCAACCAACTAATGGGGGATTTCCAACAACAAAACAAGGGAAAACAATGGTTATCAATGGTTAATAGTGGGGAACCAGGGGTACGGGGTTTTGACCCATAGCCAAGTAGGAATTGGAATCTGCCAAATTCCCAGGCCAGAATGGAGGTGAATACATAAGACATCATGCTTAACAGGTCAAGTTTGCCCAATTGATGATGATTAACCAAGATTAGCCATGAAGGAGTTAATTTGTCATAGCTATTTATCATGGCCATGTGTCAACTGTGGCTATTGAATGTGTGGTATTAATTAGTTATATGTGTTCACTGCAGGTCACGGCAGGCTTTTTTCCAGATATGTTTTGACTTTTGATCATTGTTCACACCTTCAACTGAGTTCAACTGCTTGGTTTTGATGAATTTGAAGCGCCACCTTTCGGATGAAACATCATGATGAACCATTTGCTGTATTTGACCATGGCGGTTGGTTCTATCCAAACCACGATAGTTTATCAATAATGGCTCATAACCATTTATTTCAGCAAGATTATTGACCACTATAGTGACAATCATAAACCAATGTGGTTCTGAATTAACCATCATTGACAAACCAAAGGTTTGAACCACCATTCACCATCGTCAATAGTTGTTTAAAGATGAGTGATTGAACAATTTATGTATGCCAAGTCCTGCTGGAATCAGTAGCGAGGGTGATAACCCTGAATGCCATCCCCGGCCTTTTGTAGAACAATGAGTGGTTTATCAATGGCAGGATCTGTCCTGAAACAAAATGATTCACAAGCTTGTGCAAGCTATTTCAGGTAAATTAAGGGATTGTTTATAGCTTTAAGATGCATTTCCCAGTAGAAGAGTGATGCGGAGTGCCATCATGTGACCGCCGTTCCATGTGCCAACCCATGGCGTCTCCAGCTGCAGAGATTTCTGAGGCCTGGCTGAAAATGATGGCAGCTTGGGTAGAGCGATGATCAAATAATACATGGGCGCTGGTCCCCAACACATACTTACCCTCTGGATCCCAATTGGTAAACAAACATGGCAATGGAAAACCCACTTTTGTGAGTAAACCTGGGTAGTCATCTATACATCTATCTTGTTGATTAGATATCACCTAACGTATCTTGACCAGCCATGCTGGGCACCACCCATCAAACTCCCCCCGGCTCGCTGTCACACCGCTTCACAGGCTCGTGGGACGCCGTGCATGAACAAACACACCACCAACCTGGCTCGCTACTGGGTGGCAGGCGGAACGTGACGGCTAGCGGTAGCTACTGTGTATGTGGGGGTTTCTCAAGTCATAGGGGACCCCTAAATCATCCAATCTCATCAATTGGTAGTAACAAACCAACCATTTTTGAGGGTCCCCTATTTTGAAGAACCCCCCAGGTATGTGGTTGGTAGAAAAGAGCAAGATCGAAATAAAGCAGGTCCAGCAGGAGGTCGCAGTGAAAATAAAGCAGGACATCAGCTTATTTGGAACAGAGTAAGCGTCGTGCCAATCTCCCTACATCGATCTGCAGACCTTCTAAATCGAGCGGACCAGCACCAGGATGGGTCAGAAATTTCGATAAACGAACTGAATAGAACCAACTCAGCCTCCGCATCTTTGCATACGCAGAAAATGCAAATCTAGCGATGCTTCATAGCCATCACCTGGAGTTGAAGCTATCCTCCCAGGGGTTCGCACTGGATACCCGCCTTGCAGCAGTCCTGTCGCTGCACAGTGGCTGCCACCCAGGCTTTCTCCTTCGCGATGACCGCGAGCCCTTAGAACTGAGTGTCAAGTTGGCGTGCCACTGGGGCCAATCAGGGCGTGGCGCAGGGTTGACGGGTTGACGTGGTCAATGTTCGGTTCAGCCATAGGCTGGTGAGGGTTAATGGAGCTGGTTGATGGTTGATGTTTGGTTGATAAACTGGTGAATAAGCTGGTGATGGCTGTTGCGTCTATGTTGTGGATCATGGTTAACATATATGTTTGGTGCTTGGGGATAATGATGGTCAATAGTTGCTGATGATATGTATCATACATTGGTGTTTGCTTATTTGTGGCTAATGCTGGTGCATGTCAACAACCATAGCCAACCATTGCATGGAACCCGTCACATTTTCACCGACCCGGGGCTGTAGAAAACCAGACACCATGCTCTCCAAACTCGTTGTGCATAGTCCATCATGCTCATTCGTAGGGCATCCAATGATGAGTGAGGAATTGGTTCATCTGCACTATAAGTTCATTATAGACATGAGATGGCTTGGCAATGGTTTGTTAATCGAGAATACATTGTTTCTATTTTTAGAACATGTACAGTTTCAAATCGTTGAATGTTACCAACATCGGATCTTTGCAGTGAATAGGCTGATCATTGCAGGGTGGGTGTGCCGGCTGGTTTTATTCCAATAACTGGTAGATCTACTTCAGAACGATTGAAAGGCCGGCTGCAACTCCCACGTTCCCCGGTTGAGGTGCCTAAACAGAAGCTGTTGATACTTTGTTCCTTTGGTTCATCTAAAGCTCATCCGTACCAATCGTCATGAATCACTGCGAGCCACTGTTTGCTGGTGATTTTTTCTTCTAGTCGGCTCAGAGTTGCGAATCTTCCTTCTTACAGACTCTTGACAACCATCACTGGCCATGAGTAGCCGGTCTTTTCACTGTCATTGGCACTCTATCGCCCTTCTAGGGTTGCAGGCAGTAGGGAAGTAAAAGGGCTGTTGAACAAGTGGGTAGCTACTATTGTCGTTTTGGTATGGAAGCATCACTTGTGTAAAACTGCAATACTATCAGGGTTTGATTTGCCGAGTGTCGTGACGAGTTTGTGGTTTGGTCTGTTATGCTTTCAACAACTAACATCAAGCATGATAATTATATAATCCCTTTCCCTGCTACAACGGATCCCCCGGGTCCGACAACTATGCAGCATCCCCGAAAGAAGTTGATATTCGGCTGACCAATGAAAGAGTGCTTGAAGGCCTACAATAGCGTTCTGGGGGCAGCCCGTGATCACCGTGCAGCTCCAATGGTGGCATGGGCTGGGAAAGCAGATGAGTACATCCTCAGATTGTACATTGGCCTGTGGCTCAAAATGTAAACGTCAAGAGATTGAACCCTGCTGGTGAGATCGGCGAGTCCATCACACCACGCTTGGAGCCCTCGTCTCCCACTGCGAAGGCTTCTGGCCCGTCTCCGAAGAGGCGCAAGCTCCAGAGTACGCCCCAGCGAGTCGTGCTGCCCGCCGGCACCATTCTGCACAGTACCAGCCATGTTGATCCAAGCGGTGGCACAAATTCAGCAACCCCCTCTGAAAAGGACAGCTCCTTGGTCAAACCCGAGACATGGCAGGGGCTTTGAAGGATATGCAGCGAGCAAGGGCTTGGACCATGCTTGCATTGCTTAGTGCTGGCCTTGCAAAGTCCACCGGTGGCAAAGTATCTTTGCTTCCTATGGAGGTTCTGACATGAAAAATATGATGGTTTCTTAAGGGGTACCCAAATCGTCCACCAGAAGTTGTTTACAGTTCAAGTGAATCTGCAACAGCAAAAGACACCAAGCATGTGGGGTTGAACGTTGCATGTGCATGTGAACCAGTATGCCAGCCACTTATGTTGTTGCTATTGATTTTGTTGATGGGTCAATATTGTTCTTGCATTTCAAAGGATGGCTGCAATGTCCGAGGACACATGAAAGAGTCAAGAAACATCACCCTTGCATGTGTGTCTTTGTCCCTGTAGCATGTGATATATGAGCAACGGCTTTTATTTACGTATGAAGAGCTATATCTCCGGGCGGAAGTGGGATATGCACAAATATCCAGAATTAGTATGTAAAACGAGTCGGGGCCGCCTCGAGAACGAGTCTCGCATTCAACATGTCACGTTTGGAACTTCCATATTGATGATTGCCAGAGCTGCTAAACACAAGCTCAATAAGAGATTTTGTTGCGAAACATGGATCGCCGCAGGAGCTGCTAAACGCAAGCGAAATAAAAGGTACTACATGGTACTACAAGGTACTACAAGGTACTACAAGGTACTACAAGGTACTACAAGGTACTACAAGGTACTACAAGGTACTACAAGGTACTACAAGGTACTGCAAGGTATTGCAAGGTACTACAAGGTACTACAAGGTACTACAAGGTACTACAAGGTACTACAAGGTACTACAAGGTACTACAAGGTACTACAAGGTACTACAAGGTACTACAAGGTACTACAAGGTACTACAAGGTACTACAAGGTACTACAAGGTACTACAAGGTACTACAAGGTACTACAAGGTACTACAAGGTACTACAAGGTACTAGGTAAACGCAAGCTAAATAAGAGGCTTTGTTGCGAAAAATGCATCGCGGCAGGTGTGCCTTGTTTCCCAAAAGTTGCATGCCCCAGAACGAGTTTCAAAACGAGCTCAAAACGAGTTCAAAACGAGTCTGAAAGTGTCCCAAAGTGACCGCAAGTTCATCCAGCTCCGGTTTTTGCACATTGAAATTTCCTTCCTGATGCAAAGGCTTCTACTATTCTTCCTACTACTGCTACTACCACTACTACTACTACTACTACTACTACTACTACTACTACCACTACCACTATTACTACTATTACTACTACTACTACTACTACTACTACTACTACTACTACTACTACTACTACTACTACTACTACTACTACTTTTACTACTACTACTACTACTTTTACTACTACTACTACTACTACTACTACTACTACTATTACTACTACTACTACTACTACTACTACTACTACTACTACTACTACTACTACTAGTACTACTACTATACTACTACTACTACTACTACTACTACTATTACTATTTTTACTACTACTACTCTTCCTCCTCCTCCTACCGCTACTACTACTACTACTATTCCTATTACTACTACTACTATTACTACTACTACTACTACTACTACTACTACTACTACTACTATGAAGCCACATCAAGTAAAAGCAGCTGCGGCGTTGGAAAACGAGTCTATTTGTAAAAACGAACACGGGACTGGAAAACGAGTCAGGGACTTCCCGAAAATCTTTGTACTTACAACGAACAATAAATAAAATCCACCGCTCATATGTGATTTGGAGGAGTGCCGTAGACTCTGACTACAAGATGTTAAACAAATTCTATGAGTTCCTTTGACGTTTCTGTTGTTTTGCTTTTTCAATTGCCAATGGTTTTGCATTCCTGCAGTTCTACAAGCTGATTAGTTGGTGGAGGTTCTCTGGAGGAACACAAGCTCATCACTCACACATTGGCTGACGCACTGCATTTGTAAAATTGATCAATTGGCGAGTCCTGGGAGTATGAGCAGCTGCAAATCTTCATTGGGGTGAACCAGAGCCGTCTCTCTCAGGAAATCTTACTGGTGAAAAAACAATTAGTAGGTTGATTGGATGATACAAGACCATGCTGACTGTTGATTGGCTGCACATGCTTCACAGCTGTTTATGACCCGGGTTGGCCATTACTTCGCTATAGGCAACCATTATCACTTGTTATGTGTTGGTTGTTGTTGTGATTACTATTACCATCATTATTAATTAACACTACCTAGCTATGATCAACAAGTCTCACTAGTTGGTTTGCTGGTATATTCCCCTACCTGTATTATTTCTTTGTTCACCACCACTTGCCTGAACCATTCACCACAAACTCCAAGACGTATCAGCGTTCCGAATGGCTGTTCCACGGTTTCTCCGCGGCGTGTCCTCATCAAAGGCGACGGACAGCGGAAGTGTCTACAGTTGATCTTTGGACACGGGACAGCGCTGTCGCGGGGCTGGAGGGCAGGTGGAGAATTGGCATGGTGGAACCCAACGGTCCAACGGTTTGTTGAGGTTCTAATTGATTGAGGTTGACATCGGTTTAGAAACCAACAATCCATATCACCTATATCTTTCAAAATTCACGATTCACGATATGTATTGATTGGTTTTATGAACTCAAGTCAGCGCTTTGTGGATATAAAATGCACGTTGCCAAGGCGTAACCTGTTCGGAGGTTGCGATATAGATGATGATCAAGACTCTTTGGTGGTTTCAAAAATGTTTTTTTCCCATATTTTCCCAGAAATCATTACCATTTGGATGGTTGACTAATATTTTTCATAGGGGTTGAAACCACCAACCAGAAGAGTAACCATAATTTGTTCAAAACCAATTCCTTGAGCCACTGGGGTGTACTAGCTTTGATATGTTGGTTTAAATGACCATTGTAAGGGAATCTCGAAGGTACGGGGATTCTCAAATGACTACCTTTTGATTGATAGAGGGTGTACTACCTTTGATATGTTGGAATCTCGCCCCAGTTGATTTTTACATTGTGACAGTAACTGGTTTTGCTGGAGTCGAGGGGATTGAGCCGTCGCTTGTCATGGCAAAAAGTTGGTAGTGTAGAAGAAGAACCATGGGTAATCGATGTGTTCACCAAATTTTACCAGAAAACACTTGTCCCTTGTTGAATAGGTTTTAGAAACCACAAACAGCCGATGTTGTTGGAAAATACTCAGCTCAATCATCAGGAGACATTATATAGGCAAACCATCAGATCCCTTGGAGATATCAGATTGGTGTGAGATATTAAGATATCATGGGATTTTCGCCCGCCACGCTTAGCCACGGAATCGAACCTTGGTAGCTGCTCAAGCCTCCAGTCATGCTCGGCGATTCTCTATCCTGGCAAGTAACTATTTGAACCATCACTAACTATGGCGATGGTTAGACATGAACCATTCTCAACGGACTGTGACATGAAAATAACTGTCCATCCACTGTAACCGTAGTGATTAGTGAGTTAACAATATGAGTTGCATTCCATCGGTCAACCATCATCCCAGGGTTTCTCACTATTAAGTTTTTTTTTCTGCCGCAGCGGATATGAGTCATGCGGAAGCCCCAAATTTAGGGGGCCCTCATCTGGTTGAGGCAAAGTGAATCAGCTCTAAATCCAGTGAAGACATCATTGACCAGCTATAAATCATCATCAGCAACAGCTTCGAACCCAACTTCATCAGGAAACTCGTTCATTATTTTCAGTTGAACTTTTGATTCGAGGCCGCGCCCAACCTGACTGAAACATCATTGATCATCCCGTACTAACCCTCACAGTCCAGGTTGCCGACGCATGCTTTGCTATGTTTTTTTCATCCCTCAATCCGCGAAGGAAAAAGAAGTTGGGTTTCATTCCAACGGATTCTTGGTAAGGAATTGGGTGGTGTATATTCCAATGCCGTCTTTTCCTTCTGGTGGCTGGAAGCTGTAAAGCGTTCGGAGCCGTTCGGGGTCTGCAGCGCTATCCCGGATAAAAGGGGGAGCCAGGGGTGCTACCAGCAGTGGCGTCCCCAAGTGGGTATGTGCCAAAATAGGGTAACCAAAACCCACCATAAAATGTCTATTCTACTAGGAAACCCTGGTTTTGGGGGTACCACTGACTTAGCACGTACCCAGATTTTGGGCTGCTCCAAACAATCCCAGAAAGATGGGATTAGGTACCCATTTTGTTTGATGTTTTTTGGAACCCCATATGGTGGACGCACTTGGAAATAACATGCCCCAGGGTATCTTGGGGTGCTTAATTTTCCAGCGGTGCACAGGTACCAAGATCTGATTTCATAGGCTGTTTTTTTTCAAGGTGACCTGGCTGATAGGCAAAATGCCTACAAAAACAGGCCCCCCAGGTGAACCCCTTGTTGATCAAGGGTATCCTATCATATTGGGTAACTGGAAAGGTAGGGAATGGCTGATGATGGCATTTGTGAGCGTCCTTGCCACAAAGCACTGTATAATTGGAACGAAGCAGCATGCGCAAATTGAAAGATTCCTCATATATAAACAGCTGGCAACGGCTGCTCCCACTTAGTTGGTGATGTTTGTATATTTGTTTGGTAATTGGGTGTCCAACCGTTTACCCGCTTAACACCTATTTTCCAGCTTGACATTAGCTGATTGTAGTGCTGTAAGTGATGACTATGATAGTCAACGTTTTGTTAAGTGGAGCCCCCGCTGGAAACCAACAATTGCAGGCAGAGCTTGCCATGCCTAGGAAGTGAAACCTGGTCACTTTATCCTTCGTGGCATGTGGGTGAACGAGGACGCAGCAGTGCTTGGGGAGTCTGAAAGAGCTGATGATGTTGGCGGGCTTGCAAACTAAGGGAATGATATGTTTTTTTTTGAATATTTTCAAATGGTTTCACCATTTGTTACTATATTTCTCCGAATGTTTGCAATGGTTGGTTGATGGCTTCTCACCGTCAAGCACGTTGAACATGGATGGCTGTTGGTTGGAGCAATGAGCGGCTCGTCGTTCAGAGCCAGCAGTTTAGAGCTTCCCGGTGGTCCGGAACCAGATGCTAGTTGCGGGTTACCTGAATTATGATGAGCTATGGAAATGCTGTGGTGAATGGTGGGCAATTGATGGCTATTCATGGTTAATGATGGATGATAATGGCTAATGATGGCTATTGATGGCTAATGATGGCAAACGGAGGTTTCTTAAGATAGGGGTGCTCCCAAAATGGTCGGTTTATTACTATAAATGATTGATATTGGATGATTTGGGGGTACCCCTATTTTGAGAAACCACTATATTATAGTTCATACTGATCTGTTTCACCATGGGTCATTAAACCTAAAAAACAAACATTGTAAGGGTCACTATTGCCTATGAATAATGCTGATCCAGCGCAAATGGTTTTACACCATACAACTCACAGTTGTTTAATTAACCATGATTACCTATGATTTGACTACTAATTCATTATGTCAACCACTGTATTAAGTGATTAGCCATAATTGACCATGGAAAAATGTTAACTAGTGTCAACCATGGAAAACCAGTTAGTGCTCACAGTCGTCTAATCCCATTTCAAAATAATGTTGGTCAACTCGGTCAACAAAGCCATGGAGTTTTCCCTCTTCTTGTGAGTGGCTGGGTACTCCCTTTACAAGCCATTGGACAATAATTATTAGAACAATTATTAAGTACCATGGTACTTCCCATATTCATCAGTGGTTCAATGAATAATGACAATGTTAGTCATGGCTGGTCCATAGCCTAGTGGTACTTTCATTATTCATTGAGCCACTGATGACGCACATTATTATCAGCCACTTGGATGTGCATCCCCACCTAATACCTGGTTGCTACGGATGGTTATAGGCTTATTTACCATGGTGATATCCCAGTTGTAAACCCAAACAGCACATCCAAGTAGCTTGTCAACGATCCATTGACCATCAATTGACCATCATTTAACCATCATTTGTTTCCCAACTGCGGAACCATTGATGACTAAGTTCTGTCCGAAAAAAGCGAAACATGTCCAATAACAATTCGAAGAATATCCGGAAAAAAAACGGAAAAAGCAAAACGGAAAACGATGCGGAAAAAAGAAAACTAAGCGACTCATCATCAGTGGCTTTCCTTCTTCCGTGCGCCCGGTAGGACCTGCGTGGCCAAGGGATGGCGTCTTTGTTCCTGGCGCTGTGGTGTCTGGGCACCATGGTGAGTGCCGTGGTAAGGGGAGGATATTGGGTTCGCCATGGTTGAGGAAAGTTAAGGGTGGTTAACAGATGTTAACAGGGTGGTTAGTGATTTCTGTATGATGGTTGTACGGATGGTGGTTTGGATGGTTAGTTGATGGTGTGTTGATGGTTAATTGATGGTTAGTGGATGGTTAAGGATGGTTAATTGATGTTAATTGATGGTTAAAAGGCTGGTTGATGGCGGTTAATTAATGCTGGTTAGTGAATGTGAATTGATGGTTGTAGATGGTTAATATGATTATTGGAAAAAGGGATTAGGAATGATTATTCCTAATTGATGATGGTTCTTGCAATGAAGGTTGACAGTGATTAATGATGATAAGACTGGTGGATGATGGTCAATGATGCTCAATTAGTCATGGTCGATCATCAATACTAATGGTTACTCATGGATCATGGTTGATGATAGCGGTTGAGAATGTGAATAATGGTTGCTCATTGTGAAAGGTCAAGCCGGAGTTAGAACATGCCGAAATATTTCTTGGTCCATTTCTGCGAATTGCTTTCAATGATTGTGAAGGCAGAGAGGAGAATGGATGTCCGAGTGGGATGCACTGAGTTGATTCTGTTGAGGCGAGGTTCCTGAAGTTCCAGATGTTGGTTGCGCGGAGCCGACCATTTATTCAGCTGGTTTCACCCATGAAAAGATGGCAAGTCTCGATTTCCAGGGGATGGCGACTCCATGTAACTCCCAGAGCGCAACCGTCCATAAATAGCTAGACTATTTTGAGTTGATAGGTAAACAACCAACTATAGAAATGGCTGTTTCTCAAAATGGGGGTACCCCTAAATCATCCTTTATTAGTCATTTATAGTAATAAACCAACCATTTTTGGGGTACCCCTATGGCTTGAGAAACCACCAAATGATGAACAAATCCATCTGAACATGGTGATTTCCCCGTTTCGGGTCGGTTTCCAACCCCACCGTGATCACTTGGCGTTCAAGGTTGAGGCTTTGCCTCATGCTGGAAGCAACGCCGCTCACGGACAGGCCAGCGCAGTCGTTGGAGAGGCCTTCCCCCCCGGCATTGCCATGGAGGATTTACAAAGTGGGCCCCCAACCACTTATGAGTTGGTTTATCAGTAACTTCACTGGGGTTAACTACCAGTTATAAGGGTTATAACCCAACTTATAACTGCCAGGGGCCCACCTTGTAGCTATCAGGTCCAGGTGAAGTCAATGTGTGAAACGATGAATCTGTCAAGCAGCTTTGAGGGACTGGAAAGGTTGGAGAAAGGGATAGCATGTGATTTTGTTGAGCGATTTCGATGGGGCCCGGGATGTTTCAAAATAGGTTTTCAGTGCTGAAGGTTTCGGACAAGCGATTCTAATTTGGCATGTTCAACATTAGCCATTGTGAATTGTGAGCCAATTATTCATAGCGGAACACGATCAATGCCAACTTGGATTAACAAACCCCTGATTGATTATTAGGTGGTATCCCCAAAAGCTTTGCTTTCCCGCTAAAATGGTACCTCCCATCCGGGTACTCATTATGAACAAATGCCATCGTGACCCTGTCCTCAAGGAGCATGCTCCAACTGTTCCCAACAATAGCTCCACTCCCAGGATTCACAAACCTATCCTCGCGCTGGTGCTGGACAAGTTTGGTTTCCAGACGCAGGGACGCGATGCTGGAGATTGGTTGGGTGATGGCGCAGGGACACCAAGCGAAATGGTTGGCACTGCCGGAATTATACAGGAGTGGTTCGAAGCATTGGTTCATAGTTGGTCATGGATAAGAATGCCAGCAAGAAAGTGCTGGTCTTGAGGAGTTTCCAGATTCCAACCATGCTACTTCCGTGGACATGAACAGCGAGTCTGGAACCGAGATGGAGAAGTTGCTACTTCCGTGGACATGAACAGCGAGTCTGGAATCGAGATGGCGAAGTTGCTACTTCCGTGGACATGAACAGCGAGTCTGGAATCGAGATGGCGGAGCTGCTACTTCCGTGGACATGAACAGCGAGTCTGGAATCGAGATGGCGAAGTTGCTACTTCCGTGGACATGAACAGCGAGTCTGGAATCGAGATGGCGAAGTTGCTACTTCCGTGGACATGAACAGCGAGTCTGGAATCGAGATGGCGAAGTTGCTACTTCCGTGGACATGAACAGCGAGTCTGGAATCGAGATGGGGAAGCTGCTACTTCCGTGGACATGAACAGCGAGTCTGGATTTTTTCAAACTGTTGTACATTGTTGGCCACCACGACCGTCGTTAGTCTACAACTGGCTGGTTATCAGCCATGCTTGTGCAAAAATAAGCATACTTAGCCAGGGATGACCAGTGACAATCGGTCCTTATTGTTTTTTCGTGGAAGAGTCTCAACAAGTTGACTTTGTAAGTTCCAGCTCAGACATGATCAGACCAGCACAGCTTGGTCTCCGCTGCTACCTTTTTAGGGGTGTTCAATGGGGTAAGAAATATATCCCGACAGCGGCCATTGAGCAGTGCCAGAAGTTCTTTAATGTCACGCTTGCCAGCCGATATGTAATCCTATACTGGGTCATAGTCCCGTGAAGACGAGGTAGCATCCACCATTTTGTCCACCAATTTTGATTTTTCCGTGACTTCTATGTGGTAACAATTTCTTGCTGGGGTTACAGGTTTCGGCCCATAGCCAAATCATTCCCCAACGAAGTGGCTGCGACGTTCTTTCCGTGATGCGGCAGAACAAGAATTTCTTTCACATAGGTCACGTGAATTTTGTTGCCGGTGCAGTTGGGATTATAATTGGGATATAACCATTGTGAATAGTTTTATGAGGTCAGCTATAAGTTATATCCCAATTATAATCGCAATGGTTATATCCCAATATCATTGATATAATTGTTATAACCATTGCCGATAAGGTCAGTTATAAGCCCAATAATTAACCATGATTATGCGCATCCAAGTACCAATTTTATTTTGGGCCTGGCAGGCACATGTTTTTCTCTGTAGGTTTCCTGGGTTGTTGTACCCTGCAGGAAGGGTATCAAAAGCAGAGGTTCCGAATAGGAAAAGGTCGAAACCTCAATGGGCTAAGATTTTTGGGGATTCTCAGGCAACCTATCTCTTTTTTGTTTTTTCTCTCCAGTCTCTCTACCTATCCAATCTACATTGATTGATTCATCCATGTGCATTGTTGTTCCATCTATTTCTGTATCCGGGAATCGAATCTATCGATGTGTTTGTTGGTCTATTTGTCGATCTAGCTGTAAGACCAGATTTGTCATTCTGGAGACCTGGAGACCAGGGGTGCCGGGTTTGACCAACTGCCGTATCACAACAAACACAAGTGCATTTTGATTTGCTACGGGGGTAAGCGATAAACAATCATGCATATGCATACATACATCTTCATGTTTGACTCCTTTCATTTGTGCACATGTTTGGACATTAAGGTAATCCACACATACGCCAAATAACCCAATGTAGAGTGACCGACCCAAGATTTTCTAGCTAATGTTGAGCAATACTTTTCGTCTTGCAGCTTTCCCATCACTCGACTATGGTTGATGATAGCTAATGTAGCTTTCGTCTTGTCCCATAGCTAATGTTGATCCATAGTTGATCCATAGGGTCAGAAATTCCCTTGGGACAACTCTGGAGCCTCAGGCCCTCCACGGGTCACAGGTCACCTCCAGGTGTCGCCATGTCCGACAGCCCGTTGCCGCGGCTCCTAGGTTTTGTGGCCGGCACGCCGCATTTCCAGATCGAGGTCGCTGAGGTGGCGACGGCCCATGAAGGCCAGCGCCGGCTAACCGGTGGCGCTGGTTGGTTGGTTGATGGGTCAGGGCTGACTGGCCATGGTATCGTTGGTTGGCAAAGCTGGTTGGCTAAGCTTGATGGACCACTCATGACTTAACAGTTGGACCATATCAAGCATCAACTAGCTTTAGGAATGTTGATTCTCTGATTGCAACCCCTATGGACCATATGTTGCTATCAACAATTACCATCAACCATTTGAACCACCTATTCACTTACTAGCAACAGTTACTATCAACCATTTGGACCACTTATTCACCAGCATTAAAACCGTCAGAACTGAAGCCACTATCCTTACCGATGCCTGGCGACCTCCGGGGATGACCGGCGCACCGCTCAGGTGAAGCCCCCACCGTTGATCCGCCAAAGTCGAGACTGGGCGGTTCCGAAGACTGGGCGGTTCAGAATGGAAGACGAATCAGGGGGGAATGGTGGTGGCTTGGATATGGTTGGTTGGTGGTTTGGATATGGTTGGTTGGTGGTTTGGATATGGTTAGTTGGTGGTTGGTGATGGTTGGTTGATGGTTGATGATGGTTAGTTGATGGTTTATGTTGGTTATTTGATGGTTTATGTTGGTTATTTGATGGTTTATGTTGGTTATTTGATGGTTAACGATGGTTCATGACGTTGAATTAATGCCTGATGATGGTGTAGAGCAATTAATGACGGTCAAGGATGGTTCGAACTTGTTGCTGATGTTTCTTTTTGCTGGTTGGCAATGGCAAGTTGAGCGGCTCGCTTCATAGCAGTAGCCAACCGACTCGATCGACGGACTGACCCACCGATGTATAAAGAATCATAAGCAACTCTCAGAACATGCGTTACAAGAACCACAATATGGTGGTTTGTCAAAATGGGGGACCCTAAAAAAATGGATGGTTTATTGCTATAAATGACTACCAATGGATGATTTATGGATACCCCTATTTTGAGATATGTAAAATTTGCTTCGCACTCCCACAGTTGGACTAGTGACTGGCCATGGCAACCAGATGTGAACAACCAGGGGTACGGGCCTTGACCCATATCCGTTTGGTTACAAGCCATTGAAAAAGTAACTTGTAAGTTAAAAGTCCTAATTGTTCATATGTAAGCCATGTATGTATGTGGGATTTTCCAGGCAACCAGGGCAATGTTTGCCAGAGGGTGACATGATTGACAACCATTTTTTATTGATCAACCATCGTAGGCAAACACGCGGGTTGGTTTACCATTTTGTTTCCAGGTGCAACTATGATAATTTGATGATATTCGAAATCAACAACTGATGATCATGTTCATTGGTTGTCTTTAATCAACCTCCAAATCATCAGGTCAGTTTATCATCAGTTGTTTGTTAAAAACTTTGTTCTGGCGGTTAAAATGA
The DNA here is from genome assembly GCA_009767595.1 of Symbiodinium kawagutii. Lineage (NCBI taxonomy): Eukaryota > Dinophyceae > Suessiales > Symbiodiniaceae > Symbiodinium > Symbiodinium kawagutii. Next base: position 127,852 of record VSDK01023996.1, read on the forward strand.
ACCCACCAGTGGCCCCTTCTGGTAAACATTGCCCTTGTTGCGTGGAAAACCCACCATAGAAACAGCCGATTGATGGTTTCAAAACATTTTTTCCCCACTGCTGATAAATGGCTGGTCGGTTGACAAGCATACTTTTCATACGCGTGCTTCAACCACCAACCAGAAAAAATTAGCTGTTTTACCCTATAGACAAACAAGCAGAGATTTTCAACGCCACCAGGTGTTTTTTACCATTTATAGATCCACCATATAGAAATAGCTGATTTACCCATTAAAAAAAAACATAAGAAATTTGGTGATTTCGTTGATGCCACCAGGTGAGTCTACCAGGTCGGACCATCAGCGTGGCACAGCTTCGCGGCTGCCGAGGATGCTGATCTGGTCAGAATCCGGGAAGCAACTCTCTTCATACTTCAGCCTGCGCGCACAAAGAGACCAGGTGCCGTTTGGGCGTGGTGAAGGGATGGTGAAGCGTGGGGTTGATCATGGCAGTCAGTACAGGTTAAGAATGGCTAGCGGCTAGTACTGGTGAATGATGTTTGATGTTGGTTGAAGATGGTTGATCCTGGTTAAGGATGGTGAATGATGGCTCATGATAAGGACGGTTCATGATGGCGGTTCTTAATCTACAAAGGGTAGGTTTTTCGTTGAATCAGGTCAATTCGCCAAGGTGTTGCTGTTGTACTGTGGTACCATGAAATTCCAAACTGTTCCACCATTGGATTTTTAAACCAGTAATCAACCATTATTACTATCCACATCAACCATCATGCAGAAGTGGACCATCTATTACTAAGCCATACGACCATGGTTAATCACGATAAGTAATCACTAGCAACGATCATGAAGCGTGAACCATCCATTACTGTTTACTAGACTGATGGTTAGCCACTATCATGACTATCAACTAAAACATCATCAACCAACCAATCATCCATTGCTGTTGATCATCACTAACCACTAGATCCATTACTATCGTTGAAAATCCTCCACTGCGATTAATCATCAACCACCCAATGATCAACCAATCATCAACCAATCATCAACCAACCAATCATCCATTGCTGTTGATCATCACTAACCACTAGATCCATTACTATCGTTGAAAATCCTCCACTGCGATTAATCATCAACCACCCAATGATCAACCAATCATCAACCAATCATCAACCAACCAATCATCCATTGCTGTTGATCATCACTAACCACTAGATCCATTACTATCGTTGAAAATCCTCCACTGCGATTAATCATCAACCACCCAATGATCAACCAATCATCAACCAATCATCAACCAACCAATCATCCATTGCTGTTGATCATCACTAACCACTAGATCCATTACTATCGTTGAAAATCCTCCACTGCGATTAATCATCAACCACCCAATGATCAACCAATCATCAACCAATCATCAACCAACCAATCATCCATTGCTGTTGATCATCACTAACCACTAGATCCATTACTATCGTTGAAAATCCTCCACTGCGATTAATCATCAACCACCCAATGATCAACCAATCATCAACCAATCATCAACCAACCAATCATCCATTGCTGTTGATCATCACTAACCACTAGATCCATTACTATCGTTGAAAATCCTCCACTGCGATTAATCATCAACCACCCAATGATCAACCAATCATCAACCAATCATCAACCAACCAATCATCCATTGCTGTTGATCATCACTAACCACTAGATCCATTACTATCGTTGAAAATCCTCCACTGCGATTAATCATCAACCACCCAATGATCAACCAATCATCAACCAATCATCAACCAACCAATCATCCATTGCTGTTGATCATCACTAACCACTAGATCCATTACTATCGTTGAAAATCCTCCACTGCGATTAATCATCAACCACCCAATGATCAACCAATCATCAACCAATCATCAACCAACCAATCATCCATTGCTGTTGATCATCACTAACCACTAGATCCATTACTATCGTTGAAAATCCTCCACTGCGATTAATCATCAACCACCCAATGATCAACCAATCATCAACCAATCATCAACCAACCAATCATCCATTGCTGTTGATCATCACTAACCACTAGATCCATTACTATCGTTGAAAATCCTCCACTGCGATTAATCATCAACCACCCAATGATCAACCAATCATCAACCAATCATCAACCAACCAATCATCCATTGCTGTTGATCATCACTAACCACTAGATCCATTACTATCGTTGAAAATCCTCCACTGCGATTAATCATCAACCACCCAATGATCAACCAATCATCAACCAATCATCAACCAACCAATCATCCATTGCTGTTGATCATCACTAACCACTAGATCCATTACTATCGTTGAAAATCCTCCACTGCGATTAATCATCAACCACCCAATGATCAACCAATCATCAACCAATCATCAACCAACCAATCATCCATTGCTGTTGATCATCACTAACCACTAGATCCATTACTATCGTTGAAAATCCTCCACTGCGATTAATCATCAACCACCCAATGATCAACCAATCATCAACCAATCATCAACCAACCAATCATCCATTGCTATTAATCGTCACTAACCACTAGAAACCAACCATCATCACCTCCCCCAGCGCTAGGGCATTCAGTTGGCCGATCGCTGCCCAGAGAACAGCAGGTGCCTTTTGGGGAGGAGACACAGGGGGCGTTTGTGTGTTGGCAGGGTTCAGTGTCTAGCTGGTGATTCTCAGGGAGCGATGAGGGTCGCCAGGGGTATCCCGTTCAATCCCTTTAAAGGGGGAGCGATTTAGAGCTACAGGGATTCGTGAAACCAGATGGTAGGTGTGGCAAGTTCTCCAAAAGTATCGAAAATCACATGTACATATACTCAGATGTATCAGATACTATTTTAACACATTCTATTATAGATTATTCACGCATACTATTCTAATGTACATTCTGATTATAAGTTTATAAGTTGAATCACATAAGGATTATTGCTTAATTACTTATTACATGTTCGAATATGTTTTTTTTCAGACATGCATAAAGATAACACATAGTGGCTGGGACGGTCATCCGAGAGCATTTTAATTGGTGGCCTGGGGCAGTATCCCATAGGGCGGAGATGTTTTGCCCTGGAATTACTGATTCACCACTTGCCAAGTGAGATGAGCGTTTGAAAGTTTTGGTTTGTCCCTAGGTGGCGGGCGAACACCTGATGCATCAAAATCAGCCTTGAAACCTTTCCTATGTGACGTTGTTCGTGATGCTGTCAAGCCCGGTCAAGATGGTGAGCAGATCGAAGTGGCTTACCTGGTGATGGAGATGGGGTACCAAGGGCACTGGGCAGCTGAGCGTCCCCCATGAAGTCCGTGATGCGAAGTCTATCGGATCTTCACGGCCGTAGCTGGTCCTGTGCACGCAAAGGGCTGTCAAGTTGAAGATTTATGTTGTGTAAGCCACACCTTGTACTCTGTACTGTAGATACAGTATCTGTAGATATGTAGATAACATCATATCAACAAACACCCATCAGTTTAACCATCACTAGCTCATGATTCACCATCAAAGTTTGGCAGGGTTATCAATGTGGATCTACCAATACCCTTCTGAAACACTCGGCCAGTTGGCAACGTGACCATGGTGTTGGCCATGGATTCGATCCAAAAAGTTGGAAGTCTACTTCAAAATCTTCAAAGGTGGCGAGTCAGTGTCGATGATCATTCGTAGTTCAAACTTGATCATTCTTAAGCGACGGCCACGTTCTTTTTTAGGATATGCTTGATTTGTTTATGACTGATCAGGTAAAGTTAGGTTTCTATTCATGATCATTCTTGATTAAGTCGCACAAAGGATTTTTTCGAGCGCAGCTTTAGTGCTCAAATTCACAAGGAGCAGGAGCATTTGTCATTAGTTTTGGCAGAAAGGTGTGTGCAAGTGGACAGCGCTACTAATGAGCATTCCCTGGTTCAAAGCGGTCCCTGCTTTCCTGGCGGATGCTGTTTTTGTCACTTGTTACGCACTGAAATGCTCGAGTACTTGATATCAACATGTCCAAGACCACAGAGCTACTTGATGAGTTGTTTACCCCATTGACCATCAAATGAAGCTGGGGCTAAATCAATCTTGCCAGTGGTCAAGATAACACATGTGTTGAGCCTTGGTATACGGGCGCTGTCGCAGACGACATTGGCCTCAATTATCAGAAATGTACACAACTTAGAAGGGAAAACCACCAGCGAATCCTCTCCCGGCCATCTATCAACCCTAATGAAACCAATAAATTATAAGATGGCTTGATTAACGACCATCACCATGGTCGTTCATTGAAACCAACCAAGGGTGCTATCCGTGGCAATTGCTCACCAGTCTCTGAACTCTGAAGCGCCATTTGCCTGTGCCGGTGGTGCTCATGCAGTGCCTTCTAGTGAAGTTCTGTGGCATTCCTCAAGAGTCGCTTGGTGGAGCACAGAAATGGCTTTTCCTGGGAAAATCGACCAGAGAAACCAGTGGATCTCGTTTGAAATATGTGGTTGTGACTGGTGGGTATTTCGCAGAAATGGTCGGAAAACCCTATAGGAAAACCCTATTATTGGTTGATTTTTCCATGAACCAACCCAGTGAGTGGAGCACAAATCAGCTTTCGTGGCAAACATCCGATTCGTCTACGTCTTGCCGAGATGTGGTGGGTTCAACACCAGTCCTACTTTGTTGAGCAATTTGGCATCTACTTTCATGGCAAGAATTTGCTGAGCTTGTGAAATTGGTATCTACTTTCATGCCAAGAATACAGAAACTGTTTCTAGCTGGTGGTTTCAAACATTTGTTATTTTCCCAGACGCAATCATTAACAAATGGTTGGCTGACAAGCATATTTTTATATATTTTTCATGACGGGGTGGTTCAAGCACCAACCAGGTTTGGTTGTGTGATATCCGCCCATTCCACTGCTGGTTTGCCGAGCTGGAGCACTGGGCGGTCGTTGATTGTCGTGGGTGGTTTGTCCTGTCAGGACATCGCAGCTGAGCGTTTTCACCACTCTCAGCTGCGCTTGCCATGGTTGGTTTCTGTGTTTCATCCAGGTGAAGTAGTAAGTCTGAGTTGTGAGTATCATGTTGAGTAATCATTTTGTGTGTGTTTTGTTCCTACATAATATTTGATATACTAGAAGCGGTCAGAAGATGTCAATGTTACTGCAGCTGTGTTGATGGCCATGCAGTGGTTGTGACAAAAGAGCTTTTATGATATCCCATTGCACAGTTGCCATTGAAATATTACTGTAGAATAACCATGGGCATTCTTCACTACAATTACTGTTCATAACTTCTCTATGTGGCTGTGGGTCAGTTCACCCTTAGTCCCCCTGGTTCTCCTTTAACCAGGCTGTTTTCCCTCTAGTTTTGTTGGTTATTATAAGCCATTATTGTTGGTTAATATTGACCCACAGCCATGGATCGCAATATCTCATTGTCGCTGCTTGTTGGATCGCAGCAGTTTCTTGGATTCACCCTGGTGGTTCGCTCGTGCCGTTCTCGTGAGGCAGTTCCATGGTGTGTGCCCCTTGGCAGCAGCGAAAATGTGAGCCATACGGTGGATTGTTGGATGATGGTTGGTAGGGTGGAAAAATTGTTGGAAAATGTGGATATATGGTTGGAATAGGTTGTAGGGTTGATAAATGGTTGGAATAGGTTGTTGAAGAATCGTTGATCAGGTTCTTCAATGGTTGAATTAGACTTGCCCGGTTGTAAAGGGTGAGCCTATGAGTTGGGCCGCTGTCCCAATGCTTTTGTTATGGCTATGGGTGTGTGGCTAGCTGGCATTATGTTAGTTCAGAGGCATCTCCTCAAGGTTTTGGTAAAAGTTTGGTAAGTAACTCATTTCTTGGAGAGGCATCTCCCCATCTCCTGCAGGTTTTTGCCCATTTTTTGGGGGAGGTGGGGGTGGAAATCAGCTTGGCAACTTGCCCAGCTCCGAGCAGCAACGAGCTGAGGAATCCCGCTGTCAACCCCCGGGTTGGGGGAACCGGCTACTGGGCGTTGAGGGATGACCCCTAGTGATAAGTTGGTCAATGCGACATTTAAGTATGATTATGTATGGTTGTATCTACCAAAACTGGTAGCTTCCCTTCTGGTTGTTACCCGTGGTACTTACCCCATGGCACACGACCCACCCCCTGGTTGGGTACCGTGCCATCCATCCGAGTTCGCCGCGAGGCGAAGCCTTGTCCGAGCACGGTGCCGGCATGGCGCGGCATTTCGAGGCTCGGCGCTGGCCCCCCTGCGCTGCAAGTTGATCCCCTGAGGCTTGGGGCCCCTTTAGGATCCCTGCTTGGCTGCCAACCTGCATACCTCACAATTCTCAGGGGTAGCAAATGGCACGACCGTTCTAAGGTTTACAAAGAAAGTGTGGCATACGAACGGATCCAAGGTCAAGCATCAATCATCCATCAAAATGTTTGCAAATAGTTTGATCATCAAATCTCATGGACTAGTTCAATCATCAAACACGTGCGTTTCTCGCAATATGAAACCCCAAAACTTGTTGCTTTAGTACTAAAAATTGTTGATATTGGATGATTTGGGGGTACCCCCATGGCTCAAGAACCCACCACAAAACTGGATTACAGCTACTACCTTAGCTTTTTATGCTTGTGGGGATATGATTGATTTTCATTGATTTTCCATATTTCGCCACTGAAAGTTAGACTTCTAGCAAAAAATCTAAAAGCCACCAAGTCCAATCGATTGATCATGATCATTAATCAAGTTGATTCATTATTGAAAAACGCCACTTGATCATTGATTCACCGTGATCAAGTCAACTATTGAACCATCTAGTTGATTCACCATGATTAGTTGATTCACCATGATGGTTCAATCAACCAAGTCAATTAATAGTGAATCAACTCGATGGTTGAATTCAATTAATGGTCAATCAATTAGTGATTAGTCAACTATTCAACCATGAGTCTGGTGATGTTCAGCCACCAAGTCAACGATTGAACCTCCCAAGATCCATCACCAGGTTTGCTCCAGCGAGCGCATCTCATTGGACGCTGGCGGCGATTGCAACGCTGCGGCCGTGGAGCGGCTCTACACGTGGCTGGGCCGAGTTGTGGCGTTGCGGAAGTCGCTGGTGATGAGTCTCCAGCTATCAACCCACGACTCGCAATGGGTCAAGCAGTTGACCATCAATAATGGCTTATTGACCATCAAATATTGACCATCAAATATTGACCATCAAATATTGACCATCAAATATTGACCATCAAATATTGACCATCAAATATTGACCATCAAATATTGACCATCAAATATTGACCAAAAATGGCTTGTAATGACCGATTGGCTTATATTGACCATCAATCATATTGACCATGTGGCAATGGCTTAGAATGACCAACAAAAAATGATTGGGAAAACAGCCTGGTTAACACAATCATTATAGCAACCAACTTACAACAACTTATAATGACCAACCAAATCATAGGTAAAACATAGTGAAGCAATGGTTAATGACACGGGAACCCGGGGGACAGGCCGCCGGGTGAACTGACCCTAACCGCCACTTTCTTCCATAGCTTGGCCATGAAAACCTACTGGAGCCAGTCACTGGGC
>VSDK01023996.1:146803-192202 GCA_009767595.1 Symbiodinium kawagutii
TCACATACTCAGTGGAGTTGAGGGCTGCGGCTGCAAGCTGAAGAGTTATGATGGGATCTTGGTCAGGATCTCCAAGTTGAATTGCCGACGCCGTCATCTTCAAATCCTTGATGGCGGACTCAATCTGGCCATGTGCCCATCCTTCCTTTTCACCAGGAGTGGTCATCTGAATGCCCAACTTGCTCAGGAAGTCACTGACTTCACGGCTGACCAAAGTGGTGCCATTGTCGGGAATGACCACCTCTGGCTTCGGCTTGTCCATGAACCAACGTTCTGAGAGTCCTTGAATAACATCAGCAGAGGATTCACTCTGCATTTCCAGGGCCTTGTAGGTCTTGATCACATGCACGGCACGAAGACGCGTCGCAAGGTCAATGATCAACATGAACTTGATCTTCCATGCTGTGTCAGGGATCACCCACTCAGAGACATCCACACCAATGGCCTGCCAGGCCTTGTACATCGGATGGGTGGATGCAGGTGGCACTAGACCTGAGCTTGTGCCTCCAGCACGAAGAGCCTTGCAAGCAGGACAATCGAGTGCATGGGCCATATCAATCTTCCATTGAGGAAGACGAGCATCACGAAAAAGATGCACAAGATTCCGATTGGTCGGATGTCCTGCGGCTCGATGGAACTTGAAGAGTCGAGCTTGCCAACGGTCTCGGTCTTCTTGAGAGGGCTGCTCATCATCAGCAGCCGGCACAGGATTGGACGGTACTTCTTCTTGTTCAGAAGCATGTACATGAAGTACTTTAAAATGTTCATGGAGTTCAGTGGAAAGAGCGCCTCGTGAATGATGATCAGGAAGACCTTGAAGTAGAGCTTGGGGTTTAGATACTCCGGGTTCTTGATGATCATATGCAGAGGCTTGGAGTTCTCCAAGAGGAGAGAGCTTCATTGGATCGGGTAGAGGATGTCGACGACGAACCCAGTTCTCGTCTTCATACTCAAAGATATTGTCATGCACCTATTGTTTTTTTTTGTATTTTTGGTATGTTTGGGATTCTTTCGTATTTTTTGGTATTCTTTGATATTTTTTAGTATTTTTTTGGATTTTTTGATATTTTTGGTATTTTTGGTATTTGGTATTTGGGAATGAGAGGTCGCCCAAAGACCAGAAACACCAAGAATAGAAATATTAATATGTTAGGACTCTTTGGCGACAGGGGTCTCCAGCCAAGAGTCGTTGACAGTGTTGTCCTGGTTCATCATGCCATAGCAGCAGCCGTCAACACGGCAGGGAAGCCAATCGAGCTCCCGTTGTTGAAGCCCTTCTCGCAGATCCAGCATTGGTTTCTGTTCCCAGCCTGAGCAGGGGTGAGTCCATTCAAAGTAGATGTCCACATCAGGGTCGAAGTCCACAGCTTCAAGGACAAAGGACTTCATGTCAGTGAGCATCTTTCTCTCACGCCTGCGGGCTGTTTCCAACACTTCTACTTTCCAGGATTTTAGATGATTATAGAAGGTAAGCTCTTTGCAAAACATAAATCACAAGTAGTAATGGTAGGTATACTTATGGCAAAACAGTTGCCAGGAATGATCGTAGGTACACCTTTTGCAAGACACCAGCCAATGCACACAAGACCGTCCCTTGAATAAAGACCATTGAAAATATCAGTACGTAGATATTGTCAACGTTCTTTTTCTTCAAGGAAAAGCAACATTATGAAGCAGGCTTCGTGGCTGTGAAGTAGATAGAGCTACCAGGCAAAAATAGGTACATTACATTTCAAAATTCAGCTAGATTGGAATATCCTTTCATAAAATGTATTGCACTTGTTAAGACACATTTAAGTACTGGCATTTTGCTAAATAGGGTATATAGTCTTGAAATCGTAGCTGACATGAAGCTACAACTGAACATGGCGCAGAAAAATATTCAATGTCGCTACCTAAGCATAACTGAAGTAAATGACGTAAAGGTATTTCAGACATATAAAGTAAAGGTAAGTATGTAGTAATAACCTTGTGTTTTCTACTATTTTTCTACTACATGAGTTCTATGTCTCATTGTATTTTGTTGAATCTAATATTGTTTTCTTTGACAAATATTACCTTCATAAAACCATTTACAACTGATATCAGCTATCTTCAAAATCATCTTATTTTGACATTATTCATCTTGTATTTTTGCAAAGGAGTCATGAAAATGACAAATCATATAACTCTCGAGGTTGTTGACCTATAGGTACTTATCATAAATATTCAATATATACTGCATATCATCCCAACTATGTACAGGATATTTTAAGTTTCGTAGTAATGGGAGCCACATATGCATGCAATATACATATTTACCACCTTCAACAGTTGCTACTATATTCACATTGCAGTAGTTTGCACAAATACATATATTACTAAACATAGTAAAGTTATATCATATCCATTACCACTCCATCGCGCCCCTGAGTATCTATTCTCCACGAAAGTAGCGCACCATATTTTCTAACTTAGGAGATTAGCGATAAGAGGAAGGAACCATTATAGTTTATATGTTTCTACTTCCTTAAAACATTCATTTGTCTCTACAGATCTGGTATCTTTGTTCGATAAAAAAAATGCATTCCCACAGCCTCCCACACTCTTTTTGTTGATCAGTTGCTGCTACATATGATTCATAAATGAATGAAGTTGCTACATGATACAATTGATCAGTTGCATTGAAGTGGCTTTGACTTTGTACATGCACAGCACTCGCCACGACTTGGCGAGTGAAAACGATTCTTGTAGGCTAGTTATCAGGGGTATAGCATCGGGCAGCTAGGAAGCCCTCAAGCACTAGTCAGCATGGGCCTCAGCAGCTAATCATCGTGGTTGACAATGGAGATGTTCATTTGCAGCTGCATTTTGTTTGACTCTATTTGGGATGAATCATCGGCTAATTATGGATGATGCAAAACTGAATGATTCTTGGTGACATACATATGATGTTACATATGTATTTTCTGGTGCACATTTACAATTCCATCATTTCCCAACTAGAAACTTCATCACCCCACAAGAAAACTATTCAATCTGCTAGAAGCTTAGATTTGCTTCCCAAATACTTGGATGTGCCTCCCTACCTCATACCTGGTGAGGAACCACGTTTATAGCGGTAAAACCTACCTAAAGGGGCCCACTTTCTAGGCTTATTTACCATGATTGTAGTCCAGTTGGTAACACCCGTTGGCACATCCAAGTAGCTTGTCAACCATCGATAAGCCATCATTGAACCATCAACTTAACCAGTGTAGACCCTTATTGACCATCAATGAACCATCACTCAACTGTCAATCAACCATCATTAACCATCAATTACCATCAGTTCACCATATCATTTGCTTCCCGACTCGTGGTCTCTTCTGCAAACTTCGGCATATGTGTCCCACCCCCCAAGCACGCTGCACCGGATGCGAGGTGGAAGCAGTTCAACAGCACTGCGTTGGATCGAATGTGCTTGGCCCAGTTGTTGGGAAACGCCAGGAAGAGAACGTGCTTGGCCAGCTATGGTTGGTTGCTGGTTGGTGGTTCTGAAATTTGGTGGTTTTAAACAGGTTTTTTTGCCTAGTAATTGTTAACAACTGGTTGGTTGACTAAACTTTTTTCATAGGGGTTGAAACCACCAGCCAGGTTGACTATACTGGTGCTTAGGTATGGTTGGCCAACTATTGGTTGGCCAGCTGTGGTTGGTTGGACGGATTTGTGCCACGAGAGTGGTTCTTCAATGCTGGTGTTGCTGGGATGGGCCATGCCCACTGCCAAGGTAACTCATGACATGGTGGTTTCTCAAAATAGGGTACCTCAAAACTAGTTGCTTTATTATCTACTAGTATTAACGTTGGATGACTTGGGGGGGTCCCATATTTTGAGAAACACCCCTGGTTCCCCTATCATTAAGCCTTGTTCCCTTATAGTTTTGTTGGTTATTGTCCCCTATTAGTTGGTTGGTTAACTGCTTGACCCATAGCCAACTCATGACATGAAGCCATGGTTCGTTTCGGGGTCGGTTGACCCACCGGGTCCGGGGTCCATGCTCAGGTCGACGTTGGAAATCCACTCGGCCATCGTGGCGCATAGCTTCCTCAGCACCGCGGTGGGGCGCTGGGGTTCATCACTGGATGGTGGAATGTTGCCATCATTTACCTGGGTGGGATTTAGCTACTACTTGAGCTTTTTAGGCTTTTTGGGATATGATTGATTGCCATATAGCCATTAAGAGTTAGACTTTTGGCAAGGGATCTAGTTGCGCCACCAAGTTACCTGGTGTATTCATCATTATAGTCTGGTTGGTGCTTTCAAACATGCTTTATTTTCCCTGGTAAGTATTGACAAATGGCTGGTAGGCAAGCATATTTTTCATGGGGTGGTTCAACCACCAAACAGCAGTCCATGTTTGGCCATTCTTGAATGCCATGTTTGATCATGACTCATGACCTTGGTCCTTGGTGCCTATGATAGATATCCCACTTGTTTATCTCAGAATAGTCTTGTGGTCATAATGATCAATAATGGTAAGAATGGCCACTATCACCATCCTTCATCACTTGGTGGTGCTGAAAACTGGCCTGCAAAACCAGGTTTCAATCAACTTCAAGCACTGTAGAAGATCATGATCATGATGATGAATCAACCATCAATCAACCATCAGTCACCATCCTTCACCCACAAGGTGGCTTGTAACCCATATAACCATCAGGTGGCTTAGTAGTTGGTGCCTGAAAACTGGTCATTGTAACCACTAGCGCCACATAGCTGTTTCTCAAGTCATAGGGTACCTCCACTTATCATCCAGTTTATGAACCATCTATAGTGATAAACCAACCATACCTTTTGATGTGTCTCTATTCTGAGACCCATTTTCTGAGCTCTCCTATACATGAACATTTTCAATGAAGAGATCATGGAGTGATTATAACCTCCTTTTCAAAATCTCAATTTATGTGAAAATCTCGGGAGCTATAAAACTAAATCCTATTCAAAATCTCTGGAGCTATAACCTTCAAAGAATCACCCTATCAAAAACCACCAGGAATGGTCCGCAGGTACCCAGCCCGCAGCTTCCCAGCAGGTTCCCGCAGGTCCACCGGTCGATGCCTAAGCCGAGGCTTCAACCACCTGGCGTGCATCATCATCGCTTCCGCCATGGCGGGCATCGGTTTGATCACCGACAGCACCTGGGGCGCAGCGCAACGGGGGAGATGGCAGGGGCACCCGGGAAGGGGAGAGCCCCAGGGATGTAGGATCAGAACTGGGGCGAAAGTTGGGGGGGAAATCTGTGATTGATCAACTGTATAAGGGTTGGGTTTTTGCATCAAGTAGTTAGTACCCAATAAAGATGGGAGAAACAGATCGACATTTCGATATTTCTGGACATAGGCAACGATTGTAAGGGAGGTATCAACGAGCTAAGAGAAACTGTATGTCAACCAACTGTGACAGGGGAATGGGTCAAGATGCTGACAGCCAGACTGTGGCACCATGCGGGTGTTTCTGAAAATAGGGGTATCTGCAGCGGAGCAACTTCGAAGAGGTAATTGGGCTCAAACAGGATGTAGTGATGACCAAAAAGGAGGTGATCAGATGTAGATGCCACTAATGGTATCAACCAAGGCTCACAGCACTCACACGCAGCAAAGGACTCGTTTGTCCTGGGATGCCAAAAGCGCTCCTATGGCGCGGCAGGTTCCGTGTGCCGGCTTGGCTACGTCAAGGGGCCCCTGGAGCCGAGAACAGAGGATCAACCATTGATAGCAACATGTCAACAGCAGTGTCATGATCACAGAATCGCATGGATAAAAGATCCTGCTTCAATTGTTGATCCACTGTCTTGACTGCTGACTGGCCTTGACCGTGACTCTTCCTAGCTGAAGTGAAGGTCGGGTCATATGCTACGCTCCAGAGACCTGATTTCAAAAGCTTGATCAGGCCAATTCTGCTTTCACCCTTCTTCTTGGTGAGAGCATCGCCTAGATCATAATCACTAGCTACCCATCTCAACTCAGAAGCAGCTCGGCGAAGAGACTCACGCACCTGAAGTGCTTGTAGGGCAGCACGTGTGTTGCTGAGACCAAGCATCGGTGACTCGTTCAAGAGCACAGCGTCATAGCCACCTTTCGAATCCGTGGCGATGATGCCCTTGATCAGTTGCACCATGTCTTCACTCTGAGCGGTCCATTCACGACCAAAGTGAGTTTGCTTGTCCACAGAGAGGCCATTCAATTCGCACCTATCCCCAAATCATCCTTTATTAGTCATTTAATATACTAATAAACTGGCCATTTTGGGGCTCCCCATTTTGAGAAACCACCATGCCAACAAAGATTGGTTGGTCATTGTGTTCCTTTGGGTAACCACTGCAATGACAGGGCTGTGTGAAACGACCTAAAGCTTCATTGAACATCCCAGTCACCTGCGGGCCGCATGCGCCGTGGCATGCACGTTCGTACGGGTAACTGGATGGCTTTTACCCACTAACTTTGGTTTTTAGTGTTTTTGGGATATGATTGATTTACCATATAACCGCTAGAAATATATTTTTGGCAAGGGATCTATAAGCCACCAAGGTAAGTTCCAAGTTGAGTGAAACATATTTACCAACATGTGTGAATTAGTCGGGAGCCCCAACGGTTTGTGCTTGATGGTTGTTCACAAGCCGCAAGTACCTCGCAAGGGTCTTGTAAGAATGATCACACTAGTAGCGTACTTCTATCCATAGAGGGTTTGCATGCCTTTGACATAATTTCTTTATATGTGTAATTATTGACTTGATGCTTATGAATTATTAGTATTTTTTGAAAATGCCTATCATACCTTCCTAATGATGCATATTTCATTCAGATCATCAAAATTTCATTCAGATCATCAAAGTTCAATGCTGATACATGCGCATTGCGCATATCAATTTGTCAACCGACTGGAGATTCAGATCAGATCATTTGCTCTTCCCAGGTAGTGTCTTCGTGCTCGCCGCCTTCTTTGTCTCACCGCTGATGCAGATGGTTCTGGCCCCTCAACGGCTTTGGGAGATGAGTCGTTAGTCATCGGTGATTGACATCCCAGCTATTCCCTGAGGTGGCTGGGAACTAGCCATGGTTATGATGGTTGACAATGGGTGATCAAGGGAGAGAATAGCGGAGACTAGTGTTGTTCATCACTGGTTATGGGGTTGTAGTCATGGTTCATGGTTGGTGATAGAAAGTATATGAGCCAAAATGTGCGGCACCTCAGTCTACTTGGATGTGCAGCCCCCGCTCGGAAACTGATTCATCATGCAGAGGTTGATATATCTGAAACCCTCAGCTGGTTATATTTTTAACCATCATATTGGGCTACTTCTCACATCATAAGAACTACTGATTATCAACTACTGATTATGAATAGACACCATCCTTAACCATCATTCAACCACTCTTAACCATTACTAGTTGGCTAGTTGATCAGTTGATACTGTCCATTATATAACCATTACTAGTTGATTAACCATTACAGCTGTTAATCATCCCTGCCCTGAGGCAACAGTGTGGGGCTTGACCGTCCACGACTTGGTCTTGGCCTGGCGTGGCTGTCGCAACATGCTCCTGGGGGCACCTGGGACGCGTTGACGCCGCGCTGGTTGTGGTGCTGGGATGGGACGCATGTGGTGAACCTTTGCCATGGTGGCTGGGGATCCCTGGTGAGATGTGTGGCTTAGAACTGGGATATGGCGAGCTGGTTCAATATTAACCAACAATAATGGGGGATAACATTTTATAGAGAAAACAATGGTTAACAATGGGGAACCAGGGGTACAGGGTTTTGACCCACTGCCATATGATCATGGAAAACAGCTTTATAAGCTGGGCGATGAGCCTTATAAGCATGGTTAGTAATGACTTACCCGTGGGGTACTCGTACGTGAGCCATGAAGGATGCTTGGTTGAATGATCGTTTGTGATGAATTGGCCTGAATTACTGCTGTTTCAGAAGGACCAAGAATGGTTGGTACCGGTTGGTCATCGGGATAACATGTCAGTGATATCCAGCAACAATCAAATCAAAGGTTGATTGTTTATATGGGATGTCCAGGGTTGATAATACTAATAGATGGTGATAGCCAGCCGTAGGCAGCAATGGTTGTTAAGTCGTGGGTGAACCGTGGTTGACGATAGCCAAGAACAGCTGATCATCATGATAATGACGAACAACAGCTGAATCAATAGCTGATTTATGAATGGTTAATGAATAGTGAGGCTTTCTTGGCAGTGGCCAGTTTGGGAAGAGCCTGTGTTTCAGCTCATGCCATTGTGTGAATAAGATCATAACAAGATCATCTCGTTCCTCACGCCTAGATATGTTCAGCGGAACCCCCCAGTGAAAACACGAGTCATCCGTGAGTCTTGCTTGTGTTTTGGCTAAGCCGTAACCCCTGGCCTCAAGGCTGCCACTTGCCTGTTGTATGGAGCAATGTTCGGTGCTGTCTTGGGTACTTTGGATGCAGCTGGACGGGTGGTTGGGTTGTCGACTGCGTTGCTTCAGGTCAAGGAAGGTCCATTGATCATTTGGATGTCGGTAGGCGTGATTACATGTGATGACTCAGAGTACCTTGAGACTTTGCGTCTCAGATTCATAGTCATAGTTACCACTTGGTACGTAACCCAGGTGTTTGGATAGGCAACAACCAGCAGAGGCGAATCATGAATGGGCTGGATCCATAGATACCGTGTTTGAGCGATGAATTCCTGCGGACACTGATTGTGATGAGATACCACCTGTCATGAAATGGCCTGGCCTATCAGCCATGGAATAGGATTTTGCGGTTTCTAAAAATAGGGGACCCCAATAACGCATGGTGTATTGCTATGAATGGTTGATATTGGATGATTTGGAGTTCCCCTATTTTGAGAAACCACCATGTGGAGTATTGTTCGCTTGGTTTATATCCAGCTTCAATCATGTGAGTTTCACCACATCCCTTTGGCACCAAGGCTTCTTTGACACGGAGAGAGATCTGATTTCACCCGTAGGCGAAGATCAAGGTTTCTGGGCAGCAGCTTATGCATCAACGGCTGTGAGATGCTGTGATGTGTGCATCAGCGTCAAATAGCATGATCCTCAACCCCAAAATCATGGTATGACAGCGACTATGTGCAGTTTCAACCGAATGTAGTGATACCCCACATGCTGCCACATGCTCAATTCCTGGGCGAACATGATCGTTTCCACAGAAACATCCCGACCATTTGCTGGTATCACCAGGGCTCAACACCCCAGAAGCGCCGTCGGAAGTGCGCCGGGGACCGACCATCCCAAGGGAACTGTGGGCAGACTACACATGTTGGACACCCTTTTGCAAGCAATGATAAATTACATGAAATTACCCTATGCTTCCAGTATCTTCCAGCGACATTTTGTGATAGGTAACCAGCTGGTTTCGAGCATTGTTGTAATTGGGATTGGTAACGGTAGGCTGCTTACATTAACCTTTCTGCACACCCTTCAACTAAGGCCGGGGGTTTTGTCGATCAAGATCCCAGCAATTTCTGGGAGTCAAATTTGCACACAAGCGCGGCATGTGGCATGTGTTCCTTTGGGTATATCCATTTGGTGTTCGCGAGGCATCAAGAAAGTCCGAAGAATCCATGAGAATCGGGAAAGCCA
The DNA here is from genome assembly GCA_009767595.1 of Symbiodinium kawagutii. NCBI lineage: Eukaryota > Dinophyceae > Suessiales > Symbiodiniaceae > Symbiodinium > Symbiodinium kawagutii. Next base: position 156,425 of record VSDK01023996.1, read on the forward strand.
CCAGCTGCTTTGCTATGCTGTCTGAATAAATGGTTCGTAGTGATTGATAATGGCTTCGAATTCATGGTTGATAGGCCGTTGAATAAGTGTGCTTCTTCGCTGGTCCAGACCGTGATGCATGATTAACAAGCTGGCTCATGAGCTGGCTTATAAGCTAGTTGGCAAGCTAGCCAATAAACTTAGCGAGTTTGGAAGCAGAGAGTTCCAACACCTTCGGATCACTGGTGTAGCCACAGGGCCATCGATCTCCAACGGGTTGAGGTGCCACCTCCTACATCTCCATCAACACCTTGCAGATCTCTTCCCGAGGGCCTCCAAGAGGCGTCTCCATCGCACCAAGACGGTGACTGCCGTTCGTTGTTGGATATGGTGGTTTATTTCATGAAATAGGGTAGCCCCAAAATGCTTGGTTTAATATCGAACGAATGGCTCATAATTAGGATGATTTGGGAGTAGCCCTATTTTGACAAACACTCATATAATAGCGGTTAACGTTCAATATTTGTGAAAATGGGACCATCATCCAGTTTCGGGCTCGGTACAACTCCTTCCGTGACCAGTGGTTTGATGGAAATTAAAAGCCGTAGTTTGTCACTGATTTTGATGTGACCCGAAAACTAATGTGAAAGGCTTGAAGTGGTAACGAAACAAGATGAATGTCAGACTTGTATTTTTTTTCAGCACTTGAAACGCACCACTTTTCTTTCGAAAGAATCTCTGAGTTGCCATCACCGCAGATGATGATTGACCCAACATGGCAGATGCAACAGGCTCCCTGAGAGGTTTGATGAGATGATGTTCGGAGGTTGTCTCTAAGAGCCCAAGGCCCCAAGTCCCCGAAAACTTGCACCGGTCGTGCCCGTCCCGCAGCCTGTTGAGGCAACGTGCTCATGAGCGGCATCATCGCTGGCTTATCGGGTGTTGCCATCGGCTTGGGAACCTGTGCTGCAACTGCTGGACCCATGGTAGCCAGCAAGGGACGCGGGAATGGATGGTATGGCTATGATCAATGGTTGATCCTTGATTCACGGTTGATCAACATCATTGATTAAGTATGTTGAAGCACAATAGTGATTACTCATTATGACCAGCTATAACAAATACCCTGTGGTCCATATTGATTTATGGATATTACTGGTTGATCATTGACTGATTGATATATACTTGCTATGTTTTGTTTTACCCACGAAATCGCCGTTGAAGTTCCTGGGATCAACAGCGGCACCGTACTCCAAGGACAAGGCAGTGGCATTGCCAGTGCCCTGATTGGCGTGTGCATTTCAACATCACTGCTGCCTCCCTTGGTGAATGCTGGCATGATGCGGCTCGCCCTGCTATACCTGAGCGCGCTTGAGCCCGGGGGAGGACAGGAGCGGCCCCCAGGAGTGGCCGCGAACCAAATGGTCGAAGAATCAAAGGGATTCATGATGATGGTCGATCATAATGATTGACTATGGGTGAAATTCCTGAAATACCATAATGATGAATAATGATGATAAACAGTTTAACTAGCCAGAACTAACGTAAACGATCTATTGGTTGTCCATACAAGAACTGAAATCATCATCATGATTGCAGTATATGTTGCTATGGCATTTACAATTTACCAATCGCTACAGTCGTGTTTTTGTATGATTAGAACTATGATTATCATGATCATTAGTTATGGTTCAGTACTTCAGGACCACAACACACCGCAACAATTTTCCAACCACTATATATGATCAGGGAAGCCATAAGGTAATACGCTAATTGATAGAGCTTAAGCTAGGTAGTAAAAAGGTATACACCAACAAGAAGCAACAACCAGACAGGGTGGGTCCAATGTTTGATTGTTTTTTTTTCTGCTTGGTAATTTGACAGCAAGGAACAACAGAGATACAAGGTGGGGCCCCAAGCCATAAGCTGACGAATTAAGAAATTGAAGTCTACTTATATCTACCAGAACCGGTACTCTCTATTTCAACACCACTCTATAGGTAGCTACAAGGCGGGCCTCCAGCAGTTACACGTTGGGTTGTAAACCCCTATATCTGGTAGTTGATCCTACTACAGTTAGTTGTAAACCAACCTCAAAAGTGGTTAGGGGCCCACCAGGCTGCCCCACTTATCTTATTTTCTAACCATTATTAGCCATGATTAGCTATATTGTATAATCATGATTGTATATACTACAGCCATAACTTAGCTAGCTAGCGGGCGGGCCCATAGTCATAAGCATAACCACAAGCATCAACAATTGTTGCCGGCTTCAGCCGACAGTAGCAACTTAGGTGGGCTTTGCAACTCTATTTTCCTGGCATGCGGAATCGTGCCGGGTTCCTGCTCAGTGAGTGCCTTGGGCTCGGGGATCCAATGGATGTGGTTGGGATCAGCTGAGATGAGACGTGCTGGAATGAAGGGTTGCCAGTCCTTTGGTTGTCAGTACTTATATCAATAAATGGTTGGTTGGCAAGCATATTCTTCATGGGGGTTGAAGCCACCAACCAGTACTGCTATTCAGTATGATTTCAATGTATGAAGAGCACGGAAGTTTTTGGCCGCGCGCCGTTTGTGGACACGTGTCAGCGCCTGTTTTGGACATCCCACCTGTTTTGGTGCCCTTATCATGTGTGGACATCATGTACCAGTAGTTTGATCGACAACTAGATTGATACCCTTATCAGTTTTGGTGCCCTTATCATGCACAAGTAGGTTGTATCAGAGCAGATGTGACTGGGACCGCACCGAGGATTGGCGAATTCTCGGTGTATTTGTACTTGGTGAACATCGCCTGCATCGTGGCGCCTCGGAGTGTTCATTCAGCGCCTGACGACGGAGAGGTCAGAATAAGGAGGGTGAGCATGACCTTAGTCACCATCATCAGCAGCAGCAGCAGCAGCAGCGGCAGCAGCAGTAGCAGCATTATTGTTGCCACTGTCATCATCCTCATATCCTCATCATCATTTATCATCGCAGTGGAAATCCCATCATTGGTCACCATGGGTGGACCTCGTTGCCTTCGCCTCGACCAGGCCTTTGCCTGGGCCTCCTTCAAGTTCAAACACATCGGCGGCCGAACCTTGCGGCCGCTGCCCGTGCCTCGCTTTGCAACGACCGTCACCGTGGATGGCGAAGTCCGCAGAGGTGCCGGTAGTTGGTAGCCATATGAGTGTTTCTCAAGTCATAGGGGTACCCCCAAGTCATCTAGTTATTAGCCATTTATAGTAGTAAACCAGCCATTTTTAGGGCTCCCTATTTCTCAAGCCATAGGGGACCCTAAAAATAGTTGGTTTAGTACTATAAATGAATAATAGTGGATGCTTTGGGGGTACCCCTATTTTGAGAAACCACCATAATATAGTTATGACCCCGCGCGCGAAATGGCTGTAGTTATGACACCAAGTTTGGAGTGTTGGTATATTCATATCTACTTGGTTGTTCAAGCAAGTGTTGTTGAAAATCCAATTCCATACTCCAAGGATGTTCATCATGTTCATCCATTTGGGGAGGACATGTAATGTAGTTATGACCTGTAGCTATATGGCTATAGATCATAAGCAAGTAATTAAAAATTGGGTAGGTGAACATCCCAACAAAAACTCGTTTGCCCACTTATGACAAAAACTCGTTTGGCCACTTGTGGAACAGCCAGGGGTACAGAGTATTGACTGTGACGATACCCATAACATCCATACTCACACACTTGTGAATTATGATGATGCATGGAAGCCAAAGCCACACACTAGCCATGGCCGAGTAGCTGTGCTGATGCCAAACATAGCAGAATCCGCAAACATAATCCTTACCTGGATGCCCGGCATGGCTCGCTCCACAACCATCCATACACCGTGTCCTCCCCATTTCACGGTTTCCAGAGTAAGACTATATGGGTCATAACCAAACATCACCAAAATCTGGGAGTAGTTCACATTTCAACAATTGTGCCTCTCCGACGTTCATCATATCATGGCGCTACCGATGTTGGCAGAAGTCCCTGTGCCCTGTAGCTTCGAGCCATGTGAGGTAGTGGCATCTGAATCAGAAATGGATCCTGTGCCTTTGGTGTCGATCAAGGGATTTCACTGGCAGCTAAGAAGTTGGAGTAGGGTTGATTAGGCTTGTAGGTTGGTTTGCTTATCATGTTGCTTTTGGGAAGGACTTTATTTGAGTAGGCTTCTTGCTTCATTCGTGATGTTGCTTGTCACATGTTTCGGGTTTTAACTATTTGACTGGTGGCAACGGTCGGCATTGTGGTTGAACACGGGTATCAAATATGATGGAAGCTCGACACGGAATCACATGGATATCTTTTGGGAGATCAAGTTGGATGTTGAAACCACCATTGGTTGTGGGTTTGGATTTTCCACTTCCAGATTAATTTACCAAAGGGCAGAAATGTGTGGGGGCAGCCAGCTGTGGGAGGTTTCGACTTTCACCTATATGGACACGTGCACGGTTTGATTTGTTGATCTGAGATGTCGAGTTATGGCCTGACTTGGCCGAAATAGAGGGAGGTGCATCGTGGCAGTCTGGGAATGTTGTTTCTGACATACCCACAGACGTGTTTCCATAGTGTGTTTGGTGGTTTGATTGACATTTTGTTCATTTTCCCCAGTGTTTACAAGCAGTTGGAAAGTCCACCAGCATATTTAGGGGTTGAAACCACCAACCAGTTCCTGTTCTGCACAGGTCAATGAATCTAAGGATTTCGATGATGTTTGCAGATGGCGGTGATGTCCTCGTTCTCCCCCTTCCAACACCTCCAACCAACCCCAAGCAATGATCTATCACCGGGGTAGATGGGCACATTCATGGCAGCACCTGAGGCACAAATTCCGGAGGTGCTACAAAGCTTCACTAACACGTGATGACATCCGGATGTCCATTGGCACCAAGCTTGTGAGCTGATGGTCTATGATGATCGAGATGCAGCTAGCCATGTTTTCAGGCGACCTTTCGAAGGAGATTTCCTGGCCATGAAGAAGCACAGCTCGACCACTTTCCGAATGTTGAGAAGCTTCTTTTGATGGATCCTGCCGCAGGATCCTGCTGCACTGGAGGTATGGCAGACACATCCCTGGAATCACTGAATTTCCAAAAGATTATCCTTTGCAATCAGCTTCGCCTTGACATCCGCTGAAATGCCGCGCTATGGGAGACCATGGCCGACATCCTATGAGTCGTCACGGCCGTCATGGTGCTGAGCCCAAGCCATGGCCTCAGATCCTTCCAATTCCACGCGGTTTTCGGCAGAAATGGGCTGTTTTGGATGCCTTGGATCCCATTGGAGTTGGATCTTCGGATCTGGGAGGGCGGCCTGGAAGATGATCGAAGTTCAGCCATGGTCGCTGGGAAAAAAAGATGAGCGGCAGAGGGAGGCTGAGGTGACAGCCTGAAAGTGTTAGCGAGGAAGGGTAAGTGACTTGGATCCTGTGGACTGATCCAACAGGCGACCCACCGGTCCATCAACCATCATCGACCGCCATCAACGAATCATCACTGCCCCTGGTCAACCGATGGCAACTATGATGAATCATCGACCATACCATTCTTAGACCATTGAAGTAAAAGCATCATTCAGGCATCATTTTCAACGCTATTAACCAGTATGAACCATGTTCAACCATGTTCAACCATCATTTCCACCAGTATCAACCACCATGGTGAAGCACTTCATCAGCCATCATAATTAAAGCTGGTATAATCCCCCATCATTACTGGGTGGATTACAGCTATGAACTTAGCTTTTTAGCTTTTTTGGGATATGGCTGTTTCTCAAAATAGGGGTACCCCCATTTTGAGAAACCACCATATGATTGATTTACCATATAGTCACTAAAAGTTAGACTAACAGCCACCGAGATTAACCACCAATGAAACCATCATCCGCCATCTTCACTCAGCACTTCGCCAGGACGGCCTTTGTCAATACCACTTTTTCGGTGCCTGACGTAGGCCCGTCGCAGGGCACGGGGGTGGCGGCCGAGGCGACCAGCTTCCAGGAGTCGCCCCAGGAGTGGCCACACAGTTGAGGAACTGCTGGCAGTTACCGCAGTTTCCCCCACATTGGCTTGTTTGGCTGGTGGTTTGAAGTCGTTTCTTCATTTTCACTAGGATTCTAGAAATGGCTGGTTCATTAAGTGTTGCTTCTTAGAAGAGCTTCCCTGTAGTAGGTGATTTCCCTATCATGTGGGCCCAAGCCACCAACCAGTTGTTGAACCGCCACGGCCGCACATGGCGCCAGGTTTGGGGATCCCCAGCGCGAATTGCTAGGGACCGGCAACGTCAGGGATGGCTCCAGTTTGCCATGGTGCATCGTCGCTGGTGGTTTTCAGCTCCTCATAATGGCCATGATCTTGGATGGTTAGTAGGTAGCATCATGGCTATGAATCAACCCTTCATTTGGTGAACATGTTACCCATCAAGTGTTGCTAAACACATCTAAACACAAGCAAATCGACGAATATCAATATTATGAAGCGATCCAACATTAGTGCTGCCAGTCGTGTTGGAAGATGGATTGAAATTGCCAGCAATAGGGATAGTTCAACCAGCAAGTTCAGTAAGATTTACCCAACTGTTCAATGGGTGGTTTCTCAAAACAGGGGTACCCTAAGTTGTCGTCCACTTTGTTCGCCATTTTTGGCAATGAACCAACCATTTTTGGAGCTTCACCTGCTTAGAAAACCCTCACCTCGTCCCAGAGGGCCAGTTCAATCAGCCACCGTTGCCAGGGGCCATGGCCGCCCGGGTGGATCAGGTGGGAATGCTTCAGTAGCAGGTTGTCCTCCAATTCCCATAGAGTTGGAAAGGCGAGCGAAGAGCTGTGGATTCGGCTGGTTGGTGATCTATACAAGATTATACAAGTTTGGATGTTTAGTTGGAAGTTGTTTACAAGTTTGGATGTTTGGTTGGAAGTTGTTTGATCTAAATGTTGTTCTGAAGATGATTCGTGCTTAATGTTGTTGAGAAAAGCCCGGATGCCACCAACCTGTCAAAAGGGACCGCAAGTGCTGATGCTGCTTTATCCATGTTGTTGTCAAATCACTTCTTGTTGCGGCAATGGTACCAACTATTCAACCCCACGCTTCCACTTACCATTATAAATAGAAGGTAACCAGTTCTGGTTTCCACCACTGTTGTAGCTGGGCTTGGTTACCTACTGCATGGGTGTTTCTCAAAATAGGGATACCCCCAAAATCATCCAACAGGAATCATTTTTTTGTAATAAACTGTCCATTTTAGGGGTCTCCTATGGCTTGAGAAATCACCATATAGTAGTTGTTTAACCCTAAGTTTGTTGGTGAATTATCCTCCTTTAATTCCTATGTGTGACTTCTTAGTTGTTGGTTAACCGCTATAACTGGAAGCATAGGGTAATTCATCACCAACCACCTGCTTTAGACTAACAACCACTTGCACTAAATCCTTTTCTCATACAGGTGAAATACCACTTTTAACGTGTAACCATTTAATAGCATTACTTAAATACACTGCAAATACCAGTTCAAATACTCCTACAAAGGCCATTTCAAAACACTCTTATATACAAATACCATTTCAAACACTATTACAAATACAACTTCATACTATTATACAAACAATTGATAAATAGTGCTACGGGATTATTTGTATGTATTTGCCATGGTTTTATATGGCTATGGGTCGAAACCCTGTACTCCTGGTTCCGACATCAGTAATCATTGATTTCTGTATGAAATTGTTGGTTATTATCCCTAGAAATGTGGTTGATTAACTGCATGACCCATGGCCATATTGTTTTATACCCATGTGGTACCACTAAATATCATGAATTGGTGGTACCATGCTGCGCAGGCGCTTTCCGGTGGAGACCTGGTGCTGTATCAAAGCCAACGAGCTGTCGGGCTGCCAAGCGCGCGCGGCCACGTGACCCCCCAGCCACTGTGGTGATATGTGGCGGTTTCTTAAAATGCGGGAACCCAAAAAAGGTGGGTTTGTTGCTATAAATGATTGATGGGAAGGATGATTTGGGGGTACCCTTATTTGAACAAACACCCACGTGGTGATCTAACATGGCAATGACTACACCGTCATTGAACAACACTGAACAAGAGGCAATCCACAAATGATTGTTATCCATGGCTAGATCACCAGAAACTCCACAGATGGTTGGTTTATTACTTTAAATGATTAATGGGCCGGACGGATGATTTGGGGGCCAACCTGGTGCCTCCAAAGAGTATGCACGCCAAACTAGTTCATCGTAGTGATATTTGGCAGTGGGTCAAAACCCTGTACCCATCATTTACCATTGTTTTCCGTATGAAATTGTTGGTTATTATCCCTAGAAATTATGTGTGTGTGTGCATGATAGGAAGTGCAGAAATGCTGGGTTCGTTGAATGTTTTGTGCTCCCGGATGCTCGAAAAGGTAGGCTCCTGGTGGGTTCTGAGGTATGGTGAAACGCGCATGTAAAAGTCAAAATTGTACAAAATTGAGGGCTTCATTACGTTTTTGGAAGATCAGATCAGCAAAATGGACATTGCAGATGGGGAAGTCGAAATCATCAAACACTGAGGTTTTTGCGACATTTTTGGATGTTCAAAGACGAGCAGAGCAGCCGCATCACCCTTCCTTATCATCATTGTCACAATCAACATCATTTTATTCTGCATCATCAGTGAATCATCAGTATTTTCTTCATCATCAGACATCACCATCACCATCATCATCACCATCATCATCATCATCATCATCATCATCATTCATCATCATCATCATCATCATCATCATCACCACCATCAATCATGTTCATCATCATTTATTATCATCATGGCCATCACCAACAGAAAAAAACACCAACACAGAAGAAACATCAGCAGAGAAAGAACACCCGGAGAGAAAGAACAACGGCAGATAAAACAACGCAACCGATATGATCACTTAAGATGCCAAGGAACGTAGTGTAACCAAGGAGCTAGAACTGTAGGGAAGCATTTTTTCCACCTCTAAGCTCTCTAGATTCTTGAATTTCAATTTCATTTTGCTCCCTTGTGGTACCAGAACTTGTTTCCATCCGAAACTCTTCTGAGGGTTCAGAGGCACTGTCAACTCTGGCAGTGACAACCTGGTGGGAAAAAGCTGTGAAATCTTTCTTCGGCAATCTGGCTTCATCACAAGCTGCTTGAAAAAAAGAAAAGACAGCTGACAACAACACCAAGACAAGAGTGAGAAACACCTGCAATGGAAAAAAAGAAACCAACGCTAGAGAGAATTTACAGCAGAGAAGAAACAGCAGAGAACAGCACCACAAGAAAGAAACAACACCACCACCACCACCAACAACAACAACAACAACAACAACAAGAACAACAAGAACAATAACAAGAAGAAGAACAAGAACAACATCATCATCGTCATCATCACAATCATCATCCATCATCCCCAACATCACGAAACAATAACCATGCTCCTCCTACAGGCTACAGTTTCTAGAAACTTCCGCCACCGCCCTGGGCGGTCAACATGTTACGTAACCCCTAAACCTCCAACCATTAACCTTGTGCGGTCTTACGCACTACCACCTTGACAACACGGGTTCTTCCAACAATGAATCTCTTTCAAGATATTGCAGCGTTCCTTGAAGAAAGTGTTGCATCAATTCATGTCATGTTATGTGTCAAACACTGTAAGGACATAAATTCTTTTGAATATAATTACCATCGCATTCCCCCAACCAAGTGCAGCAACGTGATGAGAAACAAGGCCAACACATGGCTTTCGTAGTGGGGTACATCCACTTTTGTAACCTGTGTAGCGGGGTGAGTTTGCAACATGCTAAAATGACTCCCCCACCAGGTGCCGCTCTGTTATTTGTTGGTTGTGGTTGTATCCCTGTTCTGGCTGCTTGCTTGTTGGCAATGAACCGTAAGTGCATTTGTCACTCATTGACGGCTCAAGTGGCGAAACTTTCAACTCTGCCAGCCATCCTAAGTTTGTTCCCACATGGCCACTGACGGTGGTGGTGGCTCTGCATTTGGTGACAGCAGGGTGGTTGAGCTTCATGTGGTTTGCCTGAATGGTCAAGAGATCATCTTGAGCCTTTGCCGTTCCACATTGGGAATCGAAGTGCTTCGGATGGTTTCGAGGCAGCTTTCCCCAAAGAGAGGTGCAAAACCTACTCTCCAGCACAATTGTTTGCCGCTGATCCTGCACCAAACGTTGCAGGAGCAAGGCATAGAGAGTGAAGTTGCAACATTATCCTGCACCTACATTCCCACGGATTTAGGTGCTGCATGGAGATTTGTGAAAGGATTCTCGGTCTCTGACGGAGAGATTGCACTGGAAGGGGTCACAAAGATAGCACGCGTACCAGAGAGTGACTGTCTGCACTATCTTCCCCGAACCCTGGCTACTTTGACTTTTTGCCATGAATTCAACCAGAGCCTCGATGAGGTCACCCTACCGAGCACCCTGCAAACTTTGACTCTTGGCCGTGAATTCAACCAGAGCCTTGATCGGGTCACCTTGCCAAGCAACCTGCAAACTTTGACGTTTGGGTTGACATTCAACCAGAGCCTTGATGGGGTCACCTTGCCCAGCAAGCTGCAAATTTTGACCTTTGGCGCTGAATTCAATCAGAGCCTTGATCGGGTCACTTTGCCGAGCACCATGCAAGCCTTGACTTTTGGAGATGGATTCAACCAGAGCCTTGATCAGGTTACCTGGCCCAGCAACCTGCGAACTTTGGATTTTGGTTTTAGATTCAATCAGAGCCTCGATCTGGTGTCCTTGCCAAGCAACCTGCAAAGTTTGACTTTTGGATACGCATTCAACCAGCGCCTGGATCGAGTCACCTTGCCGAGCCACCTACAAACTTTGAGTTTTGGCGGTGGATTTAACCAGAGCCTTGATCGGGTGACCTTGCCAAGCAGCCTGCAAACTTTAACTTTGGGCGATGGATTTAATCACAGCATTGACCGGGTCACCTTGCCGAGCAACCTGCAAGCCTTGACTTTTGGAGATGGATTCAACCAAAGCCTCGATTGGGTCACCCTGCCAAGCAACCTGCAAACCTTGACTGTTGGACATCGATTCAACCAGAACCTTGATCGGGTCACCTTGCCAAGTAACTTGCAAACTTTGACTCTTGGATTCGCATTCCACCAGCAACTTGATCGGATCACCTTGCTGAGCCGCCTACAAGCTTTGACTTTTGGCGTGAGATTCAACCAGAGCCTGGAGGGGGTCACCTTGCCAAGCAAATTGCAAACTTTGACTTTTGGCGATGAATTCAACCAGAGCCTCGATCAGGTGTCCTTGCCAAGCAACCTGCAAAGTTTGACTTTTGGATACGCATTCAACCAGCGCCTTGATCGCGTCACCTTGCCGAGCAGCCTGCAAACTTTGAATTTCCGCGGTGGATTTAACCAGAGCCTTGATCGGGTCACCTGGCCCAGCAACCTGCAAACTTTGACTTTTGGCCGTGACTTCAACCAGAGCCTGGAGGGGGTCACCTTGCCAAGCAAATTGCAAACTTTGACTTTTGGTTGCGCATTCAACCAGAGCCTCGATCAGGTGTCCCTGCCAAGCAACCTGCAAAGTTTGACTTTTGGATACGCATTTAACCAGCGCATTGATCGGGTCACCTTGCCCAGCAACCTGCAAGCTTTGACTTTTGGCCGTGATTGGAACCAGAGCTTGGAATCGGTGACTTTGCTGAGCAACCTGCAAACTTTGACTCTGGGCGAGGATTTCAGTCAGAGCCTGGAGCTGTTGGTCTTCCCCAGCAGTATTCACTCTTTTGCTTGTGCTTCCATTTGCGTCGACAAAGGGTGATTTGACTTTCTTTTTATCCATCATGGCTGGTCAAAACGCTCTGTTGCATCGGCCGTGCGGGTCATTGTCCGGCTTCCCAATCATCAACTGATGGCAATCAATGGTTAAATGGCTCATTATATAGTATTAATGGTTGAATATTGATGGCAATCAATGGTTGCTGGCCATTTATAAGCCATTTATCAGCCTTGTGTGGATTTCAATTGATTTCTCTCTCACACTTTACAAGTCATTAATCAGCTTGATTATCATGATTAGCTACTGTACTCGTGGCCACTGAGCTCAACAAGGAATTTGTGGGTTCACCATTCTGGGGGGGGGGCCCTGCACGTTCGTTAGGTCTTTGGCATCTATAATGTTTAGTCAAAAATTGTTTGATCCAAATTTTGCTCTGAAGGTTATTCTTGCTCAAGTTGGTGCTGAAAATAACCCAGATGCTACTAACCTGTCCAAAGGGACCGCAATAGCTGTCGTGATGCTGGTTTATCAAGGTTATTGTCAAAGCACTTCTTTTGTGGCAACGATACCAACTATGTGACCCTGTGCTTCCAGTTGCCTATATAATTGGTAGCCAGTTTCTACCAATGTTGTTTGGGGTTGGTTACCTGCTATGATGGTAACTGGAAGGATTGGATGGGAGAATCCTATAGGCTATAGGACCCTATGGGACCCTCATGCTATATCCAAACCATGGGGGACCTGAAGCTCCGGGTCATGCCGGTTTGGAAGTCAATTCAGTCATGGGAATCGTGTGGTATGCAAAATCCAGAGATGTCATGATTGGGTATGGCTCATAGCCATCCAGCAGCCATTTGTAGTGTTTTCTATTCATCTATGGGATGTGAACAGATCGGGTACAGGGTAGTGACCAACACCTCAGTCAATAATCCGCGGGACAAAACTCACCAATCAATTATTGAAGATGGCATTTGACCCAGAAATTCAAGAAATAGCGTATCCAATTTGCATATCCAAGCCCTGACAATTCCAACTGGTGTGATTGCTCAAGTGCGCTGATACGTGATTAAGGAGAAGCATACTTCATGATTGTATTTGCTATGGACTATATTTGTAGGGGTTTAGTGAGCGTTGCTTAGCCATCAATAATGTTTACTCATCATGACATGTTCGATGGTTGAAAACGGTGCTTCATCCCTGCCGGGGAAGGTCATTTGGTGAATAACCAACCCCACTCTTCGAGCTGAGTTTTGACGATGGTTCCAGGCTTCATTGGTGATTTCCGGGATGCGCCGGTCAATAAACAAGATTGTGATCCAGCAACCAAGATGTTGGGATAGAAATCACTTTTGATGTTGCTTGTCAAACAGGGCGCTGGCCCGGTTTGCTATCAGAGATGCAGTCAGTCACATGGTCATACCCAGCTAGCACTGGGATGAGCCATCCCAGGACGTCATGGTGAACTTGGAATTAGTGAGCCCCCGGTTGGGCCCCGAACAAAAACGAGGTTTTTCGCCTCCCAAATATGTGCGATCACCTGTGATGGCTTTGACGGGCCAATGGTAATGCAATCTATATTATATACAAATGTTATGTATCCCTCTTACTTATCAAATCGCGTTCCGCACTGAGCCAGTGTGACCTATTCTTAGCCATCCATTCCATTGAGTAATGACAATTTAAGCCTTGTTTCACTATGTTTGACCACTCTTGGCCATGTATAGCAGTTAACCTATAGACCTTATAGTTTCATGAATAGTCATATGATGGTTTCTCAAGTCATAGGCAACCCACATCCACATCATCCAGTTAATCAACCATTTAAAGCTATAAACCATCCACAACTTTGGGCTATTTTGGGCTTCCCAAACTGTCTTGAGAACCCCCCATACAGTAGTTGTTTCGCCATCATTGTTGATGAATTATCCCCTATTATCAACCATCATTGATGCTTAAAACTTTATAAAACGCTACAAAAGCCCTATTGCTGTGGCAACTTATCCCCCTATCAATAAGTATTACTTATCCCCTATCAATCCCTATTACTATAACCATTATAACCAAGATCATCCCCTGTTCATCGTAGCTGTTTCCATGTTACAACCCATGACATGACACCCTCGGTCAAGCCCGTCACCACGACCAGCCGGTCACCGCGTCGGAGGTCTCGTTGATGTTTGATCTGCGCCCGGGGCCCTGGTACGAGCTACGCTGCGGGCGGCAGGATGGAGGAGATTGCGCGAAGGAAAGGATTGATGTGAATAATGGTCAATAATTTATGGTTATAATGGTTATCAAGGTTAATCCTTTGATAACTGTAATGATAATCCATTAACAAAGGAACAATCCTTTCCATTAATGGTTAATAATTACCCACATTAAAAGTGATTGAAAGGATTATTAACTCTAATAATTGACCATTCATGGTTAATGATCCTTATAAATCAAGGGTTATCCATTAATGGACAATTGTTATGGTAAATACTCCTTATACTAATTTACTATGGTACACTGGGATTTAACAAGGATCTAATGGTTAATAGTCCTTATAATGGTCAATATATAATGGTTGATTAATGGTCAATCATTATGGGTAATAACCAAACGGGTTCATGATTTAATAGTTATAGCTACTTTCTCAATCCTGATAATGGTTGATAAGAATAGGTGTTTTTTAGGGAGACGATGACTATAATGGTTGGTAATAGGTTGATGATAGGGAATAATAGGGTCTAATGATTGACCAAGGGTTGGTGGGTTGACTGATAGTTTTTACTCGGGTGGTCCAACCATCAATCACTATGTTGTATCCATCGCTAACAACAAATTTCAGCAAACCATTGCCGTTGTGACAACAAAAACCTTCAGAAAGGTGGATGATAATGATGGTTTGCTTAATAGTTAATTTATTTGGTGAATAATTGATCTGGTTGGTAGTTTCAGTGACCTTCTTTCCCCACCTGCCAGGTGAGCGTTGTTAGACTTTATGTTAGCTGTCTCCTCCTTCTCCTTCTCCTTCCCCTCCTTCTCCTGCTTTTCCTTCTCCTCTCCTCGCCGGACCTCAACCACGACCATCCACGCCCAGTGTTCCCTGCCGGACCTCAACCATGACCATCCACGCCCAGCCTGCCGGACCTTAACCACGACCATCCACGCTCAGTGTTCCCTGCCGGACCTCAACTCCCCTGCCAAAAGCTATGCCAAATAAAATGCCAAAAGCTACACAGATAGAATGTCAGAAGCTATGCCAGATAGAATGCCAAAAGCTATACCAGATACAATGCCAAAAGCTATGCTAGATACAATGCCAAAAGCCATGCCAGATAGAATGCCCAAAGCTATGCCAGATACAAAGCCAAAAGCCATGCCAAAAGCTATACCAGAAGCTATGCCAGATAGAATGCCAAAAGCTATCCCAGAAAGAACGTCAAAAGCTATGCCAGATAGACCTGTGTCAGATTTGCATGTGATGGCGGGGATGACACGAAGTAAAGTATTTGTTTTCCCAATTCTATTAACAAATGTTTGGTGGGTTTGTTGGTTGACAAGCACATTTTTTTAAGGGGTGGTTCAACCACCAACCAGTAATAAGTCGATGAATACAACCTGGTGAGTAGTGATCGGTTCCTCTACCCATGGTAATTGCTCTGCCACTGGCCCCATGAAGCAGAGGTCCCACTGGAGACTGCATAGTGAAGCGGAGCTACCGAGTGCTTGAATGATCATCCCATTTCTTGCCTTGAAGTATCAACAACTATCAACAAGAAGGGGGTAACACCCGACCACAACCAAGGACCTTGATTCATGATGAAGCACTATTCGCCAGCATTCACAACTATCAACCTGGATGAAATATGTTGGCAGGTTGTTGTTTGTTGTTAACCCCTTCTTGTGATTCCCTAAATGGTTGTTGTTGCTTATCCCTTACTGTTCACCATTGGCCGTCAATGATAACAACCAACAATAATGATGGTTCTGAGGGTTCAGGTGGGGCTGCTGGTTAATACTAGATGGGGGGCCCCAGGTGATTGATCAAGGGGCGATACTTGAGGCTGAACCGATATATAGTTGTGTTGTTCCTTGTTTGAAGATTCCTTCACCCCCTGGCCAAAAGACATTTTTACACCCCCGCCCTCCCCGCCCAGATAGTTTTAGATTCATTCAACATCAACCATATCATTAAGCACTGTGATATAGCCAATCATTGGATGTATTCACCACTAACCATAATCAGGCTCATTGTCTTTAGGTCTAAGTCATACGCATTAGTGGCTATTGTTAGCCTAGCTATTGGACTTATGCAACGGTATATACCATCATTAGGCATTAGGTCCTAATAGTGAGGCCTATACACTTATGGTTTAATGGTTATATTTGAATTATGAAGTATCCAGTTATTAGGGACTATATCAATTTGGGTATATCACAAGTTATATTCACAACAGTTATGATGAAATGGTTATAGTCTTTTTCACCAGCTATTACCATAGAATATTCTGAATTGTTGTGGTTATTAAATGGTTGCAGTTATGAAATGGTTCTATTCCTAATGGCTAGGCTTATTGTTTACCATCATCCACCGGTCCTTCACCAACGGCCATGCCATGACGTTACAGCGGTGAAAAATGCACTCGAGGTGGTGGTGGCTGGCCCTCCTGGGCGCCCTTGCCGCAAGGACCTGGATGAAGTCCCAAGCCATGTCCATGTTAATGTTAACCCCGGATTAATAAGCCCTAGGTTGATTAGCAGAGGGGGTTCCATTTTAATGGGAACCCAAGGCGTTTTGGGATACCCCGTATTAATCAACCAGGGGTTTACTAATCCAGGGTTAAGCGCAAAAACATGTTTGTTTCCCATGTTGTACATGTGCTTCTGACTTGTCAGGATGCATGTTAAGCTACTGAATAATCCTGGACTCACCCCGTGCACTGCAGTTCTGAAACCGGAGCTTCACATGGGGGGTTAAGAGGAAACCTAGTGCTTATAACATTCATCAAGCCACGGTTTGAATTATCTATCAGCTACAAACCATGTTTCTTGTCATTTAAGCATTGTTCAAAACCCTATACCCTCTGGTGATCTAACATAGCAATGGAAAATCGACCAGTTGTTGGTGGTTTCCCAGGGTTTCTCTATGAAATATGGTGATTTTCCATTGCTATGTTAGATCACCAAAGGGTAATATGGCTGGATGAACCCCTAGAACTATGGCAAGTGACCAGCTGCGAGCTGTGGGGATGCACATCCAAGAGGGAGTGGGTGTAGCTGTCACAGTCAATTGGGGGAGGTGATGCGTAGTCGAGCTGTTGCTGCTACTGGCTACCTACTGCTACTGCTGCCTATGGCTATTGCTACTACTGCTACTGACACCCACTGCTCTTGTTTGTTGTAAATTGTGGTCATGAATTCATGAGCATTGGTTATTGACCTTGCTACTAACGGATGAGAGTGGATACGTTTTCCAGGCTCACCTACGAAGCGAGGGTATGTAACCAGGAGTCTCATTTTTGGGCTGGGAAGAATTGACAAGGATATAGTCACCAACAGCAGCTTCAGGGATACAACTTAGTAGAACCAATGGATCACATTGTTATGGTATCCCCTACTAACAAGGGTTAGCCATGGTTGTCGTTGTTTTTTTTGCTAATAATAATCATGACTAGCCATGATTCCCTATCCCAAAAACCGTGGCGGCCGAAAAAATGCATACAAACCTGGCAGATCCTTGATTGTTTTTTAATGCTAGTGGTAGGGGTTCCCCATCATTAACCATTGCTCACCCACATCGTTTCGCATTGTTTACCGACCATCACGGCCAGCTTTTCGCACTTGCACAGCATCCCCAGTGCGGTGAAGGAGCTTCGCTCAACGCTGAGATGGAAAAGTCGAGTCCATGCGAAGTTTTTGAGGGGCTTAAATGGGGTGCATCCAGAAGCGACAAAGACGCTGTGATGATGATCAAAAATAGAAATGGCTGATGGCTATCATTAACTGGCACTACCTGGGCAATAAGCTATTATTAACTGGGTAAAGGGCTAAGTTGGATACGCTCAAGACGAATCATCACGGGTAATAGCTATGAACTGAAATGGGAAATGATGAGCCTATCAACCAACCAGCTGATGATGAGCCAGTGGCTATGATCAACCCTGTTGCTGTCTGAAGCAACCAAATTCGTTTATCGGCTGATGATGGAGACAGACCATCACCAACAATACTTCTGAAAATTGCTGGACAATAACGAGAGTTCATGTGGCGAGCTGGGTCAAGCAGTTAACCAGCCAACTTTCATGGGGGAAAACCACCAACAACAGTAGGGAAAACAATAGTGAATGATAGGGGAACCAGGGGTACAGGGTTTTGACCCACTGCCATGTGGCTGTGGTATACAGATAGTGTAGTCGCAAGGCATTGAAGCATTCTCAGTCGACCGGGGCAAATCACGCAAGCTTTCGTTGGTGTTGCAAGTGCCGTGATCCGCTGATTCTTTGGCTCCAGCATTTTTGAGTGACCAACCAGTGATTGTCGCGTCGCCTCTTGTGCTGAACTGCAGGCTACTTGCTTTGGATTCAATGTGGGGGTCGAGGTGGTTGGTTGCTCACCATGTTGGTCGTTTCCCTCGATACACAGTTTGATTCATACATGTCTAGTGGACACACATGTGTTATTTCCCAAATATTAAAACCTGGTTGGTGAATGAGCCAATAGTTTCCAGAGGAGTTATAAGCACAATTCAGATATATGTTGGTCATAAGTCAACAGTTTGTCGTTGATTTTCCTAGTGTAAAGCATCCCATTGGTATGCCATTTCTGAGCTATATCCATCTGCTGTCGGTTGCTACTTGTGGTCAATCTGGTAGATGCTTTGACGTGTTTTTGTCTAATGCTTAACAGTTGACGTTTGTGTTTTAGGTTGGTTGTTAATAATCTGGTTGATGGTTTGATGGGTGTGAACCCTTCATCCCATGAAACATTTGTTTCAGCTGGTGACCATTCCGGGACCAGCATCCAGCTGAAGGTTACAACTATCACTGGATAGCTTGATGGGAACAACTACAGGACCCCCATGGTTATAACTAGGGTGGTATCGGTCAGAAGCAGTTGTGCTTCCTAATTGACCCACAACCATGTCTTCATGGGGACTTGTCAGTTTCACTCTCAACCTCAAGATCCCAACCACCTGCGTTCAGGACAATGGTGGTTGCACATTGGATCCATCAGAAGCGCTCGAATGGTGGTTGTTAGTTGATTAATGGATATTTATGGGTGTCAACGTTGTGAATGCCATTGCTTCCACGATCTAGTCGTGTCTCATGTCCCAGCCAGAAGTTCAAAAGCATCACAACTTTTAGATAGTGGGCATGGCTCGCTACCGCCCCCAAATGGGCAGGTGAGATTCCAACAAGTCCAGAATATTGTCAGATGTGAAGTAGTAGAACAAGGTTTCAACATAGTTCGACCGTTAGTTTTTGTCTCTTAATGGTTTTCCCAGGCCCATGATCTCTGCAGCGGCATTCAAACTGGAAACCTTGCTATTGGACAGGCCGCGGTAGTTGCAGCTGGTATTGCCAGGCATCTGCCGTCATTAGCCCAGGCAGTGCTAGAAACAACTTGTTACCTTCGGTTGCTGACCTTTTGAAACATCACCAGCTGCTATTGCTCAAGATATGCAAAGAGAGACGGATTTTCAAGGTCCTTGCCGCAAAACATCTCGTCATCAACCAATGTGTTCAGTGCGCTCGGCGGTGTCTGGTGAGGCGCTAGCAGTCGTTGAAGAATGTGAAGGCAAGAAAGCCAAAGAAATCAAGGAGATGATTACAGCTCAGGTGGGTGTCACCAGATTTCGCCAGAAGTTGTTGTGGCAAGATGGGACAAATGAAATCGAAGATGATGAGGTTTTAACTTCTGAACCGGTGGAAATCCAGCTGGTGCTGTTGGAGTGTTTGCCGCCTGACGCCCTGGAAGATCAAAAGATGATAGCTGCTGCTAGGGATGGGGATCTCCAGGTGCTCGAAAAGCTGCTCCGAGAGCCTCGCAGTCCAAACGTTGCCGGTGAAGATGACTGGACGCCACTGCACTATGCCGCTTTCAATGGACATGTTGAAACCATGCAGCTGCTGCTTGAAGCAGGTGCAACAAAAGATGCTCCAGATGAAGGAGTCGAAGGTTGGACACCATTGCTTTGCGCAGCCTTCAATGGGCACTGGGAAAGTGTCGCTCTGCTCCTTGAGGTTGGAGTTGAAGTGAACCGTGCCATGCTTCACACGGGTCAAACGCCGTTGCACGTGGCGACCTGCAATGACCACGTTGCGGTTGTGCGGCTGTTGATCGAGGCTGGAGCTGACCTGAATCAGGCTACAAGTGACGATGGATCCACGCCCTTGATTGTGGCAGCTGAGCATGGTCACGTTCAAGTTGTAAGGGTGTTGACAGAAGCTGGGGCTGGCCCGAACCAGGCTACAAGTGACGATGGAACCACGCCCTTGATTGTGGCAGCTGAGCATGGTCACGTTCAAGTTGTAAGGGTGTTGACAGAAGCTGGGGCTGGCCCGAACCAGGCTACAAGTGACGATGGAACCACGCCCTTGATTGTGGCAGCTGAGAGTGGTCACGTTGAAGTCGTGCGGGCATTGATTGAGGCCGGGGCTGACCTGAACCAGGCTACAAGTGACGATGGATCCACGCCCTTGATTGTGGCAGCTGAGCATGGTCACGTTAAAATTGTAAGGGTGTTGACGGAGGCTAGGGCTGACCTGAACCGGGCTAGAAGTAGTGGAGCCACGCCCTTGTCTGTGGCAGTTGATCGAGGCAAGGTTGAAGTGCTGCTTTCGCTGATTGAGGCTGGAGTTGACATCGATCACACTGCCACCTCTCGCAGTGCATTGGTCGCTGCGCTAAGGACAGCCATGCGATAGACTTTGATCGCAAAGGCAAAAAATGACAGGGTTGGCTCAATGTCGTGATTTCATTTGAGCAGTGTCAAAGCCTATTGATGGTTGCCAGTTCCTTGGGGATACTGCCTGGTCTATGCATACAGATAAGTTTCCCGTAGACTTTCCCCTCAACAAATCCAGTGACACCAGTGATAGCATGGTTGCTGATAAGTTTATGGGCCATGAGTCTGACAAGTGCTTTGGAGACACCACTCTTGCTGGATGGATATGCCCAAATGCTGAAACCGGCTCTTTATCGTTGGTGAATCAAATATAAACGATTACCCAGTAAGAAATGTGATATAAAGGTATAGTGTGAACGATGTAATGTGTAGTTATTCGTGTATGCGTATGTATATGAGTCTACATGTGTATTTACTTATCAATATCTATATATCTACCTCTGTCTGTAGATAGAATATGCAAATATTATGTTGTTTTCCATGTCTATTGCTTGCTATAGAAAAGATATGTGGGCCATTGTGTTTCGGCATACACAACCGTAGAAACTCCCATGGTTTCCCTACAAAATCCCATGGTTATAACCCCAGGGTCACATTCTGATCAAAAGAGCCTCGAAACCGCGGTGGTTCGTGCGGCGCCAGGCATGTCTCGCTCCTCTGCTATGATCTTGAGACTTGGATTTCTGGGAAAGTCCTGGAAAATGAACGTTGGAAGCCCCTGTATAATTAGCGGTTGAACCATGGGAAAATCTATGTTGGAAACCCCAATAATTGGTGGTTAAGGCATGTGAAAATCTCTGTTTGAAACCTTCATAGCTGGTGGTTATGGTCAAAACCCGGCTTTCCAACATAGATTTTCACATCAACCCAGTGATGATCACGTTAGAGCTGGGTTCATGGTTGAAGCAGCAGCAATGTTTCCTTTGGCAACGGTTATCTTACAGTGGTTATAGCCAATGCTTAGCAACCTAGATATGGTGGTTTCTCAATTCATAGGGAACCTTCAGAAATGGTTTGTTTATTGCTATACATGATTGATATTGGATGATTTGCGGGGGGGTACCCCTATTTTGAGAAATCACTATATGGCAACGGCAATGTTTGCAATGCTAAGCATGCTAAAACTGGGTTGGTCGCACCATTTTTTGCGGCCATGCTCAGTAGGAACGTGGGCCAATGACTCAAATGATCAGTTTTTGGGCAGCTGGACAGCCGATCATTTATCATTGGTTGATCATCATAGTCAACCATCTGTCAATCATCATTATTACACCCTGTTTCACTGCTATTGTTTGTAATCATCCCCATTCTTGACCGTCTTGACCATTCTTCACCACGACAAGCTGTGATCAATGATCCCCCTATTGACCAACGGGAACCATGTATAGCCTATTGTTGGTAGGCAATCATTGACCATCCAGTCTATCAGTATTGACCATCGTCATGAACCGATATGGCTGTGGGTTAAAACCCTGTACGCCTGGTTCCCCTATCATTATCCATGGTTTTCCCTACTGTTGGTTATCATCCCCCATGAAATTGGTTGCTTCACTGCTTGACCCATAGCCATACAGTTGGTAATATTGACCACTAACCGGCTATTATTGGTTGGACAACCACTGACTAAGCAGTATTGTTTGGTATCGTCCCCATCATTTGCTATCATCAAGTGCCCATGATTCATCAGCTTACTGACCAATACTCGTGATGACTGAGCATTTTTAGCAACTGTTCATCACTAGTGGCCATGCTTAGTCAGCATTGAACATCATTAATTATCATCATGATTGTGTGTTTGAAGTAATCATAAACTAACCATGACTAAGCATGATTCTAAACGGTCAATTCACCGTCATTAACTATCAATGGAGCATATTTTTTGGCCAGTACGACCAGGTATTATGAACTCTCATTGTTCACCGTCATTGTTGACCCTTAATGAGCCATGATGATTAACAATCATTGTCCCTGATTAGCAGCTATTTCCTAGCTTATCAACCCTTCATCAATCACTATTCGCCATCATAAGCGTCAACAGTCATTCTATAATCATCACAAACCACCCACTCTTGCCCACTATTTCCTAGCTTATTATTACCATCACTATCCACATTTTGCCATCAATTGACCATCAATGAATCAATGAACCCTTATTAACCATCAATGAATCATTATTAGCCCTTATTTACCTTCAACAGTCACTATATATAACCATCAATTAATCACTCTTTGATAGCTGGCTGGTGGTTTTAAACATTTTCTATTTTACCTAGAAATTATTAACAAATGATTGATTGACTAACATATGTCATAGGGTTGAAACCACCAACCAGGTTAGTTGATGGTTAGTTTAGGGTTACTGAATGATTCATAAAAAGCTTCATAATCATTCATAATCATTCATAAACCATTCAAATGGCTGATTTGTTGCTCATCAATGATCATTGATCACTCATTATTCATGATAATTAATCATCAATAATTCATGATCATTATAACTCATTAATATAGCTTTTCGATTTCTTGCTCATCCACCATCATTGACCATCATGAACCAGCTAGTCATAGGGGTGGTGAGCACCACCAACCAGCTAGCTCATCAACCCATTAATGATCCCCATATGGCAGTGGGTCAAAATCCCGTACCCCTGGTTCCCCATCATTAACCATCGTTTTCCCTATTATATATTGTTGGTGGAAATCCCCCAAGAAATTGGTTGCTTAACTGCTTCACCCATAGCCATACAGTTGGTTGGTCAATATTGACCCATAGCTCCCAGGCCCAGCCTCCTGGTGGTGGCCATGATCTTCTCCATGGCCCCAAGCTTCGTCGCACCGCCCCGTGCCGTGGAAGCTCCCGTGGTGACTCGGTGGTGCGGCGCAGGCAGGGGATGGTGGTGGGTGATGGCGGCTCAGGAACATCTTAGTGGTGGTTATATAAGGGCTCAGGGTTAAGTGGTGAATAAGATGGTTAAGCTGGTGAATTGATTGTGACATAAGGGCGAATAAGGGCTAGTTGATGGTTGAGATGGTGAATTGATGCCTTAGATCATGGTGAATTGACGGTTGACAAGGGTTCAATTTGGTGAATTGATTGTGAATTGATCGTGATAGAAGCTAGGAACATGGTGAGTGATGGCTGTGGTGATTGACGGATGTTGGGTGAAGATCATAAGGTGAATGGACGGTTGATAAGGGTGAACTGATGGTCCATTGATGGTTAAGTGATGACACAATCATAGTGCAATGCCGGAAATAGTCTTGAAATAGTGGTTCGTGATCGTAACGGCAAGCTAGGAAATAGTGATCAATGATGGTTATAGAATGACTGTTGATGGATGAGGTTGATGATCGGTTGATTAGTTGGTGAATGAAGGTTGATAATGTGATTAACTATAGGGGATAAAAAACAGCCAATATTAGTACTGAATATTATTGTGAATTGTTATTGATGACGACGATGATGACGATGATGATGATGATGATGATGATGATGATGATGACGATGAATGATGGTGGTGGTGGTGATTGATGATGGTTGATGAGTTGAGTATGGTTGATGAAGGTTGATATGTTGATGATGGTTGATAAGTTGATGATGGTTGATGATGATTCAGCGAATCAATGATGCGTGCAAGCATCACCAATAGCATGAAAACTGCAAGATAATAGTAACGGATCAGTTGATTAATGAATGTTGCGGTCAAAACTGATTGATGGAAATGGATTCCGACTAAGGTAAGATCCAGTGTCAAACGATCCTCCAGATCCAGTGGCTCCAGTGTCCCGAGATGGTTGGTCCCAAGCATCGGGAGCCAATGGATATCCCCATGATTAGCAGCTATCATCCATCATTTCCTACCCATGATCACGGGGGACCAGCCAATTTTAGTAAGTACAAGTATCATCAGGAGGTATCAACCATCTAGCAGGGATCAACCAATTTTAACGCTCGTGATTTCAGTATCATCAGCTTAGAACCATTCCGATTGACTAGTATGAACCATTTGAAATCATGGCCACTCAGGATTAACCATTATGAAAACAGGGTTAGCCATTAGGAGCCGTTGCTAAGTATCATTAGTCATGAAGTTCAGTTGAGAGTCATCAACCATCCTGCACCACTTATCAAACATCATGCTGCATTGTCAACCAAAACGGACCCTTGCTGATTATTGCTATTGTGATTTTTGATATCTGTTCAACGGTCTATATTGCTACTTAATTAGTCACGAATGACTATACCAAATCACTCACGATCAGAACATTAAGCAGGAAGCTGAATATGAGCCAAATGTTCCAATGCTGAATGTTTGTTCAATAAACGGTGATTCAGTACTTCATATTCCAAGAAGGATTCACGTACAAATAAACGTTCAATCACCAGTGTTTTTCTAACATGAAGAACTGCGTAGCGTGAAGTGCTACTTTTTTGTTCTAGAAATTTCTTCATTACTTAAACGGACAAGTAGTGCTTGACGTAAAGTCAAGCACCAACTTTGTGCGCCACCATCTTGAAAGCCGAGGTCGTGCCAGCAAGTGACCGGGCGAAATCTGTCCATTGATGCTGCCCAAAGTGGTTGGTGATGCCTTAGGTGATCATGGTCATCCCTGGTTGCGGTTAGTGGTGATGCTTGGTTGGTTGATGATGGTGAATTACGATAAGCAACCAAGTGGTTGTTGATGATGGTTGATTCTAGTTGATAATGGATAATGATGGTGAGAGATGGCGAATGATGATCCATGGTTAATGATCAGTAGTTGATAATCATTCAGGATAGTTGTTTGGTTGATAGTTGGTTGGCAATAGTGATTGTTGCTTGCAAGTTTGAGAATAGATATGTAGTTCATGATCTTGAATGGTGATGGATAATGGTTGATCATAGTTAGTTGATTATTGGTAGTTGATGCTTGTGAATGATGTTTGATGATGGCCGGTGGCAAGTGGCTACTGTAATTGTCACAGCTTGACGATTCCTGGTCACTGGAAAGGTGGACAATGGTTAACGAGTATGGGTAGTGAACCATACGACACCCATCATTAGCCAACCAAGAAGCAATCCTAAACACCGAGGCATCCATTAAGAATGCTTAATCATTGGTAGTGAATCCCACAATACCACCCATAGTGGTCAATCCCACAGCTTCGATTCAGAATGCTTGAATCCCACAATACCACCCAAACCCAAGCCAACTCCGCATCGAAACAAGCCAACCACTCTGGGTTTGTCCCCACAGGACATGGCAGACTTGCTGATAGTTTTTGCGGGGACACCGGAATCCTGGACAGTCCCCAGTACTCCAATTGGGGAACCAAAGTGCACCCACGTGGCCATCCAGAGCAATAGCTAGTCATATGGCTTGAAGTACGGCCCAAGTACTACCTACCTTTGTAGGAACGCTATATCTTTGTATTTTCCTTTCAGGGTAGTGATTCACCATGCTTAGCAACGGTAGATCCATGTTAACACCCCACCCCCACTTTACCTGCTCAGCTGGTGATTTGCCGTGAAATATAGGGGGCTTATGAATCCGGATCCCCCATGAACCATCACCAGTATCCAATGATAGTTTACTCAGTGGTAGTTATTTCTACGATGATCCTCCAAAAAATTATCACTCCGGGTACCAACCCTGGCTGCAAACTCATCCAGGCTTAGTATAAGGGGATTAAGCAGGGGCCCATCACCCACAGCCGGTAACCATTACCACAGGTGACTATCCCTTAGTGGCTAAATGATAACTACTTTCACTAACCCTGGATGTAAACCATTATGGCACTGGCCAAAATCAATAGTAGCTACTTCCACTTGGAGCAGTTACTAAGGAAATCGCTTAAACATACTATTGTAACCCGGGTTATACCCCACTATTCACTCCACCTTAGCACGTCTCCCCTGGCTACAGCTCCCAGCGCCGTGCCATGCGCCGCCGCCCCGGTGGAACCCCGAGGCGTTGCCGCAGCACTGCTGGCTGCAGCCCCCGCGCCGGCCCACGCCTTCTCTGAGACGGTGCCAGGGGTGACGGGCTAGCGTTGCTTCGATGCGGGCAGGTGAGTGGGTTTCCGAACTTTGGTGAGTTTACTTAGTTTTGTGTTGCGCAAGTATGTACGAATTAATTCAAGTTAAGTGAAACTGGCTGTACAATTATATGTTTATATAAACTAAGTCGCATTTGAACTAAGTCGGTTCGGTCAAATTCACTCAAGTTTGGTTAGTTTGTTGGCTGAATCAACTGAACACGTTATCAACTTACCAGCTTAACACTATATCACGAGGTCAGTTGATAAGTTTCTGAATCTGGTTGGTGATTGGTGTATAGTGTATGTACAGTGCTGAATCTGGTTGGTCATCTGGTTTAGTCACTATACAACCAGCTAAACAACTGGTTAGTTTGTTCACCAAGCCAGTTGTTTAGTTGGCCGCTTACTTGGTGAACGGTTTGGTTGCGACCCTGATTCGCTTAGCCTGGCCGACCCAGTATCACTTCGTCGCAACTGCGTTTTGTCCTGGGACATACCTGCGAAGCAGCAGAAGACCCTTCACAAACCAATATCAATCATAACATTGGTTCTAACCGTTATCGGTTTATCATGGTTAAATGGTCAATTAAAAAACCAACATGTCATAAAGAATGAACCAATACTGTATGTAGCAATCATAAACCAATATTGGATGGCCATAAGCAGTCAGTTGTGAATTGTTATTGCTGCAACCGTTTTACAAAAATACACATGAGCTCATGCTGACCAATGTTCATCCAGTAATTGGCGGTCCACGACAAAAAGACAACCCCTCAACCCCTCCCAATTTTCCATGGCTGGTGTTTTATGTCCAGATATGGGTGAGTTGTTATGATAGGGATCTCACACAATAAACATTTTTTCTAATTAACTACTCGTATCATAAATAGTGATTACTTTATAGTTAGTTTGGAATTTGGCTTGGCACCTTGGTTACGTGCCTGTAACTGCAGCAAAGCAGCTCGTGCAACAGTCAATTTATACCCTGAAAAAAGACTGCGCTAGTGTTTTCCCTTTGTGATATGGATGTCATCACTAGTTCTTGATCATCAACTGAACCTTTTTGGCGAGCAGTCATTCCCTTGGGAAGTAAACATTCGGCCTCCTGTAAACCATCATTATTCCAGCAACTGTGGCAAACACATATAAAAGTATCAGCATCCAATCCTGAATACATGACCTCAACCATCATTAACAACTGCTATCCCTTGATGACCCATATGGTGGTTTCTCAAAATAGGGGGCCCAAAAAATGGTTGATTTACTACTATAAATGACTAGTAATGGATGATTTGGGGGGTCCCCTATGGATTGAGAAACCACCATATTTAGCACTTTGTAGCCATTGTTGGCCATGATTGATCATCATTCAGCCATCAAACATCAACCCCCACGAGCCGCCAGGAGCTGAATCAGTTCGGCCTGGCTTGGGACCCCCAGTGGTCATGGGGTCATGTGGTGCCAGGGTGTGCACCAGCCCTGGTAGAACCGTGGCAGGGGCCCACCATGGTGTCCCATGGTGGTTACTGATGAGTGGCTCCCGGTCGACTAATGGTGGTTCGTAGTCAAGGTGTTTATTAGAATGAAAGGTTGATTGAAGTGTATGAGAAAGAACCATCGTGTGGTTTGCCATGGTTGATGCGGGTTAACTAGTGGTCAATGAAAGGTCAAGAATGATGATATTGACAATTTGCCCGCTTTTTGGGTGCCACTTCAAGTGTTTCCGGGTTCCAGCCAACAATCATTGCGACCAGCAACAGTGGGGATTCAATCAATGAACAATGCGTTTTTCCTCCCCACAATATGTTCATAAACCGACGTGAATGGAATATTACAAATACAACTAACTAAGAACAAGGGCCGTGAGTCACTGATCACACAACATACTGTAGTGGTTCCGTGGTGGAACTCGGCGATGGAAATTTGCGGCTGGTCAGCCGCTCTAGCCCCACAAAGGTTTGTACTCCGAACTCAAGCGGAAGGAAATTGGCCATGACTTTTGTGTGCCTCCATGCCACACTCTGTTCTTGGGTGTAGGGGTTTTGGCCACTGCAGTTGTCTCATGCTGTTGCAGTTCGCAGTCGTATGCGAACACTTGGATTGTCGGTGATCAGCCGCTTGGAAGTGTTGTGTGACATGAAAGAGTGGGGCTCAAGCCGGACAACTCATTTTGTGACGCTATGAACTTCTTACAATGTGAGGCCCCTATGTTATGACTCAGAGTTGTAGCGGTCACAAGTGAGTTACCCAAGTTAAGTTGAAGTTATGTTAACTTAACTTAGCCTCACTTGCAACTGAATTGAATTATAAACTGTGTGCTTTTTCCGGGGTTCATTTGACAAATTGTACTCGGACAAGGTGGGTCCCCATCAGTCAAAGCCGGGTTTTAACCCCCTGTAGCTGGTAGAAATCACCTAGTCAAGTCAGCAAATAAAGCAAACTACAAGTTACAAACCCTAGCTGCTAGCTATGAACCCCTCTAAGCTAGAAACCAACAGTTCTAAGAGGTCGCCGGCCCACCTTGTACCCTTTTTCTCGCGTATGCAAGTATTTGCAAATCAGCCAGCTGTTTCATAGCAGACGACCTCATTGCCCTTTCAAGACCACCACAATGGAACGGCAACCTGCACACCAGGAGAAAGACCGACCGAGTTTCTGAAAGTCAAGAGATTCAATCAGAAATCTGGTATCTAGATGTGCAAGTATCTCGAAGACAAGAAAACGCAAATTCAACACAATTGTGCGCTTGAGAAGCGATGAAGCGCACATAATTATATATGTTTCCATGAAAATGCTACAGTTTTCCAGGAAACAAGAGTGTGCTTCTGCCTCCTGGAAGGAAACACATCCAAGTCTTGAGACTAATCCATGTAGAGTGGGAAAACAAAAAAGCACATGCGCGTTTCGAGCAGCAGGTCAGCTGATCAAAAGGATGCACAAATGTGTTGCGTTCCAATATGATAATTTTTGGTACGCACAAGAGCGTTCTTACCAATATCATATATTACCTGGGAAACGCAAGCGCGCTTCCTACTTGGTAGTTGTGTAGCTTTTGGCTGGTAATTTTTGGGATCTTTTTAGCAAGTTTGTCTTTCAACTCTTCCTGGCCTATCCACTGGAGCAACTTGGATTACCAAGAACCCTGGATGAAAAAAAACCTTCTGGCCCATCTGGCCCCCCAATCTTTCTGCCAAGATGAAAATTAAATAATCAGATCCTCCCGGCCCCAACAAAGTGTGATCAGTTGCCCTGAGAAAAAATGGTTGCGGAGGAGGAAAATCAAATCATATCAAATCCAAGCCTTCAGATTTGTAACTGTCAAAACTTCCTCACAACTGTTTGCTGTTCATTTATGAATTGCATTCCGATTATGTGACCAATTTACGTCTCGTCAGTTCGCATCCGATTTATAGACATACTTATCCCCAAGTTAGAACATTATTTACGCCCTGCTGTAGCCATATTTCCAACATGGGGGCCTCATCTAGTAGTAGTATCACTAGACAGCTCAGGGCCTCTTGGAGGTCGACCCGTTTGGAGGCGTTGGAAACCTTGCGCAAGCAGAGAGTGTGGGGCTGGGACCTTATCAACAAACTAGTATCGGAGGCAGTGGAGAATCCTTATGCAGAAGTGCGTGTGGCCCTGTATGGCCTCCTGGCCCAGGAAATGCGCTGGGAAGACCATTCCCCGGTGTTGTTGGAGCAGCATTATGCTGTGCCTGGCATGCTGCCTGGCGTGCGCAAACGCGCCTTGATTCTGGTGAAAGGACTGGAAGACCCGATTGCCGAAGTGCGCGTGGTTACTTTTCAGTGGTTGGGAAAATTAACTCGAAAAACCTTAAAACAAATAGCAACTGGCGATCTGAAACTGAAACTGGTTAAAGGACTAGAAGATCCGGATGCAGATGTGCGCGCAGCTGCGTTTCAGTGTTTGGGAAGACTTTCCCAAGCCTTGCAAGGAGACCTCTCAGCAGATGGTCTGAAATCAGAACTGGTGAAAGGACTAGAAGATCCGGATGCAGATGTGCGCGCAGCTGCGTTTCAGTGTTTGGGAGGACTTTCCCAAGCCTTGCAAGCAGACCTCTCAGCAGATGGTTTGAAATCAGAACTGGTGAAAGGACTAGAAGATCCGGATGCAGATGTGCGCGCAGCTGCGTTTCAGTGTTTGGGAGGACTTTCCCAAGCCTTGCAAGCAGACCTCTCAGCAGATGGTTTGAAATCAGAACTGGTGAAAGGACTAGAAGATCCGGATGCAGATGTGCGCGCAGCTGCGTTTCAGTGTTTGGGAGGACTTTCCCAAGCCTTGCAAGCAGACCTCTCAGCAGATGGTCTGAAATCAGAACTGGTGAAAGGAATAGAAGATCCTGATGCAGATGTGCGCCGGGCTCCTTTTCAATGCCTGAGCAATTTTGCATCACACGATTTCCGGGCGTGCGATTGGAAATTGGAACTCGCAAAGGGACGAGAAGATCCTGTTGAGAAAGTCCGCAGGGCAGCTTGTGAAGCCTTGGAGGAATTCTGGCCGGTTTGGGGCCTGGGTCTGGACCAGTATATCCTCGAGCAGGTCAAAGGATTGGAAAGCCGTTATTGGGATGTTCGCCATGCGGCCTCTCGGGTATTAGTCGATCTCTCCTTCACAGTTTCTACGAACTGTTTGGCAAGAGACGCAGCTGAAATAGTTTACAATTTGGAAACCCAATGGGGCTCTGGGTCCACATACGTTCAACAGGGTAGTCTACATGCTGCAATCCGTTCGTTGTTCAAAGTTCCAATCGAAGATGAGTCGAAGGAGCGCAACACCTGGCTGCACATTGCTGCGCGGTGTGGTTGCACCACAGTATGCCAGGCATTGTTGGCCAACGGATTGGCCATGAAGTCCCTACGCAATGCGAAGCACCAAACAGCCAGTGATGTTGCACGCTTGAACGACAATGCTGGGTTGGCCAGCTTGTTGAGCCCAGGGACATTCCAGACAAGGGGTGGGAGTGGCGGGGCCATCGCTAAGGCCTTGGATTCCGAAGACAAAGTAGAGGAAGTAAGTTGGTGGTTCATTCCATTGCCGGGGTGGGAAGGCAAGCTGGGCGCAGTTCATTCCATTTTGAAGATTGACGCTGGCCGTGATCAATATTTGATCGAAGGTGCGTGTCCGGAAATAGCACACCGCGAAGGTGCGCAGAGGCCCGAGATCGAGAGGGCGTCAGAAAATGGTTTGTTCATCTCCAGCTGGGCAGAGATCAATGACGCGGCAAATGTCGAGAAGCTCACCGATGTCAAGCTTTTGCACCCTTCTCGCATCGAGCTTGCTGCATTGGTCAAGCATCTTTTGCAGCAGGGTCCTTACGATGTTGGCAGCAACAATTGCCACCACACAGCTTTCCACGGGTATAACTTCTGTGCAGCTGAGCAGCTTCAATGTTTGCCCATCAACGACTGCCTCACAAATGTTGCCTGGATTCTTTCCAAAGTTGGAATCAATCTTGCCTTATCCACGTCTTCCGGGGGGTCTTTGCCTTTCTTTCCGATCTACGCAGGTATTCCCAGGGATGAGAATGTGACCTTGGCTTTGCCCAGGCATTGGACGGGCGAAGTTCGCAATGGAGCAGTTGATCTAGGCAAGGGCTCTGATGAATTTCTCAAGGTTGAAGCTTACTTGAAGGAAAATGGTGGTGACCAAATCCCTGGCTTCCAAATCATTGACATCAAACGCAACCAGAACTTGAAGATGCTCAGAACGTTCAGGAATGAACTCTACGACATGCACGAGCAGCGTCAGCTTCGAGTGTTCCACTCTGCAAGCGACGGAGATGCCCATGACAAAGTGATGAAGGAAGGCTTCAAAATGGCTTACAGCAACATGACTTTCAATGCATACGGCGCTGGCCTCTACTTTGCACAAGACCTTCGGCTGCCGGACTATTTCTCCCCAAAGTCAGACGCAGGAGTGAAACAAGTCTTGCTTTGCTGCGTCGCAGCCGGCAGGTCTCATTTGAAGAAGCGCATCTTCCCATTTGTGCCTGGTGATAGGTTGAGTGGAAGATCAGAAAATGAATGGCAGAGTGAGCTGAGAAAACCAAAGCACCGTCAAGCACCGGGTGGCTACGACAGCTGCATCGCCCAATCCAGAGAAGCTCTCATTGTCTACAGAGAGGGCCAAGTTCTTTGGGAGTATGCCATCCAGTACCAGTCAACCGGCAGTGCGGGCAACCCTTATGGTGATTTGCGAGGATTTTTGAAAGAGGTTCCTCAAACCTGATTTGAAATGATTTGATCACACTAAAGGATTCTTCCAGTGGACTTGTCCGAAAAGGTTTGCCGTGGATCGGAAGTGTTTTGGCAGTTAGAGATTGTGTCCGTCAAGAGAACGGTGATGAGGAAAAATGACTTTGGAGAGTGAAGAGTGGGCCGTTCCTGTTTCCATCGTTGGAAAGGGAAGTGCTAGGCCAAGGAATCACTAAGTAAGCCCATCTCATCATGACACCAGACCAAGAGCTGCCCAGCGAGCTACTGCACATTTATTGTTTCAGGCATGAACTGCCATCCCTTGAAAGTGCGTGATTGATCATGTTTCACCAGCAGTCGTGAAGAAATTTCAGCTTTCTCAACCATGTGTCTCCCACATAAAGAGCAATCAGCTTTGAGAACAATCGGCTAGGTTCCGTCACAAACGTTTTCTTCAAACAATGGTAAGAAACACCAGAAACAAAGCTCGTGAGATATTGCCCATATTGCTGGTTGGAATGGTCAGAAGTTATAAGCATTGTGGCTCGTTGTGGCATATGGTTCATGAGCGTCAGTTAGTGAATGTTTCCAGCGTTTGATGACAAGGCACCATTGGTAACGTCCACTTCACATGTATTTCTTGATCATAGTCATGAACCACAAAAATCCTCAACCTATCATCCAATTCATTCATCTTCATTCCTTGGTTTCCAACATGATCATCACATGCAGCCTGTTACCCTCAGCGGCTCGGGCACTCCAATGGGTTGATGCTTGGGATCATGGCGGTGGCATGGGTCGTCGTCGCCGTCAGAGGTCTTCGCCATCTTCTTCTTGGGCTTCTTCGTCGCTGGCTTGGTCCGCATGTTTACGGTGACCTGGCAACCGATCCAGCCGCCGGGCTGGTGAGAGGGAGGCCAGGGATATCCATTGTG
This sequence comes from Symbiodinium kawagutii, assembly GCA_009767595.1. Lineage (NCBI taxonomy): Eukaryota > Dinophyceae > Suessiales > Symbiodiniaceae > Symbiodinium > Symbiodinium kawagutii. The sequence goes on from VSDK01023996.1 coordinate 190,256, forward strand.
GCTATCCCTTTAAAAGGGGGCAAGTGAGGCCAGGAGCTCACAGGAGTGGCCAAGTTAGTAAAATGGGAATGTTTCCTGTGATCCCAGTAGCAGTGCATGGTACCTGAGTTTGTTTTTTCCCGAAGAAATGGAGCTAGGTCAATGGTCTGTGGAGACGGGTCTGAACATATGGGTGTTTTATTCTAAACTAGTCAAGTCAACACCCTTGCTTTAAAATATGACTGTTTTTTTCAAGTGGTGAAATTAAACTCATGGTGTAAAACCCTAGGAAGCATCCTTGGTGGAAGAAAAAAGTCACATATGTTTCCATCTTGCCATTTGGTGGTTTCTCAAGTCATAGGGGTACCCCCAAATCATCCAATATCAACCATGTACAGTAACGCACCCACCATTTTTGGGGTTTCCCTATTCTGAGAACGCTCATTTCACTACGGATTCCTTCGCTAGGAAGGCTAAGAGAAGTCTCACTTTTGAGAAATGTGCATGCAGAACCAGCAGCCATCCGCAACAAGGTTGGCAAACTCTGATTTCTTTGAAATACATCCAATGAATCAAGGAGGCATACATTGGATAAACAAAAAAATAAGTCAATTTATTGTAAGCAATTTAATCTAAAGCGGCCATTACAGATCTGGTTTTGATGCTTTGTAGTTATCGTTCGAAGGCGAAATATAAATGTATAATTTAGTTATAATTTTGCTATACATTAATAATGAACATTACAATATTCAATATTTCAATAATACCTTGGATACATTGTTTTTTTAACTACTTATGGTAATTGGTTATTTTACTTTCTATTCTTAATATAATATACCCTTATTACAATAATGTTAATCCTGTTTTGTTTTATAGGTAAAGTTATCTTTTAAAAAAATATTTTAAAATATATTTAAAACCACTATAATATAGTTGTTTTAATAAAGTAAATAGTGTTTATTATCACATAAAATAGTAACGCGTAAATTCGAATTTGCTCAGGATGTGGGTCTACTTTGCTACTTTATCTGAAATTTCGGGAAAAATTATTTGTATTTGCATTCGTCCAAAACAAAACAATTTTCCCGGAATTACTGGAATACCGCTTTTCCCTAAATTTGGCCGTTTTAGTCGAAGAGGATATTTTTAACCGTTAGTCTTTCTTTCCTTTCTCGGAGGTGACTTGTCCTATTACCTGGGGTACTTTATCCTTTTCGAATATAATTAATTCCAAGATTGGTCTAAAAAAGGAAAGAATTTTTAATAAATTTTACTCTTTATAAATAAAATTCTTAGAAAATTTTTCTGCTAGGATTAATATAAAAATTAAGCATTTTTTGGAATAATTTATATAACTATCTATTAACTAATAATTACTAACTAACAATTAATAATTAATACCGAATACCAAATACATAATAACTAACAACCAACAACCAACAACTAACAACAAATATCTAACAACAAATAACTAACAACTAATAACCGACATCTAATAACCAATAACAAATAACTAATAACTAATAACTAACAACTAACAACTAATACCTACTAACTAATAACTAATACTTATTACTATATAACCATTAACTAATAATTAATATCTAACAATAAATTACTAATAACTAATAATTTATAATTAATAACTAATAATAAATAAATATTTTTAAAAATTAATAATTAATATTTATTTATTAAAAAACTAATAATTATTTAATAATTAATAATTAATAATTATTAATAAAAAACTTATAACTAATAATAAATAATTTATAAATAAAATAAAATAATATATATAAATAATAAATAATTAATAATTAATAATTATAAATTACTATTTTATAATCTATAATTTATAATTATTAAAAATAAATATATTAAATAAATAAATATTAAATATTAATTAATATTAATTAAAAAAATAATTTTAATATATATTAATTAATTTAAAAATAAAAATTAATATTA